>BLKM01005720.1:742281-876711 GCA_013340265.1 Coptotermes formosanus
TGTGGTTGTCACAACAATAATAATAATAATAATAATAATAATAATAATAATAATAATAATAATAATAATAATAATAATAATAATATGAAAGCATGATATCAAGGAACTACAGAACACAGCTATATTGGGCACAGCACACATAGTTCAGAAAGGACTACTGTAGAAGCACAAAAGAGTTCAATATTGAAGACAGTGTTACATGCACCATGAACAGTAAGCGCAGAATAGCTGCGACACTGTACACCCTAGAGACATGGTTTGTTTCAGGTACAGAAGTGTGAATACCCTGCATAAAGTATATTATTATTATTATTATTATTATTATTATTATTATTATTATTATTATTATTATTATTATTATTATTATTATTATTATACCCACAGTTTTGTCAGGCAATGCATGCTGAAATTCTGAATGAAGGTTCAAAGACAGGGCAACAAGTATCTCTTTGAAGCTATGCATATGTGTGTATGTGTGGGGGGGGGGCACACATGCACTGCGCATGTGCAGGTAATGATATCCTGCAATGTACGTCAGGTAAGACAATAGAGCTGCAGGCAGGTGAAATGGGCATGCCATAAAGATGGAATAGGGTGAAAAATACAGGATCCTCTATGAAGGTGTTGTACAAAAGGCAGTATTATAGAAAACCTCCACAGAAATGCAGACAGACCAGCAGCTAATAGCTGATTTATCAACACTATTAGGCAGACTGCGATTAAACGATTATGAATGTGACTATGCATTAAAGGCAAACATTAGTAAAATGAAATTATGCAATTAGAAAAGATCAAAGGCAAAGGCACTTAATATTTACAACACAGACCCAAATGAGGTACATACCTCTAGACTAGCTTGGAATGCACTGGTCATGACACTGTCATGAGGACCTGCGCGACTCAGAACAGCCAGATGAATGTAGAAAATAGTCAAGTAAATCACAGCTGGGACTGCTATCAGAACCAAGAGTCGTGCAACTAGCTGACAAAGAACAGCGCCATCTGAAAGCCGCCGATCACTTAAAAGCCTCCAATAGTCACGTGCTACCACAGAGGCACCAAGACAACAAGAGAAGAATCCCACATACTTCACACTGCAGGGAAAAGCAAGACCATGTGTAATACAAAATTAACTCAAGGAAACCTGCAATAACATGTTCTGAAGTGGTGAAAGGCAAGGTCACATAACATGTTCTACAACATCACTCTTTGGCTAGTCATTCAGCTGTTTATGCTAAGGTTATATGCCACAAGGTGAGATATGGCAGAACAGGAGTGGATGATGAATATGAAGGACATAGTAGGATTGTAGCATCAATTATTTACTTTGAAAAAGTGAGGACAAACACAAACATCCTCAGTTAAGACAGCTGTACCCTTACAGAGCTCAAATCACAAACTTGTGAACAGCAGTCACAAGCATCACTGACTGCCATGCTAACCTGCGAATTGATAACATTCGTTGAGGTCTTGTTCCTCCTATTTAACCATTCAACATGACCACATATTCGCTTCAAAATACTGGGTGATAACAAATGATGTACGCTACTACAAAAATTTATTCGTAAGAAAGTAATAGACACATAAAAATTAAACACACGCTGTTTCAAAGAGGAACTCATAAATCCCCCCCCCTTCCCTCCACCCAGCACATACAATATGTGTCCCATTTGTTGCACTGCACACACCAACATGTTAGTCGACTTTGTGCCAAACAGGTAACAGAATCAGCTACTGTGACATGTTGGCGTTGTGGTTCAAGCACCAGTCACCTTAATTTGAGCCAAATATTCTTAAACATGATCGAGCACCATCATACATCCACAATAAGGTGATGACATTCTTGAACAGCCAGTTGCTTGAGTGATGGTTTGGCCTTGGGGTGCCCACTTCCTAGTCTCCACAATCTCCAGACCTCCTCCCTTGACTTTTCCAGGTGGAGCTTTGTGAAAGATTAGGTTTATGTTCTGCCAATGCCTACAACCTGAACAACTTGAAGGATCAACAAAGAGTGACCGCAAAAACTGACGAGCAAAATGCTTGGCACAAGGTTGAATATTATCTTGAAATGTGCAGGGAAAGAAACAGAGCATATATTTGAATTTGCACAGGACATATAAGAGACTTTTTACGTTGCTCTTTACAACAGCATGGGTTTAATTTTTGTGTGATTATAACTTTCTTGCCAATACCACATGTAAATATGATCATGGATGGTGAGTAGGCAAGTACTCATGAGACGGGCATGGTCCATTTCAAAGCATAGCATTACTCTGGTTACAAGAGGTACAATAAAACAGCATATCAGTCTAACACAAATCCCTTTGTTGATGTATGATAAAGAATAACTCGGCTATATGTTTCCGCTTAAATTATAAGCCATCACCAAGCCAATTAAAATATACATACACACAACACTGTACTGTATCAAGGCAGGGTTTACACCAATAAACAGAGTTATGTTACGCCAATATGCCATCTTACTCCATCTCTTATAACACATACATAATGGCATGTCTCAAACCAAGGCTATTCCGGTTACTTGCCTCAAGGGATTAAGGGTATGACATCACACTCTAAAGAATAGGAATAAGAAGTAATAGCAAATTAAAGTTTTTTAAATACCTTAAATAATAAAATACATCAATACAAACACAAATGAAAGAGAAAGTACGCTCCTATCACTTCACATGGAAGCCATAATAGTCCCAATTTTATATGGACAAAAGCACATTGCACAACACAGTTACTGATTTGTAGAACAAATCAATCAGTACCAAATGTAATAGACATTTGCTTGCTATCACATTGTTCACAACATGCAATCCAGCTTACCAGAGAGCACAGGTAAGAGATGCAGCGCCTAAACTAAGCCAAAGCCACCACTGTAGGCAGTATGGATGACTGTGATAACGTCGAAACTTCAAGATGCACAACAGTCCAAAAAGGGCAAATAACAACAGCATGGACTCCATCAGAATGAATCTGGATTGAGCCAACACTGCATTATCTGGACATAACAGAAAACATTTTTAGACACTTTTCACAATTATTAACAGCGACTAATCTATGAATTCAAGAAATAATACAAACCTATTTTGCTCTCCTCAATCCTACACTGAATTCTGGTTCTATTGACAGCTTTTAGCCTTAAGTCAAGAATCACACCTTGCTTAATGAAATTCATCATCATATTGGCCAGATATCACATATCTTGACCCCATGTATCATGTACATACATACCACAAAGTAGCAGGAATCCTGCCAAAGCTGCAGTCCATTGTGTGAGGCCAAGCTCCAACATGAGATGGTATGTGGTGGGAATAATCAAGCTTCCACATACTGCTGGCACAAGTCTCAGTGCAAATAAGGGAACAGCTTCTGGGTAAGAACTACCAATACGATCAAATCTGAACTGTCCTAAAATAACAACATTTTGGTAATTTTAGTATTTTCTTCAGCATCTTAGCACTGCGACATATTTATGGCAGCATACCACAGCCAGTCCTTTCTTAAAACAGAAACAAAACTCAGGCTCTGAAAAAACATAGCAGGCCTATAAGGAGTAATAAACATATTCTTGAAATGCATTAATTTTCAGTTACATCACTTGACTATCTTGGTTAAAATCGGCTACTTACTATCAGTTATAAGTGTAATGAAAAGAGGACCACACATACACCAACACACACCATCCACTGACATTTCGACCAGTGTGTATCTAAACCCACTCCTCTTGTCTCTTTATGTTGTCCTCAGTCTCCCTAATAACTGCTTATTCATAATAATTTTTCATATTCTTGTTGGAATTCTACTCTAGTGTTGTGCATACCACTGCATCCTTCATTTGGCAAAATTTTATTGTACTGTTCGTACTTTCAGATATCTAATATTCTGGTTTCAGAATTTATCCCATCTGCTTGATTTCTTATCACTTTGTACATTCTGTGATGGGAATGCATGGACGGCAGCTAAAAAAATTGGTGGTGATTTCCCAGAAATTGCCACCCAAACACAATAGCATTCAGGAGGGCACATTTGTGGTTATGGGACACAGGATCATTCACCACAAGTACTAGAGAGCATGGCACACATGCTCCTGTGCACAACAACATACAGACACTCCCCAACTTATGCAATAGCTATGTTCTGTAAGGCACAGCACAAGTTGAATTTTGCTGAAGTTGGAATTTAGTGTACAGATGGTCAAATGTGTATGTATACATAAGGAAGTCCAGTTGAAATCCAAACTACAAAACACTGGAACCTGATCAGCCACAGCATGACTGACCCACTGCCTGTGTTATCACCCTGCAGTATTCATCTGCCACATGTGTCACTGCACTTCTGTTACCCCAAAGAATTTTTTTTTTTTGCTTTTCTAAAAATTGTGTAAGTCTGAAATTGCACACATCAGTGAATGTCTGCACTGCAAAAAGGCAAATGCAAACAAAGAGAAAGTATTTGCCGAAATGCCTGTAAAATGCACATACCTTAAATATAAGTACTGCAGACTTCACATCAGGAAGGTCTGCATCCATACCATTTCCAACATGTGCAAGCTCTTCAGCCCAAGAATTAAACGGTTCAAGCAATTTCTGACAATGTACTGTAGAACATCAGTGGCTTGTGAAACATACTGTGTTCTGTGATGAAGCCCAGTTTACATGCAACAGAATAACCAACTGCCACTACACTTATGTATGGTCCCCCAGCAATCCTACCATTCCGCTGCAAGCAACTTCCAGCATCACTCTTTGGTGAATGAGTGGTGCAGTCAAACTGACAACCAACAAAGGGCCCCATTTGTTTTTGTGGGATGTTTAACAGCAGACTGCTGCTTGCATTGCCTATGGGACTAGCTGCCACTTTTTTTAAGACACTCTTCTCCAAGCTAAGGCCTAATTAAATATATACCACAACATGATAGCACTCCACCTCATTTTAGCCAACACATCACAGAGTTTGAATCAGTGCTTTGGACCTTTTTCTTTGGGTGGCAGGCTGTGTAGGTCAGCATGTCTGGGCACCATTTGTCAGACTTGAAACCCCTTGATTTCTACATGTGGACATATCGGACATATATGAAGGAGCTAGTGTATCATAAATTGCAGGCACAAGATAAACCATTACAGCACATCATTGACAACTCTTTTCTCAAACAGAACAATCATAAAAGCATATCGAAAGCAAGACATAATGTTTTACAAAGAACTCACTTATTCATATATAAAGCAGGAGGAAATTTCAAACACCAAGCCACATAAGTACACACATTATGCGGTTACTGATGGTAAATGTAACTATGTAACAAAGTCCAATATTCATTTAATATCTTCACTCACAATACCCAATGAAAAACTAACCACCTGAAGTTTGGCAGACATTTCATGAGTCACCCTAAATATAAAACTACAGATAACAAACTTGAAAAATGAGCATTGCCATAATCACCTAAAACCACTACACAATATAATACACTTTGAAAGTACATGGAGAACATAAATACATATAGGATATTGCTGGGGAAAAACGAAGGAAAGAATCAAATAAAAGACCTAAGCACAGATTGAAGCATAGCATTAAAATGGATCTGAAAGATATGGGATGGAAGGGCATGGACTGCATTCATTTACCATAGTATACAGAAAAAGGTGAGCTCTTGTGAACATGGTAATGAACCTTCAGATTCCAAAATATGTGAGAAGTATGACTAGATGAGAAACTGTTAGATTCTCAAAAAGGACTCTGCTCCACAGTGTTAGTTAAAGCCCAAAAAAGATTTGAAACGGATTGAAATATATTACTGTGTAAAATTCATACCAGGACAAAAAGGTCTCACACTCTAAAGAATGATGACACACAGATTTACTTTGAAGTGCTCAAGTATTTAAAACAAAAAAGCCTCTCACCATCAAATCCTCCTAAATATGCCACAGCAGCTATTAGTTGTTTCCCAAATGGTGGATGAGAATCAAAGAAAAATGTCCTTTTCATATAGAGACTCACATACTTTCCATAATGGAGTTCATCAAAACTGTAACAGCGTAACAAGGCATCACATAAGAATTATGCTTAGCAACATCTACATGTCAGAAAGCCAAGGCCTACCAAGGGCTGTGAAGCTGGTGGTGGTGGTGGTGGTGGTGGTGGTGGTGGTGGTGGTGGTGGTGATGATGAAGAACATCTACACACGCATCCCAGGAACTTAATTTTCACACTCTGTACAGTTTACAAGCTGTGCCAATTTACAGCATTTAAATATCATTAAACCTCAACTAACTGCAAGTTACTTAAACTCTTATATGATAAAGGTTTACCCTTCGGTGCCAGAATTAAGTGCCCCATGTACTCTGCAAAACACCGGGATTTAAACAGTCACCCATTACTTTGCACATTCTTCGCTGATGACTTTAGGTGATATTTGGTTTTCTCAGCATCACACTGTATGTCATCTGAAATCTCCTTTTGGCACCACAGGCTTAGTAATGAAAAACACGCTCTAAAAATAACTTACACTATGCTCCGTGGTTCCTCTAATCTATACATCCGCGTCATAAGTGCTGCCAAAAAAAGCATTAGTGACATTACGTCCAGTTCTATACGGACATTAAATCTTCGCACTGAGGAGTTACAGAACACATTACTGCCAGCAGAATATGAATATTCTACACCCTTTTCAGGAACAGATTCTCCATCACCCTGAAACATATACAACAGCCAAATTGAAGCTTAAATCAGATAATCATGGCTAAAATTGTTTTCAGCAATTCCAATTTCACTGAGAATGGCTGCCTTCCCATATGGTTAAACGTGTATTGACACTAGTGGTGAAGGATATGTTATTTTTCAAGGATTTTGTAGAAAATCTTATGCCATATCTTTTGGGGTCACAACTCTAGGCACACAAACTTATTAAGAAAGTTTTGTCTACTGGATTACTTCTGGACAGAATACCTGCTAAAAAATGTCATCTGCAAACTGAAAAGAAGGCAAATAAACAGGGTAGTAGGTTGTAATGGCATGTTTCACACATCTTATGCCATGTGAATTTCATTTATGTGGTAGTCTGAAGTATAAACTATACAACATGAATCCACATACAGAAGGGTAGAAGGAGAACAAATTTTACACATTTAATCACAAAGAACCTCTGTGCCACAAATTTAAACTGTTGAAACAATACAGTGTACGTGTAACCATACTGCACATTTATTAAATAAAGGTAAAGTTTCCTTACACAGGCCCTTAGGATTCCAGGAGATTCAGGCTACCAGATTTCAAGACAATCGGCACAAGAAGGTGGTAAGATTGTCAGCCCTATGCACTGGCTGCCTCTACCCCCAAGAAATACTCCTGGTACTCATTTCTGGTAGGGGCTGAGTCAACCCCTGGGCCACAGCGCGGCTGGAGAGATTAAGTCAATGAAAAATTCCAATGACTCCAACCAGAAATGAGCCTGTGACCTTCCGGCTTGTAGCGCAAGCCTCGACTAACTGTGCCACTGCATGCCCCATTGCATAGTCAGTGCCTGTTATAATTTGTACACATACAAACTGCTTTTATGATTTATGTGGAGTAATTCTGGAGTGGTGCATGGCACAACTGGTAATTCTGAGACAGACACAGGCTCCCACTGACTAACAGTCAGGAAGGGACTGACATTGGACTGAGTATTAAAGTAGCCTGTTTCAACTGTTTTATAGAATAAACCTAATTACATTCATATTTTGTCATCAGATTTAGTGCATCAACCTCAGTTTAAACAACATTCTGTGTGTGTGTGTGTGTGTGTGTGTGTGTGTGTGTGTGTGTGTGTGTGTGTGTGTGTGTGTCAGTGTGTGCACAAACCAAGGTTATACTTTGATTTGCGTGTCTATAAGCTAAGCTTATGTTTCAGTTTGTGTGTATTTAAACCACAGTTAAGCAATGGATTTGTTCATAGGTCCAGTGGTTTTACTGACTTTATACAATATTTTACTCTCATCCTGACAGTACCAAGGTTAGGCTTTAAGTCTGTATGTGTAAGTTAGCATAAGAGATGTCACTTACTGTGCTCACAACATGTTTGTTTCTATTAGACGAGATGCAAAGAACAGACAAAAATTCAGGTGTACGTATAACCTCAGCGTACTGACATGTTCAATCTAAAATATGGCTTCTGTTGAACATGCAAATGTCTTTAAGGTGTTCCTGGGCACAGGCATAACTTGGCTCATAACACCGGTAGGGTGGATGGGGGGGGGGAATAGACCATGAATATTAGGCACTTTATGAAGTAATCAATTCAGGAAAAGGGGGAAGACTGGTTTGAACCAGTCCTTAATTTTTTCATTTGCTCCTCTTCAACTCAATAGCAAATAAACTATTCTTAGGTAGGAAAAATACTGGGGGCGGCATTTGCCCCCCTTCCCCCCCCCCAAAGTTATTCCTAAGTTTGTGGGCAATAAACTGCAAACGGTTTGACATTAGTAGGGAAATAAATGTCATTATTATACATCAGGTTCAAAGCTTGTACACTAGCATCTATTACAATCTGATTTCTTACTTGATTAACTACAGCAGATACATATCAGTATGTCAACCCTGTAAAGACGAAATTTCACTTGATTATATTTCAAGCTTCAGTGCACGCCGCAAACTAAACTTACAGTCCCGGTTATAAAAGCCAACCAGTTAATGCTGTACAAGGAAAGAATCGCAGTTTTTCTGAGATCCATACAAAACATACATGCACTCTGAGGGCAGAAGGTAGAATTTTTGAAAGCTACACCTGTAGTACATAAGGTAACCACTACGGTAAAAAAAATAACAGTACTTTGGAACTGAATGTGTTTGAATAGTTAACTGCCAGTTAAAATTAAAAGATCTCAAAGCTAATATCAAGAGCAATTAACCACTACCACGTTTTTCGCTTTCACAATGAATGCACATCAATACTGCAACCACAAAACACTGCGGTTCTAACCTGCCCAACACAGTATCAGAGAGAGTTAGCTTTTAAAATGTACTTTTAGTACATTACAACAGCACCTGCATAATTAAATGTACTGTGTACAATTTAACGTTTCACCTCAGCTCGTTCCAACGTTGGCGATCCATCTGTATGTGCATCTGGCTGCGAGTTCAAGCACTCCGCCCCTTTTTCTAGACATCCGCCTGCATCTTCAAAACACGATTTTTCCTCAAGTACACTTAAGATCGACTTCCCTTTCACAAATTTCCTCGTTGACTTAACTGCGCTTTGTAGTTTCTTATTACGTTTTTCTAGTTCCATTTTACGAAACTTAAATGTATGTACCGTTCCTCCTAACTTTCCTCACACATACGGCACACGCGCCATGTTACTTCGTACGTCAAACAGGTCGTTGAACTCGATGTAACGGTAGTTTAATGGATATGTTATTTTCCAACCTGTCGCATTTTAATATACTGGCAGCAATTATGTAACACACGTAATTACACTGACGGTATATTCTTACAGTATTCATGCTCAGCATGAAAGAAGCCACTAGTGCTGTGATTGGACCGCTGGCCTAGGTTAGGTTATACTAGATGATCTGTGGGCTAGGATTTTTGGGCTTCTTTGCAAAATTTACCGATGGGCCGTATCCGTAACTATGAGGTTCATAGCCACTTTTTATAAAATTGTCATAAATAGGCTTGGTATACAAACGGAATTGTTTACTTGAGTCTTTTTTCTTGTTGAAATTCTCGTGGTTACGATTAAATTCGCCCAAATTGTTGGTTGTGCTCAGTTAATCTGCGTTATTTAGTGTACAAACAATATACTGTTGCTACGATTGGATTTGGGGCCGTCTGTATTTGTGGGACCTTGCGCTTTACATACTCTACCAATATGGTAGCTAGGTCTCTGTACTGGGCGTCCAAAAATACGCACCTAAAATACTTTTCGACTTATGCATGGAAACTATCGAATGATTCGTATTGTCGATTACTTTTTCAATAGCAAGAGAGCTCCCCCCTCCCCAACCCCAAAATTGCGTGCGCTGTTCACAGAAGTGTTGTTGATACGGATCAGAAGTTCTTGATGACAAAACAATAACCAGAAGATCGCGACCTCGGAAAAATCTGACAGTAGTCTGAACACACATGGCGGTTAATTTTTGTGCTGTGCGTGGTGACAAAGTTAGTTGTTTCTTAAATGTTTTGATTATTCGTTAGTTGTAAACAGTAGAGTTGTTGTATGGTGTCTGATTGTGTCCGTCACAACAGAAATAATGTCGTCACGCGATGATGGCATGAGCTGCCCTATTTGTTATAAGAAATATCCTGCTGCAGAAATAGAGAATCATGCAAATAAGTGCATATTTCTCAATTCTGGGGAAAATGATGGGACATCGACAAAAAGAGGGGGAGATCATAAACAGACAAGCCCAGCCATGAAAAGGCAGAAGATGGATTGTCACGTTCAGCAAGACCGTGTTCGCCAGTGTGAGAATGTATGTAATAACGGGTAGCTTCCACTAAGACGTAAAAAGCATAGAAGAGTACAGAACACTTTTTTACCTGGTTTGGTCTGAACAGGGGTGCACAAATCAGGGCGACTACATTTCGTACCGTGGCGCCACATTTGAGTCCTCGGTGTGGAACTTAAATGTCACCCTTCCGCACCTACAATTTTGGGGTCGCTCCAAAATTTTCGTAACGTTTGTATACCCCTGGGTCTGAAACAAAAACCGACAGAGTGATAAAGTGATGGTATATTTAGTACTGTGTGTTGTATTCTTGATGTCATCAAACGCAAATTCAGTTGTATCTACACAAATGATCAGTTTCTTTTTATTGCCGTCATCAGTTTAATAATGAATATTGCAATGTGGATGTAATATTGAACCAGTCTTGTTGCCAAGACTTGAAGGTGGTATCTTGTATTTGACGTATCACGTTTTTTAGTTGAAATGTTCTCCTAATATTCATTGTAGCCTTATGAAGTGATTTTATTTTTTGTTGCTGATGAGAGATGGCTTATTGCTTAAAATGTTGAGTTTTTTAATCTGTTGACACTTCTTTAAGTGGTCACTTATAAGTGCTGATAGAAATGTTCAGTTACTTTGACAGAAAATTTGCCATCTCTTTAAATCGATACAGTGAAAAAATATGATCATACACAGCAGAATTGATACTTAACAGGAAATGGAAGGTCCTAGTGGTTCAAGTTCTTTCCGACAGAGCTTCACAAGCCCTGTACCATTGGCAGAACAGATGCGCCCATCAGATTTAACACATTATTTTGGACAAGAACATGTTCTTGGCCAGGACAAGGTTTTGCGGACATTGTTAGAGAAGAGAGATGTACCAAGCATGATTCTCTGGGGACCACCAGGATGTGGGAAGGTATTAACATCAAATATGAAACACATTTTTTGTGTACCATGTTAAGGATGTTCAGTGCTACTGCATGAACTGTAAACATGAGTTGATAATTCTCTGTGGTAAGTGGTGCTTTTGTTCCTTATGTATGATTTGGTTCATAATTCACACTTGTATATTAATTTAATAACATAAGTTTTATGCATTGTGAGTTTTTTTGTGAGCTGCCAGTTTGAGAGATGACTGGCCTTTAAAACAACATTTTTTTTTCATGCCAAAATCCTTTTTATTTTTCTCTTAGTTCAGTTTAGCTTAGTTTAGTTTTGTTTCTGAGGTGAGGCCCAGTAAACTCCCACAGACAAAGGTGATACATCCAGTCACCTTGAAATTAGAAACAGTTGGCTGTAGTTACCTTTTCTTATAATAAAACATGCTAAATGAGACTTGTCTTTGTGTAACATTATTTTTAGTCTGAAGAACAGTGAATAATTTTTCACCTAAGCAAGTAATTTTCTGTTGTTATGGAACCCACAGGATTATCACTACAACTTTACATTGGATCAAATTCTAAGACAGTTCAATCCATTTCACATTTCCCAACTCATTTCTTTTGATTTGAAAGGCTTTGTAATTTGGACAGCAGGAAAGCAGTGGTCTTGCAGCTTGTCAGTAAAACAAGTCTAACATGTTTGTAGATCATTTGTCAGCTTTCAGCAGTTTTCAGTGGATTATAAGAACAGTAATTCAGTAAGTTAACTGGCAACATGTAGGATGGCTGACAGGTCCAGTTCCTGGCACAAGGTGGGAATTTTCCCTTTGTCCAAGACCCATGTCTGGGATTCACTCAACCTCCTATTCAGTCACTACAGTAGTCTCTTTGCCAGGGTACTACTAGGCTGGATCATGAAGCTGACACCTAATTTCCATTTAGGGCTAAGGTTGGGAATGTTTTATGTCACTCCTTCATGCACCTTCATAGTCTTCTGCTTGTGCACAGGGACTAGGTGGAAAATATTTCAGTTTCCCTGTTCTGTATGCATTATCACTTCCCATAATGTTTGGGTGGATGTCTGGATGCATGAGATAAATTTCATTACCAGGTAGAATATATAAAACCAAGTCACTGCATGTTTCTAAATGTGATTTTCTTTCAGACAACACTTGCTCACATCATAGCAAACCAGTGCAAGACAGATAATCAGGAAGCAAGATTTGTCACAATGTCTGCCACCATGTCGGGTGTTAATGATGTCAAGGATGCAGTGAAAATTGCGAAGAATGAACTCAGATCTTTTAAAAGGCGAACAATTCTTTTTATGGATGAAATTCATCGCTTTAATAAATTACAACAGGTATTAACAGATATTTTGGCTATAATTTTTTCTGGCCAATTTTAGGATATTATCTTTGACCCTTCAGTGGTATCTCCTCCACCTTCCTGTGGTAGAGGGACTTGTGACTTCCAGTAACCATAAGAGCTAAGCTGGTGGTAGCATTGCTACTGGTCGGGTCTCTGAAGCCAGACAGATCAAGAGGGTAGGAACCAGACAAAGACAGATGCCTAGCAGAAGCAAACTCTGATACAAGTCCCTCTGATGGTGGAAGCAGCGTCAGTAGTGACTTGAAGCACAGAGCAAATGATGCTTGAGATGGTTCATGATTGTGTAGCAACAGGCGTGACTAGAGTGGTTTGAACAGCTGCTGTACCGCAGTGTGGAAATCAAGTGGAAAAACTACTACATTATTCCTTTTGCTGGATAGTCTCTTTCCAAAACCAGAGACAAATGCAGGATGCTTCCTCTGGAGACAAAACAATCCAGAGGTAAACTACTCCCCAGTTTGGATCTCCAGGCAGGCAGTATTTCTAGAGAAGACACCACACAGTGCTGTGCAGGAAGAAGGTATTCCCATATGGTAGCTTCGGTTACAAAGTCGCTCCAGTGTATAGCACATATTCCTTTTAATATTTTGGGGCAAAAATAATAAGAAGCCATGACCCCATTTTCATTCAAGGTGTTACATCCACAATAGTGCATCAGATGAGCATTTGGAAAGTCATTAGATGAGATCCCAGGTGTAACTACAGAGAGGTTCATGTCTTTGTTTGTGGCCTTCATGTTGCCTGTTCATGGAGCAAGACACTGGCTAGTACTGGGCTTCTTTCCTGTAAGAAACTATCTCAGCTGCTGTGTCCACACTTGAAAAGTGTTGTCAGTAAAATCACTATGTAACTTTTATATTACAGCTTTCCTGACGTTGTCCTCCAACATTGACACGCACACTTCCTATATCAATGTAAATTCTTTGAAAGATGAATTTCACTGAGATCTACGCTCATCTGCGTTATTATGCAGCGTAAAGTGGTAATTCTATACCAGTGTTTCAGGACAACGTATCGGTTCCATCTTCAAGGGTCAAGAAGTCTAAGAAGAAAGCCAGAGAAAAGGGACTTCTTGACCCTTGAAGATGGGACTGATGAAGTGTCCTAAAACATTGGTACAGAATTACCACTCAGTGCTGCGTAATATCCCAGAAGAGCACAGATCTCATCTACATCACAGGAGAGCATGAAATCATGCATTTCACTATTTGTGACTGCAGAGTATCATTCCAGGGTTCCATCTGTAAGGCCTCAAAAGTGTGTGGATTATTTCTGTAAATTTGCTGTTTCAGTTTGACCAAATGATAAAAGCCACACATTCTTGCAGATATTGGAAGTGTGATGACTATAATTCTGTATCTGTTACTTAGGAATACATCAAAGCATACCTGAACACAGTTTCTGTCTTCTGACAGCTTTTGTTTGCTAAATTTGACATTCTCACAGTGATGTTACTGAATATTCAAGTCCTCTGGGATATGATGCCATGTTGAATCAACGGCTTGGATCCTGAAAGTGGAAGCAGCAGGATCCTTCAAAAATATCACTAACAATTTAGCAATCAACATGGCATCACATCCCAGAAGATGTAACTCATCAAGAATTTGGTTGTAGGTTTGAGCACATTTCATAATTAAGTTAAACATATCAGATTATCTGTGCCAGTTTGCACATATCTTTGATTGTTCTTGTTATACACATGTGAAACTTCATGAGCTGGACATTTTATGCCCTGAGAGGATTCACTTCCTATTGGGTAGGTGCTTTTTCATTTGCCAGTGTCCAGATTAGCAGTGAGTGCACACACCAAACTTCATATACAGGATGTCACTGTACCCCTACCCCTAACTGAAGACAACATATTCAAGATTGTAATGTCTTTTCTATGCAGCCAGAACAATACTGACAATTTTGATTACATGTTGTTCACAGGACATCTTTCTGCCTCATGTTGAGAGTGGAACAATCACCCTGATTGGTGCAACTACTGAAAACCCTTCTTTTAGCCTCAATTCAGCCCTTCTGAGCCGCTGTCGAGTCATTGTTTTAGAAAAACTCAACACAGAGCATATTGTTGCTATTTTAGAGCGGACCCTGAAAGTTATTGGAGCCAAAATTGTGAAAGCAGAAGAGGAGATTAATTTTAGCAAACCTGATGATAAAATACCAAGGTAATTAGGCTTATCCCATTAAACAGTTGTAACAGTCTGCATCTGTACTCAGTCCACTTTCTTGTTATTGGGCAGTGAGAGCCTGTCTTCCAGTCGGAGCTACCAGTTGTGCCCATTACCAGTCCGTGGAATACCCATGATATCGTCTCATTAACAGTGAATAATACATATTACATTATGTGTCTTGTATTATTTACTTATAGAATTATGTGCAGTCCTGATATTCAAATACCAAAAGAAGCAAATAACAGATAGGATCTTGATACAGGGTGTTAATAGATGAAGCAACAGTGACATGGCTGGCTGAGATGTGTGATGGTGATGCACGTGTGGCTTTGAACAGTTTGCAACTGGCCCTTCAGGCACGAGACCAAGACTCAAACTCAGGGGTGGTCCTCATATCACTTGATGACATCAAAGATGGGATCAAGGTAATGTAATAATGTACTTGGACAGTTGAACATTTTTCAAGAACATGGGCCTACTAGTAGGTGACAAAAGATTCAGCTGAAGTCCCCAGTAATATTTGATGTCATACAAAGACACAAGTTACCCTCATGGTTTAAACACTGCAGCAGTTATTTATTGTGTTTGTCAGAAATCTTAAGTAGTGAGCAATTAGTGTTTGCTCGATTGCAGGTTTATGAGCCTTTGAATATGCATCATTCAAGTGACTACATTTATATCCTCATTTAATATATCTGCAGGGGAATGGATTTTCTGCAGTACATTATTGGATAAAGTGTGCAACAAAATTATGGATACCCCTACCAATGTTTGGTGATTTATTAACCTAACTATGATGCATGAACCTGATCCGTTAATGTGCCCAGTGTAAGGTGCAAAAGACCAGGGATTTAAATGGCTGCACATTATTTCATGTGTTCTTGGCCGATGACTGTAAATAATGTTTGATTTTCTTAACATCACACTGCACACTGACTGAAGTTGACTTTGGCACCAAAAGGTTAACGTTTGGAGCCCATGTTTATATCTTGTCAGTGCTTGTAAACGACTGTGGTTCTCCCAGATGTTTTTGTTTAACACTTCAAACATTCTCCACCATTGGGTAGTCCCTATTTGTAGCAGGTCATACCATTTTTATGATTGTTAGTTTCTCACATGCAGGCATACACAATCATTTCTCATTTATAAAACCAAAATATGCACATCAAACATACACAATAACACAATGTCTTATTTACTCCTACATGTATTGCCAGAACTCAGCCATCTTCAGAGAGAGTGTACACCAGTATTTAAAACTCACTAGTGTGTCATACATTACAGTAGCAATACATATTATGTCATAGTGACTTCTGCAGCTGAATTAAAAAATGTAAGGTCTCATAAAATGTGATTAAAATTCTTATGCTCGGTATATCATAGCTTTTGCTGTTGTATACAAACGTCTAATTTTATTCTTGATCAATTTTGGATCTTGTCCCTGTATTGTATGTCATTGTGCTCTGTGTAGGAGGTAACTTGGTGATGGACATTTTATGTTTATCTTTCTTTGTTCATGCATGCAGATGCAACACTTCCTTTCCTGTTCGTATTTTTCATTCATGACCTTGAATAAAATGTGGTGGTGGTGTTGGTGGTGATGGTGATACTCAAATAAGGTCACAGCCAGTTACTTCCACATTCTTTCCAATCCATTGCTCACTAAATATCCTATCATGCAACACTACATAGTATGAACTACTGGAAAAGAAACCATGCAAGATTTTAGGATATTGTCTTCTGGAATGTGGTGCCATGCACTTTTGTATATGTATACTGATGTTCCAGGGGATCCTGCTGCCTCAGTAATCAGGCCAGGATCCCTTGAAACTTTGGTGCCCTTGTACTACACTATATGATGTCACATCCTAAACATTTTCTGCCATGAAAACCTCATATATCATGCCACAGATACAAGTGCAGTTAGAAGCAGAAATCAGATGCTTGACATTCCAAGCCAGGAGCTGACTTAGCACACACATGGCTTGCCTCGTCACCCTATCAACAGATTGTTACAAAATGGATGGTCATGTTACAGAGCTCCCCTACTGAGTGCAGATAAAGGTCACAAGCTGTTTAGTTGCACGTTTTCGGTGAGAGTGCATGAACAATAATATTTGAAGATCTGAATGGAATAGTGTTTTCTCACTTTCAAGAGCCCCTTACAAAAAATAACATTTCTAACATGCACAGAGTAGAAAAAACAAGTATGTTATATATGTGTTGACTGTTACAAGGATATAGGTGAAACATAGTTTCTGGTGGAGTTTGAAGTTAGATATTTCTTATTTTACTGCATTTTACCCAGTAGTGCCTGAGAGATTAATATTATTGTAGAAGCTTGCATAAATTTTTGAAAGTCTATAATTAAAACTCCGTCCAGAAGAACATTACAGACTGGTTTTAAATCTGTTAAATTTGTTAAACTGAGGAATGTTAAGTCAGTGTCCCACTATAATTGAAACAGCATGTATCATAAACTCAGGAATGTAGTGACAGTTAAGAATAATCATCAGCGTAATCATTTTCCACGTAGGATGGTCAAATTCAAGATTCCTGTCCTGCTAAAACTATTGTGATGCATTTGAGTTCTTGCCTTTCCCATCTTTCGTACAGATCCTATTCAGAAGTAATAAAATTTTGCTGTGCATGCCACTTCCAGTGTTCACATCTGCTGTATGACAGGCAGGGAGAGGAGCATTATAACACCATCTCAGCAATGCACAAATCTATACGGGCGTCAGATGATAATGCAGCCCTCTACTGGGTGGCACGCATGCTGAAGGGGGGAGAAGATCCCCTCTATATAGCACGGAGACTTGTCAGGGCTGCCAGTGAAGACATTGGTAAGATTGCGCAGTGTGTAACATGAAATGGAGTTTGGTTATGTAATAATTAAAAGTGTCTAGATTATTATGTAAGAAGTCAACAGTTTGAAATAGCACAAGTGAACAAGGGCTGTTTTTATTTTGGGAATTCAGGTCTTCGGGCATGTGATGCTATGTTGCTGGGTAACAGCATCCTGACATTGTGAATGAAAGTAGTACATTCCTTTTCAAGGGTTGAGGGGCACAAGAAGAGTTCTTCCACAACATTGAAAAATCACTAGTCCAGTGGCACAGCATTCACATCCCAGGACATGAATCCTCAACATCACTGTGGAAACCTCATATATTTTTATTTTATTTAATACAGCGCAATCAGTAACACAGACTGCCTAGCCTTTAGTGGTTCAATGATACTGAATTACGAATATGGAAGGATGTGGCAGTAGTTGTGATCTAATTGCAGGTACTATCCTGGAATTTCCCTTAGCGACTGTTAAAGCCATAAACAATCTCAGTCAGAATATTCCACATTCCAACTAAACCAGGCTCTTTCTAAATCAAGTCAGAAGCATTAGTGATAGAGGAAACTTGCTTGGTCAAAGTAGCTATCACTTAAACCAGTACACATGTGTATGTGTTCACATGTTATACCTTACTGAAAAACTGATTTTCACTTAGCTAGTCAAGAAATCCCCCACTTTTATGAAACTCTGAAGTTCATGAGCATGGTCACAGTGTCCCATCACTGGGACCTTTCCTGATTGAGATGGATCCAGTCCCCATTCTCACACCCTTGTAGGAGCCTTCAGGCTCACTGTAAATGCTGAGGATTAAAGTGCAATCATCAGCATTTTGCACTGTTGTAAGTAAGTAGATTTTTCAAATTTGGGGAAAGAAAATTATGAAAATTTTACATTACCTTTTGTGTACTCTGAGGGTGTGAAATCTTCAGGGTGCACTGGGGACTCCACACAGTGCACACACTTTTTTCTTGATGTTATTGTGCGATGTCTTTTTGGAAATTTATCACTTTTGGTGGTGGAGGACTTTCAGTGACCTGGCTTTTCACAGTTGCATCTAGACCACCTTCAGGCCAATTTTTAAGGGCCCATTTTGGTGATGTGATCATCACAGAGGTTGATAAAGTACTTCACAGACACTGTGGATTAGTGTCTTCTGTGTTAAAAGTTTTCTTTGACATTCTGTTGACCTTGGAGTGTGTGTGGGGCTAGAATTGAAGAGAGCACACTGCAAAAGAATAAAAGTGATGTAGACCAGAAGGTAACCCTCACACACTTTTGTTGGGGAAAGTGTTGGTCAGTCTTATGTCACAAGCTGGATGAAGTAATTATGTGCATGTGCGGTCACTGGAATGGTACTGTAAGTAACGTACATGTTGGTTGCTGGGCATATACACCTTGTAAAACAGAAAAGACTCACTGATCAATTATTCATAATTTAATAACTTCAAGTGTCTGTAACTTCTAAATCTCAGAATGAGTTTGTATCCAGTCCCTGTGTTGGAAGAAGTAATGAATATTCTGGTCAGCCAACCAAATCTTGATATGTGGCTGCTGGTGTCACTTGCTATGCCCTGTAGGAGTAGCTTTTTAAAACACCTCTAGGAGGTATTTGTCCTATCCTTTCATCTAATACTATTACTGGGGAAGCCTTAAAGACCTGTAAACACCCCTTACTCATTCCCTGGCCTAAATATCCTTCTTGTAGGTTGCCACTACTTCTCACCCTTGATTCCTGGGGGTAGCTGCTGGTAAGAAGAATACCTGTCTGCAAACCGTACCAAGCTGCTTTCCTTCAGATACACGGAGAAGGTTAGATCTCAGGGTATGGCATCTGACTGCCCTGGGCCTCTCAGGATGACCAATATCCAGGGCTCAACATGTGCTGTTTGGATACTGTATATACTTACAAATAATCACAACAATTATTAGGTCTCATTTCTCCACCTAAGCCTTTCACTTCCTGCAGATAGTTCCATTTTAGTACTAGAATTTATCATGGCTTATACAGGTCAGTCTTACTTACTGAAGTAACAGGGGTGATGATCACAATTCAAGGTCATGGTTCAGTCCACAACATAGCAATAATTAAGCATAACTATTAGTCTCAACCCTTGACATATCCTGAAGTGACAATCTTAAGTGTGTTAGTATACTTGTATGTAATGTATCCAACTTGCCAAGTGTATGCTGTGACCAAATTTTGGGCATTTAATATATGACAGTGTTACCTAAGCCCCATTTCATAATGTTACCTGTTCTCTAAAGAACAAACTGAATTTTTCATACATTTCCTGGTTTGTTCACGTTTCATTACAATAGCAGATGTAATTATGTTACTTGTATTTGCAAGTACATAACAGTGACTGTTTACATAAGCTGGACGTTTCTTTAACTGTCCTGTTAATTTTAGCATTACAGATGTTGAGATTTTTCCAAGACACTGTAATGGTTAGTGTAACTATGATGCTGATCACCACATCATTGAGATGGAGTAATAATGAAATATTTGTGCAACTGGTCATGCATCAAAGTGGCACTAGATTTTTACAGCTAATATATGTGTGTGTGTGCACGCGCGCGTGAGAGAGAGAGAGAGAGAGAGAGAGCACGCATGCCCCAGTGAGAACTGGGCTCTTTCCGTAGTCCTTGCTTAGCTTACTTGAATGTAACCTCACAGAATTCTGTGGCTTTTACGATAAATAAATGAATTTTCCATATTTTTGCTAGTTTGCTAGCTGCAATATGTTCTTCCAGGTCTAGCAGATCCCACGGCTCTCACATTAGCAGTGTCAGCAATGCAGGGTTGCCAGCTGATTGGGATGCCAGAGTGTGAAGTCCTTTTAGCACAGTGTGCTGTGTATCTGGCACGGTAAGGCTAAAGAAGCTGTTGGTTTTCTTCACCACTTATATGTGCACTTCATTGTATTACAACATATCAGTTAAATGTAGTACAGTACAAAGTAACCAAACTAAATTTAATTTAATCAAAAAATTAAATTTTGTACATTTACTTTGATATGTTTGAAGCCCGGATGAGAAGTTTTTGTAAGTGGCACTGTAAGGTCCTTGCATTGATCTTTTTTGACAGTGGCATTATGCAGAGATTTTACTTCTCTGGTGAAATCCCTGCACTTCTGTTACTAGACACGGCAACTCTTATTTTATTAATTTAATGAACAATTTTTTATTAAAACTCACAAATTGACACTGTAGAACAGTGGCCCAACAGTAGTGCACCAACAAGTGAACTGAGTGTTCCGGAGAGTTGGCCGCACCCCCTCCCCCCCCCAATCTCCGCCCACCTAATCCCTGCTTGGCTTAGATGGTAGATAAGGATAGCTCTCATTTCTGATTGGCTGTGCTGGTTCTTTAGGTCAAATTCAGTATTGATAATTGTCAATTTTTAAAATATCTTATAGTTTTTTGGTTGTGAATCATTGCAAGACAAACCACTGTAAACTGAGAGCTACCTCTGTATGAAATTAATGTGGAAAGGTGTATCAGTTTGTCGAGTTACATTTACTGCAGAAGAAATCTGTTATTGTAATGCTGCACCACGGATTGATATCTGTTCAGTAGTTTGAGAGATGGACGACTGCGTATGGACACAATACGCAATGTCTTAATTTTATGTGCTTTATGCATTGAGTGTACAAGTATGAAACTTAATATGCTTATTATATTTACTTATAAAATGGAGAGTATTCTCTAAATCCAGTTCCTGCAGACTTGTGGCGAATATCATCTCCCATATTGTCTATTTATTGGAAATATTCACATTTGTGACTCATATACAGTAGTCTTCATTATGCTTCTGTCATGTGCTGTGATTACTAAGTGCACTGTCTTTTGTCATCTGTTATTTTACAAACAAAAAGGTTCCTGAACTTTATCAAATCAATCTCCAGTGCCAAAGGCAGCATAAAGGGAATCTTCTTAACCTATGCCTAGAAGCATAGAAGACTGGCATGATAGAGGCTGTCCATACATTCATGTGACTCCACAGAGAGCCTGGTGTTAACATTGTAAGGACACCATGTTGTGGTGCACTGTTTTTCCAAAATTTTGGAGGAATTAATTCTCCATCTGTGGCTACAGCAACGTAATGACTGAGTTAATCATCATATATGTACTG
The DNA here is from genome assembly GCA_013340265.1 of Coptotermes formosanus. NCBI lineage: Eukaryota > Metazoa > Arthropoda > Insecta > Blattodea > Rhinotermitidae > Coptotermes > Coptotermes formosanus. The sequence goes on from BLKM01005720.1 coordinate 764,160, forward strand.
CTAGACAGGCGAGATGCTTATCAGTAAGTTGGGAAATGTACACATGGGCTAACCATTCTGGAGTGTTTGCTCCTGTCTTGTAATTACTATAAAACATGATTTTAAGCAAGAAAGTGATAAGCACATCTTAAATGTTTCTTTTCATATTTTACCCAACACATCAGGGCTGAAATCAGGTGAATTACAAGTGAGAAACTGATGAACTCTTCCCTGATAATAAATGTTAAATTCTAATGCAGCTCTTTACTGTTAGTCAGTACTTGTTCAAGTTGGATACATTAACAGTATTTTATACACACTAATACATACTCACCCGCACACATTATTTCGTGGACATATGGACATTATTTCGTTTGAATTTCACAGCTTTCACCCTTTTTACTATCTTCACACAAATGTCTGAACAATGCAAAGTACTCAGGAAAATGGAAATAATTTGTTCCCTTACAGAGCACCTAAGAGTCGGGAAGTGGACCACGCATTAAGTCTAGCCAAGGAGTGTATCACAGAACATAAAGGGCCACTTCCCAGTGTTCCATTACATCTGCGCAATGCCCCCACAAGGCTCATGAAAGACCTTGGTAAGTTTATGGATTTACTCCACTTACCTCCGGTTGTATTTTGTAGGAATTGCAGTTGAATGGTTTATCTTTGGATGTTTCAGGATATGGGAAAGGATATAACATGGCACACAAAGATGTATCACACCTCACTTACATGCCTAAAGGTCTAGAAAATGTAGACTTCTTTAGCCCTTCAGAATCAACATAACTGCAAGAGGAGAAGGACATTAGGAGACATGAGTTTGTTCCTGCAGTTCCAAGAAATGACACCAAATTATTACTGGACTACAGAGTTATTTAAATGATCCTTTGAATGTTTTGTCACAAACAGTTCTGAATTAAACTGCATGGTCTTTTATGTAGGCCTACCATGCACGGAGAAAACAGCTAAATATAAGGAAATTTTATATATATACACATAAGTGTTCAGTTTTGTCAGCAGGACTGTACTTAATTCTTTATTAATGACATGTGTTTTCAACTTGTATAAGTCACCTTGGAGCACAGTTTTCTTGAAAAGAGGTTTATCTCCAAGTACTTCACTTTTCCCACTCGTCTTCCGTACTTTTTATTTCATTCATCGATCATCACTGCTATGTAATCTATGCAACTGACAGTGTCATTAAATAAATAAAAATCTCTCTAACATGATCTGTTTGTACAGAATCATAGTGGAATTTCCTACCGAGACTTGCAAAACACCAAATAAAATAAGCCAAAGACAGTATTTTGTTTGCACTAAATTTTTCAAGGTTCCTGAACGCAAAACAATGTATCTCAGACTGTTACCCTCTTTTTACAGTACCTTATGTACAGAGTAGCACCATAATGTCCAGGTGATAAACTGTTCTGTTTCTTCTGTCCAAAATAAAATACCACACCAATGTCGCCATGAAGACCCCACTTTCAAAGATAATACAACTTTATATCGCTGTAACAAATGTCCTTAGATTTTGTGTATTTTTTTGCACAATGTTCATAACATGAATGCATAATGAGGGTTTGTGACCTCATGTCTATTGATACGTTTTGCCCAAACTGCACGACAGTTCAACAGGAATCAGATACAGTAAAACTCACTTAAGATGTCCCCGGTTAAGAAAATTTCCAGCCTAAGAAGTCAGGATAAGAAAGCACCAAAATTCTCCCATTTGATTAACATTACACGTTGCCCTTTTAATACATCCCCACATTAGAAAATCTCCTGCATAAGAAGTAACAAATTTCACGATGAAACAATTTTTTTACCCGTTTAATACCTTTTCTATTTCAAAATATTAAAGAATATCCCCAAGTTTCCATTCGTTCTGTTTCCAAAACGCAGTGTTCAAATGGTGCGGTCAGTTCATATAGGTTAATCTCCAAGGTCATTTCCACCATGTTTCACACAGCAGAATGATACAACATCACAGCCGACGCGGTGATGTCATATTTCTTCCGCGATGCAGAGACTGCAGTCAGTCACCACTACTCGGTGTCTTGCAACAAACAAAAAATTGTGTCAGGTGGCCGGAAGCTGATCCTAGCTGTTCTGTGACCTGCATAAGCCTGCATTTAGCAACACTGGCATGTGGCAGCTCACTTGCTGCATCAGCTGCCGGGAACTTGGAGAAAGCGAAGGTAGCCAATAACATTTGAAGAAGAGTAGGCACGCGCTAGTCGAAGTGACACGATGTTCCACGCTGTTGGGGGGACAGCGGTTTGACGCGAGATAAGTGGGTGGGTGGTCAATCACTATAACTTGTTTAAACATAATTTATCGGCGGTAATATAAACACATCGTGGTATAGCATGACTGTGAAACATTTATGGTGACTGTGTGCAGATAAATTACATCAGCAATTCCAGAAAATAAATTCAAGACACTGCATAGTTAGTGATAGTGACTGGAACTACTGACCACCCATGGTCTACCTACAAGTGAACCTATGGAATCTGAAGATGTATATTACTATTGTTTTTGAAAAAAGAGCAAGACAACCCATGCTTCAAAAATATTTCAAGGAAAAGTAAGCATCTGGAATCAAATGTGAACTTGTGAATGGAAAGTTACAGACAAAATGGTTAAATGGTCACATATGAGTGAGAATGTGTTAAGATAGCTGCAAATTGTACAAATTCAGCATACATATGTAATAAGTTCACAAAAAATTAAAAATTAGAACTTTTCGGTCCTACCCTTTTAAGAAATGTCCTGCTTCAGCAGTCAGATTTTCTTGGAATTCTCAAAAATGTCTTTAACAGGGTTTTACTTGGAATCAACAGTAAGAATTTTCAGCAAGTTCATTTTAGCTTACCTCAGCAATTTGAAATAAAGCTCAAACTGAACTTTCGTCGTAGGACTAATTAAAACATCTTCTGATTTGGTGCATATTTAACAAAATTCATGAAGAATAACTTCTGACTGCTACTTCAAATATGTATTTGGAAAATAAGCATATTATCATGGGATTATACCTTTTCACTTTTATTATCTGCTGTAAAGAAAATGAAAATCAGTTACTGAAAAACTGGAAAAAGTGGGAGAGTTGGGTTGAAGTACATGGTTCACTTAATAGGTAACATCACCGTGAATTAATATCAGGTGCACTGTGTAACAATTCTGGGATGCTCATTACTGATTACAATTGTTTGGTTTAGGAATGGTAGCTTCTGATCCTGTCCTTTTAATAAATAACAACCAGTTGTATACAAAACACTTGACAAATATACTGTTTGACACCTGTTTTTCCACTTTTTACACATCATATAAGAGTCGAAATCATGCATGCTGAAACAGTGAAACTCTGATTTTACATTTCTGGAGGGAACATTAAAATAGCTGTAAAATCAAGGAAAAAAGTCTATGTGCCTCTTGAAGTAAACTAAATTAACACCATAGTACATTGAAATATAATTGGTTCAGTGTACTGCATTAAAAATGTGAGCCAGCTCATTTCTTCCATGTGTCCAGTAAAGTAAGTTACAGCTGCTTCACTTTTTTGCTGAATCCTGCACACATCGTACTCAGTACTACCATGCCAGCGTGTGGTGGTGGTGGCCATGAACTGATGCTACATGATATGTGACTTTCCAGGTTTCAATGCTTTATATTGTATTGCTTCAAATGGAATCCACTCACTCTTTTTAAGTACAAAAACTTAATTTCTTGCTCTAGTTCTTCGAAATGACCATGCCTGGGTCCCCTAAAACATTTGTGGGTGTTCACTTGTACCAGCTTCTCCTTTTTTTGGTCTCCATTTTCATGTATTTGCTTCAGAAACCCCACAAACCTTGTTGCTGTGTTGCATTTGTTTTCTCTGCAGAGTTAATCAGCATTAGTTTAAAGTTGGCATGGTAACTTTGCCCAAGTCCATTTAGAATTTTTTTCTTTACTGGTGTAATGAACGAGCTGTAACTGCTACAGGCGCCCTCTTTCAGCTACGTTCACGACAGTTTGGCAATGCACACCGTGGTTTGGCTCGTTGTGGTCCAGTTCAGTACTCTGCACTTGAATTCAAGATGATCCCAGATGTTTTAATGCTGAACTTAAGGGGAAAAAATGCCCATTTTTGAATGCAGTATATACTGTAGGTAAAAGGACAGCAACATGCCCATTTGCGCTCAATTTTAATATATAACCGCAGAATTAAAGGGAAAACGTATATGCCACAAACATATAACACTGTTCTAATGGCAGTTTTGATAGCAACTGCATAGAATCACAGAAAAAGACTCAAGGAATGTAAAATACATGTTTCACTGTAATAAAGTATTAACAAGAAGTAACACACTGTGAAATGGGCCTACACAGACATGAGCCTTGGCCCCACCATATCAATACTTGTAGGAGCACTGCAGACAACTGTTTGACTATCTAGAGTTGAGTGTTTTTCATCCTGTAGCTGCAAACACGTAAGTAACCTCCACAGCATGCCGTTACCATTTCCGTCAATGACAATTAAGGTTCTCATATCAAAATGACCTAAGGCTGCTGTCACCTGGGATGCAACTGTGTGTGGTCTGGTACAAGTGTACTGATATTGCAGAGGATCTACCTATTCTCCATCATGGGGATGCATAGGCTCTTCTGAATTTCAGTACACTTCTACCAGGAGACCAGTTTTTGCTGGCAATATAACATATGATGAATGGATACAAATGTAAATTCTCATATTCAGTGACTGGTGCAGATGTGGCTTCCTATGCAGGAAATCAGGATCTGAATTTTCACTGGTACATCTTTTAAGTTTTATTTGTGCATACCATTATTACTTTGAATGTAATGTAACAAAAAACAGTTTTTACAGTATTAAATATTTTAGCAAAGTACTGTACAGCCTGTGGACTTATGTAAAAGGCCAATTCTCATGTGCCAATTTTATGGAATTGGAGCAAAGACTTCCAATACAGGATCAGTCCAGCAATTCGTAAGTTATGACGACACAGCATGAATGTTCCTTTTGATTATACTGGCAACTGTATTTGGCATTAAATGTGAATCTCATTTTTCTGCACAACACTTTTATGACTGATAAATATTTCGCAAGTTATGCTCAAAGTGCACACAAAAATTTATGTAGGTCATCAAGCCAAGCATAGTTAACTGTCAACCATCAAGACTATAAGCAAATGGGGGGATATGTCAACAATTTTAGTGACATCTGAATAACACTTCATTAAGATCTGTTCAGGGGACAGCTGTTTCGTAACTTCTTGTTGTGAACATGCCAAAAACATCTTTTGTCTGTGTTGAGGGACATGGAGGACAGACATGGGAAAACAGTGGCAATCATAATTTTACTCTTTTAAATCATTTATTCCTGTAACATACAGAATATGTGTTCCGACAAAAGGTAAAATGTGCCGTGGTGGACCAATTGGATTTGTTTTATATTTGAAGCCGCAGCAGTTCCAACCCATCCCTATACTAAATTACACATATATATATATATGTATGTACATATTGCATTACTCTATGCTTTGGTCAAGTTTTGACACAGTTGGAATGACGCACTTCGGCTGCATCATTACACAATGTGCTCAAAATGAATGACTGAAAGCACAATGGTCTAAACCATCCGACAGGATTGAATTACAAGCAATATTGCAACTGAGACAAAAACTAACAAAATGGGAGTAAAAAATTGGTACAGTGATAAGTTACAATTATTTATCACCTGAAAATCAATAATATATATATAAAACAACCATTGAGTGGTTTAGTATTAGCTGCAAAGTGGATACAAATTGAAACTGACATCCAGTACTTGGCCTAGCATAGCAGTTTTACTTAAAATATGCCTGTAAATCTTGTGATAAAACATGGTAGAATTACATTCACACACTTCTAAGATGAAAAGCATCATCATGATCTCCATGCCTCTCACCTCAGCTGACATGTGGTATCAAACTTTACCACCTAATAAAATTATGTCACTCTGTATCAGTTCACTACTAATGGCTTATACACAAATACTTAGACCTCACATCAAAACAGAGCCAGTAAAAATGACCCTCAGAAAATAATAATACTGCCAACCATAAAAAATGGAATTGAGTTCTGAAGTGTATTTTCATGAACTGGCAGCTTACAAAATTTAACCGATCCATACAAGGCAACCATTCACATCACTAAGTCATGCCCTTTCTTCCACAAGTTAAGGTCTGGTGGGGTCTGCAAAACCATTCTTCTTAAATAAATCTGACAACCTTCAACATACCTAGTACAATGTCACTGAACACAATCCTTCCAAGATATGACTCTTGCAACTAGTAAGACAGTCGTTAAAACACATAATCAGGACCAGCCATATCAATGGCCCAACGGAACTTGTCTCGTTGAGTTCTGTTGTAGATCTTCTCAATGGGGACATTGTGCTTCTTGCACCTGGAACAAATTTTTCAGAAACACTGTAAAGTCTTGGGTCATGAAGTATAAGGTAAGTGGTATGAAATGTTAAAGAAATGCAAGTCTAGCCTTTCTTTCTATGTGGCAGATACCACTACTCCTTAGTGGATGGTGAAGATGCCCAGCAGAGGTGAGTTCCCAATTCTAGGAAGGTCTAGTCTCCACATTTGCAGGGTTAGACCACTATCACAGGTGAGGGAAGAAAAAAAATGCATAAAAATTCACACTATCGCTAGCCAACCTTACACGTCTTACACCTCAACAATCTGGAAGATGTACACATTAATTACACAAAGTACATACGAAGATCATGTTCCACACCAAAATGAAGCCAGAAAATTCCTATAAATTCATGGAGGTAACTGCTATATTAGTAACAATGGGAAACATTACAGAGTCAGATCACAGAAGTACCATTTTAGGGGCACATTTATTTATTAGATTTATCACACTTCAACACAACAGTATCTTAATGCTGACAGAATGTTTACAAACGTTGCCTAAAATGATATCTAGTAGTCTGAATGAATGATTCAACTTTGTGACACCAAGAATTTCTGACATGCTGCAAAATTCCAGGCACGTGTTATACTGGTCACACAGTTGCTTCAATCAAGTTCCAAACCTCATCCTAGATGTCTGCAGCAGCCTGGGTGGGGAAGCACAGATAATATTCATGTTTGGGCATGGTTCACACAACACTTGGCTTCCTTGGGCCATCCATTTTTTCAAGAAGGAAGTTATTTGTAGTTGTGCTCAACATATGCTCACAGTGTGGCCAGTCAAAACAGCCAACAGCAAAGTGATGACTTTGTTCTGTTCTGCACAACATGCAATAAATGGCACTGAAAGGAGACTCAGCTTTGAAGTGCATTACATGTGTGCTGAGAATGTATTTTGCGCCTGACCTTGAGAAACTGCTCAATTGGGCCCTGGAAACGAATCTCACCCGCTTGATTTTCATGATAATTTTCACAGATAGCCTCTCCCAGAACTAGCCCAAGATAATGGCTTGCAATGCCAGCAACCTAATAACTTTGTACCATTTCCCAAATGCCAAAATATCATCTGTAAGAAGGTGATTAAATAATTCGAGAATTATTGGTACATTAAAAGAAACATGACATGAGTCAGGACAAACTGTAAACAGATCAAGCTTCACTTTAAGTACAATAAAAGAATATCAGGCACCAGTCAGGGCAGGTATAATGTTTCAAAATAAACTTAAGGGTCAGGCTGAATGCCATAGGCTGGGCTGGGTAAAATTCTTAAACAGCAGCCCATGAAGACCTGCAGTTCATCCTGCACATCGATGCTTTTCAAGTTGTTCATGCAGATCCACAAGAATGTATGCAGCAGCAAGATTCAGCAATCACAGAGGTCACAAAACCATTCCACTTAGTCCTATCCATCAATTTGCGTAGTGAGTGAAAAAACCGTTTCACAGCATGGTAAAAATGAACAGGCATTCCATTATGCATAAACCACATGGCTTTTATTGCCAGCTGAGGAAGTTCTTTGTTATACCTTGCTAAGAGAATGGTTGCATTCATACATTTATAGGAACCTTATGTTAATCTTTTGCTTAATTTTAGAGTGGAACTCTGAAAGACGGGAACATTTATCAGGCAGAAAGTGTTGTTATGGGGAAATAAATTCAGTGTGGGAACTATTTCATCACACCACATACATTTAAATTATATTTTAGGTAAGAATGAAACATCATTCATTCTTAGCAGAAACAGAAAGTATGGACCACAGAAAATGGGGTCTGCATTACTGCATGTTCCTCCTGCTTGGCAGTGCAATCCTTGCACCATACAATGCTAGAAACAAAATAAGAATATGACCACAATGACACGTGGTTTTGGAGTACAATTAATATAATAAAGATCATTCTCTTCCCTTAGTCATGTAAGTTCAAGATTACTGCCCCTTCCAGGTTCAGAGTGTGGGAATATGCATTACAAAGCCTGTAGTTTTTAACAAGTTCACTTCTGTTCTTGCAGGCTTTTCATGAGATTAATTCCAGCACAGTGTCTTCTTGAAGAGTGGATAATTACCGACATAACTGAGAAATTACATTATTTTACTTAACCCAAATATTTGTCAGTCACAAAATCCCACCACTGGACTCAACCCTGAACCATACCCATTCACTGTAATATAATTATCTTTCTACCTATATTAAGGAATCAAAAGTGGTCTTTTCCTAAAGCTTTGCAACCAAAATAATGTATGCAGTTAATCACTGAGCCCTTGCATGGTATCTCCTCCACTCATTGCATCTTTATCTACAAACAGTGACCATTAAAACTGATTTGTAGTAATTTACTGGACAGGCCTGATACTGCCACAGCACAGCTCTTCCTGTAAATGAAGTATTATTAGAAATGGCTACTGCCAATGAACAGGGTCATTTAGATCACTCTATTGTGTGTGTGCACGTGTCTGTGTAATGCACAACCATTTCATTCTGTGTGTAAACATGGGAGACACGGTACTTATTTCACGTCACATATCTCAGGCACACAGCAATGACTGTGATTCTGGGTTCCATAAAAGTACAGTAACAGAAGTGGGAAGGTTTTAGGAGCATAAAGAGAAGTGTAAATTGCATGATTTGTGCAGACTGTACTGCAACACTGATTTTACACACGAACTGTTCATCAGAACTGTCAGGTGATGAGTCAGCCTGCTTCAGTATCATCTCAACACAGCAGAAACTGCAGAAGCCCAGAACAAGAGCAAGACTTGTGTGCTTAGCACCCTGCCCATACACAATGCATCACACCCTTAAAGTCTGCCACAATGCCAAATTTTAATCCTTACCTTCCCAAAATAGTACAAGAATCCAGCAATTAAGTTAGGGTGAACATAACAGCCAAACATGGAACACTACAAATTATGTTGTTTCTCATATAACTTCATTCCTTTGATGCTTCATCTCCTGTAAGGCCAATTATTGGTCCACGTCTAAGGACTTCTGTAAGAACATGTAATCACTAGTTTTCATACGCTGAATGACTGCTCCCCAAGCCCAACCATTCCCACGCTTATTAATTTTACTTAGCTAACCATTACTCATTCGATATGCTGCAAACCTGCATGTCTGTGTCATTTCGGTTTATCCACACCAAAAAAAAATATAGGACATGTCAACCCACATGGAAAAATTAACAACAGATACTCTTTGGATTATCCAATAGTGAAGGTGTGTTCCAACAACATAAAATCCTATCACATAGGTTCTTCCACATACACCTGCTTAAATAACCTAACTTACCATGCCACAGTTATACGTGGGTCCAAATAATTCAATTTGGAGGTGCTAAGTGCAATTTCCTTGTTTTCCTCCTTATCTGTTGCCTGAAGCTCTAACTTGCCCAGCTGTTCTCGTAATTTCTCGAGCGCCTTCTTTCGTTTTTCCATATCACTGGAATAAATTCCAACAAGATCAAAGTATAAAAGTAGAAACACCTGAAGTAAACTGCAGAATAGGATTCATAAGGAGATGAAAATGGAACAGAAATGTTAAAGCAAGATACCAAATTTTCAACCTTACAACCTACACCAGCACTACAATGGCAAAAGAGATCTTGGCAGCATTAAACTAGCAAGTTTTACAATGAAAACCTTTCTGTCTGTCAAATATAGGTTAAGTATGAATCGAAAAAAAAATCCATACACCCTGTAGGGTTATTAATGAGGTCATCAAGAATCTTAACCAAATTATCAACAAGGAAAACAATGAGCAACTAAAGAATTGGTCACTGACTTACAGGAAAATTCAACAACTCAAATCACCTCATACGAAGATAAATCTTAAGAGATGAAGAACTTACATTTTATTCTTAGCAGAACCATTTCGCTTGTGCTCATGCTTGGCATCCTTATACTGTCTCTCTGCATCTTGTATCATCTCTTTCTTGGCATCAATCTTTGTCTTCAGATTCTCCATCGACTTTGCATGTGTTTTGGGAACAGCACGCTGATGGTTACACAGGATTGCAACAGCACGATTTGCACGATTATATGCTAGTATCTGAACAGGAAAAGGAATGCGCATTAACACACGAGATTTTACCTTGTGTCACATACAGTTCCAACTAAAATTCACTTTGTTATTTGTAATAAGCAATACTAACCACACAGCAAACATATGCACAATTATTTCAGGCTTCATATTACACACACATCCCTTGCTTTACGGATGTAATCCATTCTGCAAAAACTGTCCATAAGTAAAAATTCGTAAAGTGAAATCCATGGCAGTGTAAGTGCAAATGTACTGACTGGTGTGCTCACCTGACCCACTTTACAGACCATTTGTCCATAATAGTGAAAAGCAAATTTCCATACAGTAACTGATGGGTGTACTTAATTTTACTGGTGCCAATCACACTACTTCATTTTATAACTTTTCAGATTAGTTCAGGCATAAACAACTTCAATTACTCAGTTACATCACACTATAAACAAAGACACATACCTTCTCCTGAACAGTGTAGTCAGGATCTGTCAGTTTATCAAGCTGCTCCTGGAGAGTGATGGAGGCATTGTATGTTCGGAAAACCTTGGCAGTTAAACCTTCCATCAACTCATTCAGGTGTTTGTTCAGGACAGTAGTCTGAAATTATAAATTAAGTAAGCCTACATATATGAAGTTTTATACCACAATACATTGAACTTTACTGTAAGTAGTTCAATACCCTACATATCATTAGAATATTTATGAGTAAGAAAAACAAACCTACAAACATAACAAAATAGCAACAGGCAGGGTCAACTTTATACATTAATACAAACATTTAACAGCATAACATAAAGACATGGATTAACTCAACAAAACTTACAACAGTTCTACGAAACCTTTAGATTGTAACCAAATGTGTACATACATACATACATACATACATACATACATACATACATACATACATACATACATACATACATACATACATAGATGAGCAAATGACAAGAAGATAGCAGAAAATTTGCTACAATACTGTAACATGTAATTCCTGCAATCTCCTGGCTCATATTTATGTTTTATAGAATTGATTTTTACTGTTTCATCGTAACATTAGTTGCCATGCAGTGTCACAAGTTTGCAAGCATGCTGCCTGAAGATGGCATGGTTGTGTTGAAACATACCATATTAGTCAGTAACTATGAATCATGCCGTATTGTTGTGAATAATACATGACACAAAAACAGAACTCATACAAGCCTGCTTTCTTAACTTATCTATTTCGTTTTACAGATATATTGTTATGATTACTGCCACTTTATTTTTGTTAAGAACTCCAAAGAAAGTTCCAAAAAGTAAGGTAACAAACACCTTGATACTGAGAACTTTATTTTGACTCAGATGTATACATGGCACATGGTAGCAGATACTAGACATTTAAATTTAAGCACTGGTCACACCATGGTACCAAGGCTTCTATCCCAGCATAGGAGAAATTAGCGTCATTTGTTTGTAGCCACAATTCGACAGCTTGCTTCACATCTGCAATGGCATATCACTTTCCAGCCACGTACTTCTTAAGCGATCCAAAGAGATCGAAATCACTGGCCCTCATACCACCAACCAAGACTTGTGATGATTATGGTGCTGGAATATTACAGACCACACTCCCTACAATCCCAAACTGGCACCCAGTGATTTTCATCTACTTTGACCCCTTAACAAGCACCTGGCTGGCAAGAAATTTTCAACATAAGCCAACATGAAGCAAGCTGTCACCTCCTGGCTACAAACACTTGACACAGATCTCTTCTACGCCAGGAGAGAAGCCTTGATGCAAAGGTGGGATAAAAGTGTAAATGCTACTGGTGACTATGTGGACACCTGACTTGTACCATCTGCTACCCATATGCCACATACACATCAAAGTCAAAGTAAACTTCTCAGCACCAAAGTGTTTACTATCTTGTTTTTTAAACCTCCTATGTACAGTTTAAGTACAGACTCAAGTCTACATTAAATGTCAGGTACAACTTTATAGGTTCATGCCATCACCACACCTGTAACCATTAACATACTTCACACAGAATGGGTACCCATGTTTACATGCTCGACTCAAATGGTTTTCATTCATTATGACCATCACACTAGAAACTAAAGAATATTTCACACGGATCTCTTGCTTTCATGTTCACACCAAGTTTCTTAAAACAGCCAGTCAGCTGACTCAAAAGTAGAACTGGGGGGAGGATGGAGGGATGTACAATACAAATTCTGATATACTGTAACAAGAAACACTACAGCATGAGTGACAATTACAAGCAGAAGTACCACAATGTGTGCCCAAACTAAACACATGTTTCTTGTAAACCGTTACACCTAGACATAAAATAAATATGTTCACATTTCCTATACTGCTGCTGGTAGCATGACACTTACATTGAGTCTATCAAAAAGATCATCACCAGTTGATTTGTTCTGCATGAAAAGCTGCAAGTTCTTGAACACACGCTTCTCTACAGACACTTCATTGTAGTAGCGAATAGAGTCTTTACCCGGAAAATCAAAGACTACAACATAATCTTTCCCATCCTTCTGATTGTGCAGGGAGATATGCTCAACACGGAGTGAACAGCAACCCACTGTATCCGCTTGGTCCTCATCTTTTTCATTACCGGCTCGAAGTGCCAACTGTATCAGGAAAATCATTATTAACAATACAAGAATTCCAACACAGCCATGTAGTACTAAAAAAAAATAAGGTGAAGGGAAGAGGAGGCAATCTAATACAATATAACACATCTGAACACTCACATGAGTCAAATCTTAAGGTTAGAAAGTTTAAAACAGAGCTTAAACAGACACACATCATAGGAAATATGACTGAAAAATATTTTGAATTTAGGTACCAACCCTCCACGACTTTTACAGAACCCCATGAATATACATACACCACCTCATTTATGATACATTCTCTGGGCAATTTCTGGCCCACGCCACAGAGTGTAATTTTCACAATATGCTGCCAAAGAAATAACATGCAAATGCCACATTGAAAGGAGAGACTCAAAACATTATGGATAAAAAGAATTTATAAAACAGAAATAGAGGAATGACTTACATATATGCAGTACAAAAGTGGAAAACATTAAAATGGTGCATCACACAAACAATAAAGTCACATATGCTTCGTTTACAATCCAAACACTGAATATCATTACTATCTCATGTAACCTACCACACTCCAATTATTTTAATGCACTTTTCAGCATCAACTACAAAGTGTATCTTTAATCTCCAGTCTGGGCATGGCAGCTATCATGAGCTTTATTTAACATGGAATATAAACTCCAGCTGCAGGCACACTGGACATACATTAACCTTTTAAAGCCTAGCGGTAACTTTACACACGACCAGGTTTAACATTAAAAAATTCTACGTGGTGCCCACATTGCGTTTATGTGTTTTGTACGGATCTCAGAACAAACAGCAACTTTTGCCTTATAAAACATTAAGAGATTGGTTTTTATAACCGAAGTGGAGAGTGTTTACAGCGCGGTATGCACTGAGTCCTTATATAAAACAGATACGCTTCGTCTTTAAAGGGTTAAAGTTCCCACAACAGCTGTAGTGCAGAGACTGGTACACTGATTTCGACATTCTTCACTAAACAATGTAATGAAGCTTCTGATTACTGCCTACTCATACTCCTCTGCTATAATTTTAATGCCATCATGAATATAAAAAGCACACACATCACTGAATATTTACTTACTGACACAATTTTCAGGAGTGCAAACTAAAAACACCACAATTAAAAATACCTGCAAACAGTATGGCCATCTTGTCAACATCTCAGAAATTATGTTATGAGCCTCTCAATTACCCTATTCACTCGAATATATGACAAAGTTTTTTCCTTAAATTTGGCCCTTAAATATGTGAGGTCTTAAATTCATGCATGAAGTACCAGAGTGTGCCAAACTGGATTGCTCTGAACTGGACTATGCAGAGCCAAACCAAGCCCTGCATTGCCAAGTTGTCATGTATAAACAAAAGAAGGAACAGAGCACACCAGTAGTTACATTAACACAGTCTCCTATGTTTGAAACTTTATCCATCATTCTATTCTTTACAAAAGAAGATGTTTCAGAAGCCAGCTCCATTTCCATTTTTAAGCAAAGAAGTACCTAACCTGGTGGAATCCTTGCATGAAGTGATTCTGAGTTACTAGGTAACACACCAACAGTAACTTGCACCTGAGAACAGATCTAGTCCGAGGGTAGTTAACAGGAAAATAGCTATGGAAAGATTAAAAATTAACAACAACACTCCAAAAAAAAAACTGGATGAATCTACAAATTAAAAACCATAAAAAGCACCCTGACCTCCGACTGATCAGACCACAGACACAACACAAAAATCCAGAACACATGTATTTTAAATTCTTAACACCACTAACACCATCTGTGGAGAAAATTGTGAATCTTCACGAGTTCAAATAAGTGCCTAAACCAAGAAATATAGATGTATCATTTAGTCAATGTGGATCATAATGGAACGGCAGGGCATCTCACCAGAAGTGATTATGACGGGGTTTAAGAAGTGCTGTACATCCAACGCTATAGATGGGACTGAAGGTGATATGTGGTGAAATGACAGTGAAGAAGAGGATAGGAATGTTAGGAGCAAGTGCAAAGAATATGAAGGCAGGGACTGTGACGCTGTTTGGTACAGGTAGATAGGATCTGACATGCTTTGTGTATTCAGTGCACGAAATTAACAGTAAAATATTTTTTCTCAGCAGATGTTTTATTTTTGGGGGGTCACCTTATATTTGGATAAATGCATTTTCCCTTGGGAGAGGTGTTTTATTTGGGAGGGCTGTCTTAGATTCGAGTTCTTAGATTCAGGTAAATATGGTACTATTATTCTGAATGTGGACAGATACAAACAATAAAATGTATGTTTTTTAAAATCGGAAAATTTAAGCATTGGGACTGAAGTTACCTGGGACAGGAATATAACACAGGAACACATCAGTATCACAAAAAGAACATATGAATGGAGGGCAATACCAATATCTGGGCAAACCATCAGTCCACTGCCCACCACACGTAACATGCAAAGGTGAATAAATGTGAAAGTAGTAACTGATGTCAGTCACCTTATCAATGAAGTAAAGTGCGACAGCACGTTGTCTAATGCGCATCTCCTTTGATTTAAAATCATCTTGATACTCCTGCCTGATTTTTCCAATGCACTTTGCAAGTTTACGTGCAGTCTCATACTTCTGCCAGTCCTTCTCACCCTTCAGTTTCGATGATGGATTCAACATAACATACTTTACCTGACCTTGCACATTTTCTGTCCAACTTGCAAGCCATGTCACCTGCACAGAAAGTACAATAATCCTTTAGACCTTCTTAAATGACAAACTTCATGGCCAAAGAGTTCTACCTAAATCCCCCGCCACAAATGTATAACTACCGGAAGATTTCCAAGCCAGACCCTCAGCGTTTCACTAATCCCCAAAAACAGACTCATCAACCGCACACAAGAGATAACATTGGACAACATATTTTAACTCCTTTTCCTTCCTGAATGACATTTTGTGCCCCTTACAGATTCTGTGCCACTGACAAATCTGGAAACAAAAATTCTGTAGCAGGTAGAGTGTTTTAAAAATAAGCAACTACTATTCTGAAAGCTTATACTTTCAATCACTTTCATTTACTATTCCATTATGCACCTGACAGAGGAAATGTAATGCTAAACTTCCATTACTTTTATTCTGGGCAACGTTATACATACAAAAAGGAGGAACCCCCCCCCCCCCCCCCGAAAGAAAGTTGTTCCCACTTACATTTAGTACAACACTATCAAACAAAAGTGGAAAATATACATTTACATTTAATGTGTTCAAGATCTTTTTCCACTTTATTTCCCACTGTGTATATCTGGAGCTGCTCTCTCAAGATGCCAGCAGCAGTGAACTGGCAGTGTTTCATTCCATTTATCCTGAGTGGGTATAGATGGTGCTCATGTCCTGCTACAAAAGCCATAAAATCTGACATTCATGGCCGAAGAACGTTAAATATACTGTACACTTACATTCTTGTCATGTCGTACTTCTTTCCACTTGTGACCATCAGGTGGTTTCGGAATCTTAGAGTCCTTACTACAGTTAATGATGACATCTTCAGGTAAGACACGCTTCTTGAGCATACCCATCTTTGGATGTTCCCCTCGTCCTCGAAATAATCCTGGTGGTTCAATTTTAAAGTTTCCTATACGTTCCTTATGTCCATCAATAATACAGAATCCATACTCCTTTATTATTTCTTCATTCTGTTCCTTGATTTTCTACAATCACACAAAAGCATATGATCATGCAACAACACTTAAAAGTGAATGAAAATGTAACTTCGCTTCATTCATGTACCAATAACTACTAAGCCTGTTCAATCCATTTCACACCATCACAAGTGCTTCCGTAAAATCCATTTTCATATTAGATTATCACTTAAGGGTATACCCTCCAAAGTGGCCTCTTCCTTTGAAAATTATCAACCAATCGGCATGCATTTTACAATGCCAATTTTCAAAAGTCTTGGTCCTAACATACAATATTCATGGAATGACTGAGGGAAAAAACAGCAGAAGTAACATAGTATTTTTCAAACCTACAATGCACTAACATGTTTCCTGTAATAGTACCTGCGAAATGTCATCATGCCTTGGCCATGTGAAGGATGGAGGTAGTTGCGGGGGTGAGGGAAGGCTTAAATTGTAAGGTGGAAAACCTCAAAGCTATGCTCTGCAGCTGTTAGCAGTTTGTATCACATCATTCTGTTTGCTTCACCACGCCAAATTCAGCATTTAACACATATGTGATCTGGTGTTACTATTTCTGTTATAATTTGTCATTACTCCTGCCAGAAGGGAAGACGCAGAAGAGAGGATAATGGTGCTAATGTGTGCGAATGGTGCTAGCAGCAACAAAGAGGTCTGATTTGAATTTAATATAACAATCATTATGATTTATCAAACACTGGTATAATGATTCTAAATTTAAATACTCCAGAACATGACAGAAAATACAACACTGCAGTATGTCACCACAGCCAAGTTACCTTCTTATCCTCTTTGCTCATTGCCTTGCGCTCTTCAGACTTAGCCACGAAGTACTTATGCATATGCTTGAAGTTGCATTTTGAAAGATCAGTTATTTTTTCTTTCTCCTTCTCTGTCATGACCTTCCGCCAATCCTTGAAAAAGTTCTTATTGAATGCCTCCTTGGTGGTGTAGTCATGGTCCAACATACGGGCATAGAAACTCGCAACCTCTTCTGCAGGTTCAGATAGTGCCATCTCCTTTCCTAAAGATCAAAGAACAAAGAGTTATAAATACCACCCAGTGAAACAGATACATATGCTTATCCAATTAAACTACGTCCAAGTTTTATGAACAGTAACAATCAAGTACCGTTCATATGGACTCAAAATAAACAAGAGCTCCTGGGAAAAACAGAGGATACCTACTTTTCTTCAGATGCTTCAGTCACTATGACAAGGCTTAGAAAACTACACATAAATAAAATAAATAAACACAATTTATGACACTTCCTTTCCACTAGTACTGACCCCACCAACATTAAATTTGACAAACATAACCTCAAAGCTCCGCACCATCACTATCAATATACATACAAGCACTGCCTCACACAAACCTGAAGGCATGTTTCTGATCTCTACACATTTATGCCTCACTCCACCAGCTCATCAGTTACCAAAACAGTACCAAAGATTTAGAATTCACATGGATGCCATGTTGTTTTAAAGGACTTAAGAGACAAGGTATAATAAAATTCTGTAACAAAAAAATGTACATTTTTCCAAGTCTCTATTGCTGAATGTAATTTCAAGATCCTACATTAAATGGTGTTAGTTTTTCCATCTCACGAATGGCATGCTGGTATCACCAAATATAATCGTATGACATACGGTATGTGCATCCACAATTTCCTCTCCCTTCCTTCCTTTCTGTTGCCTTATGAAGATATGTCTCATCACTCACACAGCAAGACAAAAATAAATTCTGCAAAGACAGTATTTCTGTTACCAAACATGATCTGTCCTCATAAGAAACGACACCAATATTCACAGATATCAATTGTGGACAAAAGTACCTATTATATCCTGTTTATGTAAATTTTCAGGCAACAAGTGTTCGTGAACAGGGAGTTTACAAGTTGCAATGTTCAGGACAGCATTTTGCTTAGATCACTCACATTTTTCTGAATGCTGATCACAAAGCATACTGCACAGTGCAATGCACAAAGCAGAGATCGAAGTATTAAAGGCATATTACAGTCACAGCTCCATTTGACAAATTATATATTTTTATTAATCTGCAAGGATCAGGCATACTTTGCAGAAAACATTAATGTCCCACCTCGCAAGGGGCCCCGAAACATATGCGCTATCAGAATAAAAGCACAGGGTGAGTGAATACACACTGCTTTTATTCTTAGTACTGTGTACTCCATCACACACTTCCTCTCCGGAGGAACATTTCAATAATTCTAGTACTAAAATTCAGCTGCATTTTTTGCTGTCAGATCCCTACATTCTCCCACAGCACACATGAAGTCTCATATATGTGATTTGCAGTCACTCACTGCGGGGGGCCCTGTCCACAGTCCATATTTTAAAATAATATTAAGAACATCAGATGATTTTATTTTTAAACACAAGAAATCAACAGTGATTCATTCCAAATGTGACAGACTATCATCAAAATCAGACAGCACTGTCTCACATACATCATTTCGCGAGATCCAGTGACAAATTGTGACAGTGCAGATACCACCAGACACATGTGTAGTGAGTGGTATGTGCTGAAGGAGCACAGAAGAGAATGTACGTACAGCTTTGTGATCTTAACTTCTACCAATATTTTTATGCGATAAAAATTACAAACAAGACAATGGAACGAAAGTGTAAAACTCTAAGAACATATTCAAAGGTTTCCAGATGGAGGTGATATAGAAATATACGCTTACTCTGTTGCTAGCCATTGCTGTTCCCTTCAAAGTATTCCCTTTCTGAGTTCATGCAGGTTCAGTGTTTTTTCCACTGCTAGAAGTACCACTGAAACCGACCTTTTGTAATAGCATGTAAAATTTTCTGTGATTGTTACTAATTTCATGGATGTCCTGGAAATGATGACCTCATAGCTGTAATTTCACTTCCAGAAACAAGAAGAAATCACATGGAGTGAAATCAGATAAATGACGAGACTGGGGGAACATAGCAATTTTTTTAACGGCCAAAAATTGCTGCTGCTTCTGCTTGTTGATGAGCAACCGAGGCACAGCATTTGCAGAGATTTGGTGCATGTTCAAGTCACCATTAGAATTTGGCAGCATGTTCACATAAGGGGCCTACCCTTCCAGCCACCTCTGAAAAGTACTTCTTCAGTCTTCGACAACGACTTTGCCAACTTTCTTCATGTAATCTATGCAACCTGCGGAGGGACAACCTGAATGCCCGCACCTACAATTAGTTTCCCTACATCTACACTGAAAAACAACTCCACAGTCTGTGTTCTCCACATGGCACTGCCATCAATAATTGTTTTGAACATCTGATGTGTTTCTGATGCAGTCTGCCTGAATTTGTAGCCTTGTTCCTTATAATGAAAATCATATATCATGCTTAACAGTCATGACAATAAACATATCTTGAGAGGCAACGCACAGGATTGTGGCTGCAAAATTTGCTGCATGAACTCAGAACACAGCAAAACTACAGCAACTAGTAATAACAAGCTCTACTACTTGGTCCTAGCAGCCAGCTAAAAAATGTATGGATACATCTTTGTTTACTAACCCTTTAAAGACAAAGCTTATCTGTTTTATATAAGGACTCAGCGCGTACCGTGCTGTAAACACTCTCCACTTCGGTTATAAAAACCAATCTCTTAATGTTCTATAAGGCAAAAGTTGCTGTTTGTTCTGAGATCCATACAAAACACATAAACACAATGTGGACACCACGCAGAATTATTTAATGTTAAACCTGGTCGTATGTAAAGTTACTGCTAGGCTTTAAAAGGTTAAGCAAACTTAACACTGAGAATACATTCTAGTGCAAATCATGTAAGACATGGATCACTCAAATATATAATCATTAATAAACATTTCCCACTAGCCTAACTAACTAAACAACATCTGAAGGAAAGCAGGCATTGCAGAAGTTCTTACTAGAACTTCATGTTATACATCAGCACACAATCTGCAAGCTCATTGTGCTTTCTTACACAATTACAAGGTAATATGAACGTGGCAGAACTATAATGCAAAAAAGCACAGACCATCATAAAAGAATTTGATGTCAGGAGGTAACCTCTCATATGGTGGAGCAAACACTGGTCCCTTGTGTTCCAAGAAGTTCCACTTTGTTCCATCCTCCTTCTTGTCTTCTTCCCACCTGCACCAAAGTTAACAAAATAAAAGGCAACGTATCAAGTAAAGTATGCAAAGCTCTCCCTGTTCACACCATGAAGGGACACACAGGCAGGAAAGGTACAGTGCCACTCATTCTTAACCTTGGCACTACATGGAGGCGAGTAGTTTTCATGCCCTCACTGCTTCACCTCTGGAAAAGAACCCCAGTGCCCATTGAACAGGAGGCTGGGTAGGCCCCAGAGCCAGTCTGGAACGTTTGGAGAAAATAAAAGTCTCTTTCCCCTACCAGGATTTGAACCCCAGACTGTCCAGCCTGTAGCACAGTTGTTATACTAATTATGCTACCCTGGCTCCCTCCTACACATGAAGTAAAATCATTAATACCTCCTTTACAGTTATTACAACCAAAACCCTGTGCCAAAATGACAAGATATGCAAAAACCTGAGAACCAATTAAAAAGTAATACATAAAATTCAAAAGTGGTATCCCCATTTAATATTTCCAATTTATGGCTATCTCTCATTCTGCAATGTTTAATTTCTCTACTGCCGCAACTATGTTAAGTTCCCTTCACTTAAAGTGGTTTCCACTAAGCTACTAGTCTCTACTGAAATATTCTACTAGGACTTCTATACAAATGTACACATGAAAAGTGTTTGTGCAATGGCAACCTGCCTGGAAAGGGTCACCCATACACAAAACCAAAAACTGATCTATCATACCCTCTTAATTTTGTAATACAAAATAGTAAGATATGTACCAGTCTGTCTAAAACAATTAAACCTACTGTCTCCTGTACATGTATGAAGGCATACTATTTTCTGTATTAAGTTAAAATTACTTTCTTCATTATCACAGTTACATGTTTTGGCTAAAGACAAGCCATCTTCAGGGTGTAACCTAATTTATAAAAGATACTAAACTACTTTACAGCCTGAAGATGGCTTGTCTTCAGCCTAAACCTGTAACTGTGCTGCTACAGAAAATCGTTGTGTTTGACTGAAAACTGTTATTGTTCTTACCAATACGAGAATAATACACAACAGTATGAATAACACAAAGATAGAGAGTTGTATACAATATCCATGCCATAAACATGTCTTATAAAAATTATCAGATTTACTTCTGAACTAAATGCAAGTTCTTCCTAAAATTAGCAGAAAAATACAGTATTAGCAAATTACTGGAAAAAAATTACTGCAAAACCTACAAGAGAACAAAAGATGGCTGCTTACACAAACAGTAGGTGCCAATTCAGTTATGCCACTTCAAGAGAAATCTGTAAATCCACAGCACTGCAAAGAGTTACAGTTGGGTGGGAGAAAAGCTCATTTTAAGGCACACAATGGCTGGCTATGCTTTTTTAAAAGGAGCTCATAAGACAGAAACTGATATATTCTGAGCCATATGTTACAGGACCCAGGAAAGACCATTCCTATCTAAAGGAGAAATTGAAAATGCTGATCCAATCATTTTGAGATACCATGTGTGAAAACTTTTAAAATCAAGCAAAAATATTCAAGTCAACACAGCCTGCTGCAAGAAGCAACACTCTACCTTCCTGTTTGGTTATCTGGGCAAATGGCAAAAACTTTAACTACATATCATGTTCAAAAGACAGACACTAACAAAGAACGTAGTTCCCGTCAGAAGTTGTGGTAAGGGCACAGGAAAAGAGTGGCTGGACAATGAACTGGCGTGAACAGGAACCAGTGTGTCCGGGAATGGCATCAGATGCACAAGTTGTTTCTGGACAGTCATCTCAAGTCATGTAATGAAAAATGTGACACAAGGCCTGCGAGAAAGATCAAACAGGTTATCACATCACCCCAAGCACACCTCTGCTGCAACAGCCTGATGTCTGTGTAATTTTGAATGCCATATGAGGACCATATGCAGAATGGATGGCAACTGCCATCCATAAACTCCAATGAGTAGAATGAACGAACCTGGATTTATGCAAGTCTGTCATTATCCTCTTATGGAAACTGATTCCAGGTAGTTTCATAGTGCACAATTTTAAGAAATGCAATCTGTCCTTCATAATGCAGTGACAATCTCCACAGGACAGTGGTCATGAATGTTAAATTGGAATAAATTTTATTTCCTTACACACAGTGCATGACTACACAGTGTACCAAGACACCTCCAAAATCTGGTGTTAATTGTTAATTTCACATTAAGACTATAAACACTAGGAAATGAATTAACTTAATAAAATAGTGGCACCTACAAATGACACCCATTATAATCAGCCCACACTGATTCTGAACAAACACAAAAATGTGAATAAGCACACATTTTTCAGTTAAAACGCCCTTCATTTCTAAACAATAAGTAAATCATGTTTATACACATACACACACATCATTAAGTTACCTGTGTACAGTTATCCACACTGACTGCAGTTCAAGTTCATAGTCTTCGGCATATTTATATATATTTCTACTTCTGAAATTTGTCCAACCATAACCAATAGCATGGTTTAAATCTCTATGTTTCCTTTGCACATATACACTGCACACTGATCTTAACAAAATCTTATATTTCCCAAAGACTGCCAAACCCATTCCATGCATGTACCTACTAACAGCTTGCAGTTTATCATCTTTCCCTTAACATAACTCATTTTTAAGTCAGAGCACCACAAATGGCTACAATACCCACCATCTTGTACTCTGATGCTGCCACCTTGTGGTAACCTGCAAAATTACCTTAGAGAAAAAAATTCCCTCTTATAAAACTCCTCTGAATTCACAACATGGCTTCCTCAACTGAGTCCTCTCATCTACACCCTTAACATTTAACCAAACTGTAGCTACTTTGACGTAACACACTACACCAAATCAATATTACCACCTCAGAACCTGCCATCCCCCTTCAACTTTGACGATGCCATCTTCTAGTAGGATTTAAAATGACCAAATTCTGAGAAAAAAAGTTCCCATTTCACTTCTCCATACTCAAAATGATGACCTCAAGCAAATTTCACCTCACAAACAACTCTGACCATAACATCACCTGTTAGCTGTTTTGACAATTGTACTTTTACCATTTCCAAACCTCCTGCTGTTCCTCCTCTTTCTTCTTCTTCCTTGGGCTGCTCTGTGGTGTTGTCTCTTCACTAGCATTCTCTTTCTTAGATGACTTTTTCTTCTTCTAAAAGCAGAGGAAATTACACCAATTAACTACAAACATGGTGCTGTGTCTCCCTTTCAAAATTTAGTACTTACTGTCAGCTTTTTTTTTTACAGAACCCAATGGTTTTGACTCATGTCCAAAAAACACTACCACTTGACACCATTCCATATCTTTATAGCTTGTCTGTCTAAGATCCATACAAATATCACCCCTCCATCCAGGGATAGCATTTGATGTCGAGTGAGTGGTGCCCTCACACATGGCCAAGAATTTTGGTAAGAAGTATTGCATACACACCAGCCAGAACTAAAACCCAATATGACATAAAACAGCTTACATAATTATGAAGCACTAGAGGTTTATCTGCAGGTGTTCAATATGAGCTCCCTTGGCTACCCTGCAGATATCCTAATGAGAGTCCAGTTCTTCCCACATTTGCCACGGCCTACCTCATTTCATTTTACTTACCACCTCTATGCTGCCAGAAAATTACCTACTGCCACAGCTACAGAATCACAATTATGGTACCGATTTTCAACAAGAAGGCATATCACCACATTTTCACAGAGAGGTCCATGCCTATTTCGACAGTTCTTCCTGGCAAATGGATTGAATATGCCAGACCTAACCCATGGCCTTCAAGTTCCCCAAATCTGACACCCTTATAGCCTTGTCTCTGCTGATTCTTGAAGAAAGTAGTATACACTCCTCCAATGCCTACAACCCTCCCTGAGCTGCAACAGCATATCCCAGCCATGGTCAACAAGGTGGCCTACAACGTAATGCAGTGACTGTGGGAAGTGTTAGACTATCACCAAGATATCTGCTGGGTAACTATGAATGCTCATAATGAACACCTGTAGATAAACTTGAAGTATTCCCCCATACTGCAAATGTGATTCCATGTAACCATGGCTTTCTGTATTTTCAAAGTATTTCACTATATTTGTTATGTGGGTTCATTATAATTGTCAATTACCTCATCCTATACTAACATATAAAATAATGCCTGAATATAGAAAGAATCAATTGTGTGTTTTCCAATAACCTTGTCAACTTGGGACCAACCATGACCATGTCTAAATTTAAGCAGTTAAAATACAGCAGGCAGAGTTGGCCCCCTCCACTTCATGAAAGGGTACAGAGAGAAGAGTAGTATAGCGCTACTCATTCTCAACCTCAACACTAGGTGGGGTGAGTGGTCAGCCTCACACCCTGGCTGCTTTAGCTGTGGGAAAACAGCACCTGGAACCCACTGAATAGGTGCTGTGTCGGCCCTAGAGCCAGTCTGGATGTCATGGAGAATGGATGAATCTCTTGTACCTGCCAGGACTCAAACTCCAGATATTCCAAACCACAGATAAATGTAAACTTATTTTGCTTAAGATAATCACTATTCTTCTTCCAGACAAGGCCACTGTGCATGTAGCTCTGAATAAGTGGTTGACTGAACAACAGTTTGCACATAGCATCACATCGTCTAATGATGGCACTGCTTCCAACTACAAAGTGGTCCCTTTCCTGCACGTCTATAAAAGTTGTATATGCATTGCTCATTTCCCACATTACAAAATACCTACAGAAACTTCAAAAAGAGGATGGAAAAAACTTTGCAACTTGCCACAGGTTTCAAATCTTCCTCGTCACTCTCTTCTTTTCGTTTCTTATGCTCCTTCTTAATTTTCTTCCTAGCGACAAGAGGAATGTCATCCTCATCTGAATCCTCCAATCTTCGCTTCACTTTCTCTATGCCTGATCGCGATGCCTAAAAATAGCAAAAATATAAATTTTATCTCCAAGCATTAATGTACAATGCAAGACATACTGGAACCCAGCTGAGGTAACATAGCAACATGCATGAACACACTGTAACAGTTTAGACAAATGTCATATTTTTGGCAAGCATCATTCCACATGCCAACGATAGTCTTATTTTCCTTAATCTGTCAAAGTTTCGGCTATTATTGCCACCAACATTGTGACTGGTTGAAAAGTGCAGGTACTGAAGAATGTGTTGGAAACTGCTACAAAATGGTGTCAGGAACTGCTCTGTCACAGTCAATCAATCTTCCAGACAAAATTTCTCATTTATAAAACTAACATACGCATATGTAACATACAGAACAATATATCTCTTGTTTACTCCTCTTTCAGCAGAACTCTGCCATCTTTGGAGGGTCTATACACCAATTTGCAACAAGCTACCTCCTACACAAAGCACAACACGATACAGGGACAAGATCCACAACTGATCAAGAATAAGATTAGATATTTATATACAATGGTGAATCCTACAATATACCAAGCCTAGAATTTTAACCACATTTCACAAGACCTTACATTTTTTAAGTCAGCTGCAGAAATCATTACAATATAATATGTATTACTATTCTGCTGTATTATACTCTAGTGAGTTTTAAATACTGGTGTGTAGACGCCCCTAAGATGGCAGAGTTTTGCTAGAACATGTAGGAGCAATGAACAGACTGTATTGTTGTGCATGTTAGATGTTCAGATGTTGGTTTTATAAATAAGAAATTCGTCACAATGTACAGAATGAATAATGTCAAAATAGTCTTTCAGGTTTTCTCATCTGTCAAGCCCCACTTGAGTAATATTCGCCAGAAAAAGAAACATTTCAGATTCAGCCATGTCAGGTACTGGAGAAAGTCCACTGCCTGTGTGTCCAATTTCTGCTGACAGTAACAACTGATCTCCTCCACTAACAAAGTAATAACTGCCGCAAAATGAAAGAAAACACTGTGTGGATTAGAGTATTTACTTATATGGGGCATCAATTTTTGTCTTTTCACAAATTTATCACCAGTGAATTGAAGAAGCCACACATCTGTTGCACCCATCTGCTGTCTCCATGCAGAAGCACCTGAAGGTGTATCTGGAAGTAGAGTTTTATCATTGTCACAATGTTTATCTGAGGCACCCCTGTCCCCCTGGTTCACTGGTCAACCCAGCCTGCACACCCTTGGAAGGGATGTAATGCTTGTTCTTCCTCGTCATATAAGTCAGTATCAGATACATCAGTATCACATTGGTTACTGTTAGAAATATCATCAGAATCTGGGACAAGTATCAATTCAGCAATACTCTTATTAAGTCTTAGTAATTCTGAATTTGACGCCACATCTTCTGAAGTGTGCCTTGAACATGCAACGCGTATAACATATCCACATGCTAAAAAAAAACAGCGAACAGGAGATAGTTTCTTTCTTTACTAAGCAGACCAGCCTTCAAAAACAATCTAAGAAGGGTTGTATCATACTTTACTTAACAAAGTTGTGAAATCTAACCCATTAATTTTAGGAACAGGAGTGCACATACCTTGTCAAAATTGTTTGGCACATTTTAAAACAGACAACATAATTTCTTCTGAAGAGTATTCACAGGATTTAAAGAATGTAAAGGAAAATGAAAAATGCTGTCTAATGACGATCAATACAAACTGAATAATCACACCTTCATGTATTCCATTCTTAAAAAATAAATTTTTTTAAACCTTATAACATTAAAACTGTAACTTATACACTTAGTACTTTGCAATATACAATTTACCTCTAAACTGCTGTATTTCAGAAATTTCAATGTCCATGCTAAGCAAGAAAAACTGGCATCATGAGACACACTTCGCATTTCAAATCATAGGCTAAAAGTTAACCTTTCCTGGTAGTCTGAGAGAAGCTTTCATACCTAATGTGCTTCTCCGCCAAAGAGCTAGCCCATTACAGCATATAAATCTCATGGGCCAACCATAACTGGCTTTAAAATCTTGCCATAAAATGTTAGTAATGTAGATTTCCATGCCTTCACTTGCACAGACGCTGTTGTAATGTGACCATTTCATGTTTTTCTAGCATAAACTCCAGAACTTCATCAGTGGCACTTAATTCACTCCCTTAACTAAACCTTTTTTTCTCCAGCACATTACATTCTGTTCAACAGAATTAACATACCAAAGCACAGTTGTTGGTTACTTCTGCATGTTTAACCCTTTAGTGCAGAAAGACAACTATGGTAACCCTTTAGTGCAGGAAGACAACTATGGCTATTGCACAGTGTAAAGCTGAAAAAGCCGAATGATGACTATAATCATCAGCCAATTGCATGCAGCCGTGAGCAGGTCACAGCCACTTAAATCCTGTTCCTTTGCGGAGTGCACTTGGCACTTAATTCTGGCGTCACGAGGTTAACTACTATTAATTAGTAACTGACATTGTAACTGCAATGCACTGATGCTGCTAGTATAGATGCTGTTGTACCTTTCCTTCAGCCAGAGTCACCCACAATTTTTACAGAACACTTAGTTTCAGCAATTTCTGAATTCAATAATCAGACTAGAATTCAGCTGTCAGCATATCAATATAGGAATCAAAGTACAAAACAACATGCATAATTAGTGCAGCAGCTAATTTTTTTTCACCCACCTTGCCATTCACCCTATTCATGAATGTGTTGACATCGGTGCGCAAGTGTAAGGCAACCCACAATTCTTCCAGTGCTACATTAGGGTTAAGTATCCATCTTATTTTTGGGTAAGTATGGCACTCAAAAAAAAATCATGAACATGGAAAAGCTCCCCTCCCTGATTAGTACAGCAGTCCTCCTTGACCAGATCAAGTACCACCTCCTACATCCCACCCACTACCCCATAAGTGTATCCTGGTAACACCCAGACACGATGTCAGCCACAATATCAGGAAATCTTTAGTCCTCTACACAGATGATCCCAAGAGCCAATTCCATGTATTCATGAAATTTCTTCTGAACATCAAGCCACATCTGAATTATTTTATGTTTTAGAATCAGTAATACCAAACATGACAAATTTAATATAATGGAAATCTGTACTAGTGAAAATCATGCAGAGAAGTGCATCACAAATGTTACTTCGTAGTTCTTCCTAGCCCCATCATTCAATTGAAGCATTCTCAGTTTCTCTCAGTAACTGCCTGATCAATACCAGATTCCTCACTGTAGTAACGCCTACAGTGATTAGCATGAAAACCTACATTTGGCCAGAACCTTGAAGAAAGTATGTCAAATCACATAAAACACAAAGAGTAGGAACACAAAATAGGGGCTTCACTGTATTCACCCTACAACCGCATAACTAAACCACCTACCAGTGGAATGTCATCCTCAGTATCTTCTTCACTTTTGATGTTAAGGGAGGTCTCTGACTTGATGTGCGGAGAATACTGATCCTGGAAACTGTTGAAACAAGGTTCAGGCCCATCAATGTAGTCCACAGGGTCCTCTTTTATCCACCTCATATTTTGTGATAGGTCATACTGCTGCTCGTCTTCATCTTCTCCTTCTACCTTAATCTTTACCAGTTTTCCACTCTTCTCCTTTTTCTCCCGATGCACATCACCCTCCTTCAATTTAACTATGTGTAGTAAAATAAACATTTCATTTAAATTAATATGACTGGAAGGTGATGTATGATTAGCATCATAAGAAATATGATCCTAACAAAATACTGAACATTAACTGACATCTTGCATGATCATGTATCTAGTCTCAATCAAAGAAACAGATCTATGTAGCATCAACAAAGAAAGAAAGATAACCTTAAATGGTGAGTTTATACGGAATGTGAAAGGAGTGACTTCCTCTGAAGCCCTACCCTAGCATTTTCATGGAGTAGAGCATGGCAGTAACAATGCATAACAATCTTTATCCCTGAAGTATGCTCGGATGATTGTCCTACAGTCATTTGGTTTGTGCCCTGTACTTGAATGGCAGGGACTGCACATATGAGCAGGAGCAGCAGATAGTGAAATGACAAGAGAAATAATAGAAGGGCGAATAAACGGGCAGTTTACTGTTACAAGCAGTGCACTGCAGCAGTACCTACTTCATCATTACCACAGGACCATGGCTATGTGTAAAAATATCTGTAGGCTACGTAACAGCGGATTCACTCTTACACAAAAATGAGGACAAACACATATATACTCTAGATATGTAATTCCAGTTCCCAGAAGACCTGTTGGGACTAACCAGAAACCAAGCTAATATATTTAACAAACATTCTTTCATTTCTTCCATGTAAGATGAAGTACAATATTTTATTAACTGAAGAAGTGAAGTAAATTAACTAAGTTAACAACCCACCATTTGTCCTGGCCAAATCAATTCACTTACAAAATCAATTGTTACGTTCCTTCACTTATATAAGTACATGCACTGGCATGGTGTACAATGCAGCATTGCTGTAGGTTATACTTCATTTGATTAAATACCTTCAGACCAACTACATGTTTTGCTAATCGAACACATTCAGTGAAAGATGGAATTCCCTCCTTCTAGCACTGGAATCATGGAAATCAGTGGACTACATGGGTTATAAGTTGTTACCAAATGTGAGATCTAAAACATAAGGGAAAACCCAGTGTTAATTGGGATATTAACTTGGCAGTTCCTTACACAGGTAACATTACAGTGCACATGCCAGCAAGAAAAGCTAAAGAACAGCCAGTGACCACAAGTTCTTCCACAGTGCATGCCTCTTCACCACTTTCCTATCTACATCTGGCAAACCATACCTAAATTAAGGAAGCATGAACACATGCGTATGTTACTTCAAAAGCCTTGACATGTCTGTTCCAAACAAAAATATAAATCATGGGAGAAGGGGGACAGGCAGTATACGAAGGCACAGATTACATGATCAAAATTTAACCCCCCCAAAAAAAGTGTGGTTCAAGTGAGGGGATGTGCTATTTACCCTCCCTCTCACAAGCTTCTTGACTAAAGGCACCAGTGCGTAAATTACATGGGATGCAACTTCTACAAATAATTTCAGGACTGTTCATTTTAAGACAAACCAGGGCACTGTGCCTGTATATTCAGTAAGGGTAGCCACTTAGACATGACGCTAACTATTCTCCCTGAACAGATCTATGGTTCTGTTTTTCCGCCTCAAGATACCTTTCTCTCTGTCCTTGTCTTTTGATTTATCCTTATGTTTTCGGTCTGAACTTGAGCTACTGTGCTTGTCCTTATCAGAGTTGGACAAATGCTTTTCCTTGTCCCGACTGGAACTTGTAGTATTTGACCTGTCCTTGCTGCTTGAGGAGCTGGAACTGTGCTTGTGGCTTGAACTGCTGCTGCCATGTTTGTCCTTGTCCTTATTCACGCTGCCACTGCTGCTGCTGCTATGTTTGTCTTTACTGCAACCCCAAGAAACATGTACATCTTGTCACTAAACCTACAATGTTAAAATAATGTTAACTGTGTATCTGAACTTATGCTTCCCATAATTTAAGCACTCTATGTAAAATCAAAATTTTTCACAGCGACTAACTGCAATCACATTTTTGACACTTGGTTGCAATGATACACAGAAAAACAATCCTGTTTTGAAGACTAGTCTCCTGTCTAAGGAACAGCTTTTGAATGCCGTGTGACAAGGCTGAAGACCTAACTGCATTTAACAATTCCCTTGGATCAATTTTACTACATTTTATTTTCTACATAACCACCACTGTTTCATCATCCATTTTATTCTGTTATTTTCATCAGTTACCAATAAAACCTGAAACATGGTCTGGAAATGGGATATTGAAGAGTTCACATTAAGCATGTGCACAACTTGCTGCCGTAGTCAATGCCTTCATAGGGGTTATCATGCAATACAATGCACCACATTTTCACCACAGCCACTTTCGAAATGGCCCACACTGTCGGACTGCATCAACAGCCAGCCAAAACAGTGATTCAAGTTACAAATGCCTCCACCTTAAGGGCAGAAAACCACACTAGACAGAGGCAACAGGTTTCACGGGAACACTGGTAACTCTCTACCAGACTACATGTTATAATACCCACATGACAGCAACTTTCATATGCACTCCCACAAAAACCACAAACCTCACTTAATAAATCTCATCTCCTAAAGAAGTACCTACAACATATTTAAACTACTGCAAAGACAAAACAGTTTATAGCAATATGGATCCTTGACATTCATCCTGAAGATGGCAAATAGAATGTTAACTGAAATGGAAGTTTTTCAACAAATGACATCACTAAAACCAGACGACCCAAAATATCAAGCATAACTATGAAAACTACTGGCACAAATATATTACATAATTAAAAATAATATGCTTTGTACAACCAGCCTGTAGTTTTCCAAAATTTTTGCAACCAGTTCTGCCAAACTGGCATGAATCTAACAGGTGAGACTTCACAACTACCTTGAGGTAACATTTCCATGACAGAAAACAGGCTGGGTGTGCCGACCTTATATGTGTTTAAACCTTTAACGGCTGAACGGAAAAGCACCTTCCCATCAAACTAGATGTCCTCTTAACATGAGAGGGAAAAGTATATCCCTCTAAGCATGATATTTTCAAAATTTTCTGCATTTATAAACGCAGGTCTGTTTTTCACACTACTTGCCTAAAAGGCTTGCACAGGTATAAGAGATTGTCTGAAATTTAATTCTAGTTAAATTTTCACTAATAAAAGGTAATTTTCTTACCAACACCTTTATGATTTTTGCTTCTGTCATGAGAAAGACGTCTCCACGCAGGTCGACAGCATGTACGGTCAGTAATGTCATATTTGTCACGCCAGTGTCAGTGTAATGACAACGAGAAATGCCTTCACCTTCCAATAAATGCGCATCAGTAAAATTCTAATGTGATGTCTTTGTAGCCCTATTTAAATGCACTTCAACACCACTCACCACACAACAAACCAAACACTATCTGCATCTCCACGTGCAATTCAAGCTTCTGCACTGCCTAACCTGTCATATGCTGGTACTCTGACAGGAAACAGAATGAACCGTTGCGATGAAGATAGACAAAGCATTAACCTATTCATAAAATGCATGCAGAAATCCTTACAGCCGAATGAAGGACATTTGCCTTTGGTCCCATATTGCACTAAATAATAGAATAAACATTAATATGCATTTCTTCCCTCTCCCACTGCCTGCATATGAATTCATTCAGCACCCAGATGAGCCAGCGCTACCACTAAACCTAAACATCAACATCGGACTAAAACCTAAACAACTTCTGACCAAATACGATAACAGGTACAGCCAGCTCCAAATTTTTTAGCACAGCGTCCCCACTTACAGCAGCAACTGTTTGAAATTAATACTTCCAGAAAATAAAACTTACACAAAAAATTAACAAATTTAAAAAGATTGCAAACTAAGCTGCAAAAAAATAGGTAGATTGTCTTAAAACTTGCGTAACAGGTAAATGGATCCCTTCTTTGGCATGAAGTTTCAATTTGAAGAGTTTAGTTTTAAAAATGTATTACATACAAAGGATAACATCAGCAGGTGCCAATATGGACATTTAAACTGAAAAGAACCCTGGCCATCAGCAACTACGTTGGGGTTTAAATCTCCCGCACCTTAAAGGTTGAAACCACATAAACATTTCTATCACAGCACTGTTTATAGCAAACACATTTAATACATCCTGCACAGCAAACACTGCGAATATATCAACTATAGCAGCCCAACAAGCACAGCCTGTCAAGGCATACTGACATTACCTTCCCAATACATACTATCCTCAATGAAATTTCTGTCATATAATTTGGAATTTTATACATTTAACTTTTCTGCTCCTGGTATTAATACAAGAAATAAACTTCAATTACATAAACCGACAGCTAATCTTACACTGTATCAGAAGGGAGTGTACTATATGAGTGTAAAGATCTTTAATGAAATACCTGAATACAGTGTAGAATCAGTAGAGGATAAACTTTTTATATCAACTTTGAGAAAGCACTTAGTCAATAAATCCTATTACTCACTTGAATTCTTTAATGGTTGAATACTTACATAAGATGAGGCCTGATGATGTTTACACAAGAACACATTTTTAGTGTGCTGATTTTATAAATATATATCTCAACTGGTTATTGTATAGAATAATATCTTTTATTGTTGTATTACATTTTTAACCACAGTTTTAAGTATTTTAATGATCGTTGATTGTTATGATCATGTCATATGTTTGATGACATGTTTCATATCCAAATGCTCCTTATGGGTGCTTTTATGGATCAGCAAAATGTATCTGTATCTGTAATGGCCTTACCTACCATCCTGGCTTGTGACCTATACTGCAAGATGAAAAATACATGTGGAATAGAAACACCCAAAAGTCTGACTCTGCTAGTCTACTAGTGACAGGAATGATAACCAGTAGAGAAAATTTACCATTCAACATAGACCAACACACCTGTATTAACCCTTTACAAGTAATACACAAATACACCTGCAAAGGTTCCACTGACAAGGATTCAATTTTGATTTACTCATTCTTTCAAGCAATTTCCTAAATTTCCATCATATGTCACTAGCATGTGGTTTATTACCAGCAGTAAGCTTTGAATATGCTAGATGGCAGCTTCTTTACAAATATAAGAATAACTTTACAAATTAAACTGCTCACAAAAGCTTAACGGTGTTATCGACAGTCCCCAACTCAGCCTGCTCGAGGTAAAAACAAAATCCATTTGAGGTAAAAGCAACCATTAACAGACTGCGCTAGCACTACTAATGGTGAGAAAGATAGCCAGCAAAGAGATTTACAGCATAAGTCTACCAAAGGCACAAAACTCTCTTTTCTTTGAATGTGCTTTCAGGCATGTCTCAGCAACATTACCTAGAACTAGAGCTCTTGTGCTCCTTCTCTTTGCTGGAGGAACTACTTTTGTGCTCTCGGTCCTTATCTTTCTTTTCATCTTTATGCTTCCTCTCCTTGTCTCTTTCTTTTTCCTTATCCTTACTGCTACTACTGCTGCTGTGATGTTTGTCCTCCTGAAGCAAGTAAACCACATTATGAACAGCTACAAGAGAAGGAAGGAAGGGAGGAAGGAAGGAAGGAAGGAAGGAAGGAAGGAAGGAAGGAAGGAAGGAACACAAAATCCATGTGTTTAGAGACATACACCAGAAACAAATATTGTGCCATTAGCTGATCTTAAGCTACAAGTACTGTGTGCTGCGAGTGGAACTAGTACTATTGGACCCAATCTATTTGAAACAATATATTCGCACTGATAAGTAATGTACACTGTGACAATATTTTAACCCTTTAAAGACGAAGCATATCTGTTTTAACCTTTTAAAGCCTAGAGGTAACTTTACGTACTACCCAGTTTAACATTAAAAAATTCTACATGGTGCTCAGATGGCGTTTATGCGTTTTGTATGGATCTCAGAACAAACAGCAATTTTTGCCTCATAAAACATTAAGAGATTGGTTTTTATAACCGACGTGGAGTATTTAGAGCATGGTATGCACCGAGTCCTTATATAAAACAGACACGCTTCGTCTTTAAGGGGTTACATAAGGACTCAGTGCATACCGCACTGTAAACACTCTCCACTTCAGTTATAAAAACCAATCTGTTAATATTTTATAATGCAAAAGTTGCTGTTTGTTCTGAGATCCGTACAAAACACATAAATGCAATCTGGGCACCACGAAGAATTTTTTAATGTTAAACCTGGTCGTATGTAAAGTTACCGCTAGACTTTAAAAGGTTAACACCTGTCTATGACAGAACACACAGCCTTCTTTTCGTTAAGACTATGCAACAGTTCACACAACCAACTGCCAGCACCTTCTTTCAAGACAACAAGTACAAAACCTACTATTAACTCCAGTGCTTTAAACTAAACTGCATGCACCTCCAACCCACAGCAAACATCAACAGCAGCCATAGCTGCAAACTGTGCCAGGAAAGGGGGGTTGCATTTATCAGTGAACTTGGAAAGCTATGCTGCAGCAGCCTAGCTGCTGATAGGGCCACCCATGCCAAACAGGTTTCGAGTGATCTGCCACACAAAGAAGTACCCTCGTCATCCACACAGGGGATTGGAGAGTGGGGCTGATGACCACATCCTTGGACCCAAGAAAAAAAAATGGCAATCTTCAAACCATGTTAACCACAAGGAACAAACGCAGACTGCCTAGTCAACACAAAGCTGTACAAAAGTGCTACACAGGAACCAGTGCAGGAGCATGGTCGAAGCAGTCAAGGCTTGAAGCAGGCTGTAATACCAGGAGGAGGAGGAGGCGCAAAGTCCTTCACAAAAAGCTAAACACCTAGTTAATAACTTACCCACACATTTATGGAAACTGAAGTTCAATGCGCGTTCACAATATCCCACCACCTGTTCCCATTCTGAACCAGACAAACCCAGTACACACTATTCCACCCTACTTCTTTAAAAGCCATTTTAATAGTATTCTCCCATCTATGCCTAAATCTTCCATACAGTCTTTTTCCTTCACATTTTCCAACCGAAACCTGATATGCATCTTGATGCTTGTCATTATTTCTCCAGTCTCCTGTTACTTCATTTCTCTTATGCCCAGTATCCTCCTTTGTATCCTAGTCTGGAATACCTTCAGCTCACGTTCTTTGATCAGTGTGCGGAAAAAGTACCACACCCACAAAAGTAAAGTTTTCCCTGTCCATTCCATGAAGGCATATACAGGGAAGAGAGGTGTAACTCCACTCTGAACCTGGGCGCTAGATGAAGGTAAGTGGTTAACTTCATGCCCTGGCCACTCTGCCCTCACGACAGAATCCCAGCACCCAATGAATACAAGGCTGGGTGGGCCCCCGAGCCAGTCTGGATATTTTGGAGATGATAAAAATCCCTTGCATGTATCTGGATTTGAACCCCAGATGATCCAGAACAGCACCACATCAACATCAAATGGCAAGGTAATAGTTCTGCATATTTTGAACTTTATCCTTTTTGACAGGAAAAGGGAAGGGAATTAAGATTCTGAACCAAATGGTAGCAAATGTACCCCAAATTTCACCCTTCAATGACTGTGAGGTTTAATTCCAATTATTGCCCAGGAAGGAGGGTTTCAAAAAATATGCATTCACAATTGTACCGGGCACCAAGGCTGGCAGCATATGAAGAGTTGAAGGTTCATACAGTGCTCTAAGGCTGGCACTGCAGGTTTAATCTAATCTTAATTTCTTTGTGCATGAAATTTTGATTAGATATGGCTGTTACAGAATATAAGCATTCTAACTGCTACATTTTCAAAGAATTTATTAGCTATCATTGTTGTGATTTTGTCCTGCATTCTGTTGACAAGGCATGAACATACACCTAATTTTCCCAATATTTAATTCTATGCCAACCTCCTTACCAGCAACTAATACAGCTTCTGCATTTTTCTTTAGAGTATTTGTGACTTCACCTAATAAGTTAAGACCTTCAGCCCAGACCAGAAGTCAGTATATTGAATTTCAATCTCTTCTGATTTTCTTAGACCTTCCTAATGGCACATTCTAAAGCTAAGTTAAAAAGTAAAGGCACTAAACATCTACTTTTTCCAGATCATCTTGAATTGGAAATGTTTGCCCATCCACACTCCACCATGCGTTTAATTTAAACACATTTTAATAAATAGTACTAGTCTCATGGGTACCCCAAACTCATTGAGAATATCACAGAAAACCTCCCTCCCAACTGAATCATAGGCTTTTTTGAAGTTTGTAAACAGACAGTGTGGAGCCCCACTGCACTCTCATCTTTACTTAACTAAATGCAAAATATGTGCTCCGAAGTTTATCTGTTCTGTGAAAATTCACACTAATTATCCCTAATAAGTTTGTCTACCTATTGAGCTAACCTTGACAGAAAACACTGGATAAAATTTTGTATGTAGCTGATAACGGTGTTATGTCTCAGTACTACCACAGGCTGTGTTTTATCACCCTTCTTATCAGCAGGCACAATGAGTGACTCTTTCCACTGATGAGGCAATCCTTAATTATTCCAAACAGTATTAATAAGTCTGTGTATCTCAGAATGTACCGTTATACTTCCTGCTTGAATCAAGTCTCCATGTTCTTAAATACAAAAGCTAATTTCCCTCATTCCACACCAAGCACCAACGCAGTTCTTGCATATGACAAAGCATCAGATTTCAATAATCTGTCTTAATTTAATATCAACATCGTGTGGCATATACACGAAAACAGACCAGTTTCAGAAAAGATACCTCAGCCACTGACACACCACCAGGGATTTGATTCAGGTTAGCCTGGCAATAAGCAAAGGTAGAAAACCAAAATTCCTGTGAAGAAAGTAATAATAAAACAAAAACTTCAGTTACTGTTCTTAAAAAAGCCACTTTAATGACACTACAACACCAACCAACTTACCACTACAGTTGAGGATAAAAACGAAATGACAATTACATGCATAACATACAGTCCAGATCTCAGCTCTGCAACCAAAGAAGCTGGGGAAATGCAGGGGAAGTGTGAGTTGGACAAGGTACAGACCTATGCTTCTTCTGAGAGGCAATCAGTCACAGCCAACACTTTTCTTTGTTTTTTATTAATGAGCGACCAGTTTCAGCTATACAAAACCAACATCAGGCTCTACATAAATATGAATGGACAGCTCTGCATGGGTCAAAGGGGAAGGCCTTCTCCTTTTACAATATAGACAGAGGTTATACAATATAAAAGGTTTGTATAAAAATGTATAAAAAGGTGAAACATTAATACAGAATATAAGATGCGTAAAATTGAAGTATACGGAGTGTCAACCATAAAATGTATATACCCCTCAGAGGAAGCATAGATTTGTACCTTGTACTCATATGCCAACTGGGATGGTAAACATCAAGTGAGTTAGACAAGGTCGGGCTTGCTTGCCTTAGAGAGCTGCAAAGCTGCATCCTGAACTGTACAAATACAAACATTTGTTCATAAAATTAGTACCTGTTAAGCTGGTTATTATTTTCCCACACCAAACCCTGCTACAATTTGCATATGAACAATAATTTCAGTTCACTGTTCAAAGACTTTGTTCTAACACAAATGGCCAATCTTTGGCACTTTGCATATGTTGCTACTACTATCCTGAAGTAGAACCCACATGAAGATTCAAGTCTTCTGGAATATTATACCATGCTGACCGGTAAATAGTTACTGATATTTAAAAGAATCATGGCACCCTCAAAATGTCAGGTAACCATTTTAAATCGACATGACACAACAGCCCAGAAGACCTGTGTCTGCAGCAACACAACTGTAAGAACCTTAGATCTTGGACAGTAGCTACATTTTGGAAATGGCCTCCACTTTAGTACTTTTATCTTAGTGCTTTTGCAAATTTTGTGAGAATATGACACTTCATTAGTGAATAAGAGTTTAGTCATATAACGAATGTTGTTATTTCAAACTACATAAGAAACGGTATGCATGTACATCTTGCATACCAAAAAATATGTAAATGTGCTGTGCTGTTTACTGAAATTATAGGCAAGTCACTACATTATAACACAGTGATTAAACAGTACTTCTGAAGGCCTTGAGGCTTTCACAGTGATGACTATGAAGTTTACAGTCTTAGGAGATATAATGCTATGCAGACTGGTAGAATCTGCTGCCTCCATAATCAGGAATGTGATAATGGAGGCAGAGGTAGCTCTTAAAATGTCAACATGTATGTACCAGACTAAAGGTAAAGCAATCCCTATACAGGGGTGAACAGGCCCTTAGGGTTCCAGGAGGCTCTGGCTCCCAGATTTTTAAGACAGTCGGCACATGAAGGTGGTAAAGATGTCAGCCCTACGCACCAGCCACCTTTAACCCCCCCGCCCACCCCCCCCTGAAAATATTCCTGGTATTCATTTCTGTTAGAGGCTTAGTCGACCCCAGGGCCACAGTGCAACGGAAAGCAATACGTACCAGACTACATGGCATTATATCCTAAATTGTATTTATTTGCTGTTGGGAAAAAACAAAAATAATGTTCGAATATATGTTATAAATTCCCACACTCATAAATACACAGCTTACATTATATCGTGCACAAAGAATCTGTTTAGTAATAAGGTTTATTTGGGAAATGATAGTAGGAACGAATGAGAGATAATGTGTAAAACAGTGTAGAGGATATTACTGCATACTGTAATTTAACCAGTAAACATGTACATACACAATCATACTTGTAACACCACTAACACAGGTTTTTCAATACAAAGACGGGATCTTCCACCTGCCTTTCCACAAACACGACACCATGGAAAGGCCTGCCCAAGTAAATTAAATTAAGATGAAAATACGTAATGAACTTCATATTCCACTGCCTGCACTACGTTAATACTACTGCAGAAAGATGATACTACAATAACATGCAGTTTAACCCATTTTATAGCTAGCCAATGGGACACACGTCTGCACTGCTACTGGCCTCACAAAACCAACAGCCTACACATATCACAGATACACTTCAATATACCATCAATACATTGCTGAATAGCTAATACTAATTGATATTATGCACTGCATACCAGCAAACTATAATCTAAAACCCCTGCTCATATACTGCTATACTTTGTGCCAAAATACCATGTGTGAGGTGCATGCTGTAATAACAGTGGTTCATGTACTCATGTGGCCAGTTCACTTAAGACACAGGAGTGAAAGGGTAAGCCCATAAGACGAGCAGCACTGCACGTGCAGCAACATCTGTTTCTGAACTGCTCACAGAACAACGCTGCATAAATACTGGTACTTACTCCCAGTTTCTTTTAAACAATGGACCAATATGCACTGTCAAAAGAATGTAACAAAGTAATTTATAGCAAACAGGCATTACTAGAAATATGACAATGGGACCCAGCATGACACTGTGACAATGTACTCCCAACACAGTGAAAATTTTTGGAACAGGTATAACGCTAATCAAGAGGGTTCGGACGATTGCGTATGACATCTAAACTCACTGACTTTATGGACGTTTCCCACCGTATGTTTTGAAATTTAACACAGTACGTTTCGGGGACAGGATCAGTCCAAGTCTTCAGGCTTGCGTCTTCCAAAATAAATGTTATTATATAATAATTTGTTACACTGCGATTAAACACAGATTACAGTCAAATTAGGGAACACAACCTACTTTGTGAACCTGATATTCAGTGACACTTACATAGCCATATGCTCTAAATGGTTACTGAAACATGCTGTATTCACTAATTTGACTCTAATCCATGTTTAATCACAGCGTAAATAATTATTATGTAGTGACACTTGTTTTGGAAGAAGCAAGACTGAAGACAGGGACTGATCTTGTCCCCGAAATATAGCATGTTAAATTTCAATACACACAGTGGGGGAAGTCCATAATGTCAATGAGTTCAAAGGTTAGGCACTGTCTGTCCTTTCTGTACTAAACCAAGCAGTGGCTGGACCATGCCAATTACAGGCACATACAGCGTTGGCAGGCTCAACTATCAGGCAAACTAGTTAATATAACACACAAACTATAAGAAAAATAGTTCTGTAAGAAAAGGAAAAAGTCCAGCATAAACTGCAGTAAATAAAAAAAGCCAGACACACAAAAGAAATTAAATTAAGCTAGATGTGTTACTCGGCAAAGAAGAACTGAATCAGAGCAGTGACTGCTTACTTAAGAGAAAATGGGTGATATCAGTGCTAGGTTTTAACATTGTTCTCAAAAATCCCTCAGACGCCTTGCACAGGAAACCAGGGTTTCAAAAATATCAGCACAGACTGCCATATATTGCAACAGCTCACTTCACACTACTTGAGCAATGATTTCTTTGGTACTGAAGAGAAACTGTAATATACAAATGTTCTGATATGACAAAGAGGCTATCAGTCCATTTATGTGCAGCCTGAGCTGACATTAGTAGTGTTTATCACTCTGCCCCACCTTGCCAAACAGCTGAACAACCACTAAGATCTCTCAGTCACACTGTACAAAAGCATTTGATGCACACTTGCCTTACACAGTAAACATTCACACACAGTTAACTTCACACATACCACTGTAAGCAGCCTTCACAACCTTATACACAAAACTTGATATATTTATTTTACCTTTCCACCTGAGCCCTGCTTGTCTTTGTCCCTATGTTTCTCTTTGTCCTTATGATCCTTATGCTTATCTTTATGTTTCTCTTTATCCCTGTGTTTATCTTTATGGTCTGATTTATGCTCTTTCTTAATATGTTTATCAGTATATCCATTGGAAATTCCATTCACAACCATGTGCTCATCTGTCAAAAACAGCAGAGAAAACATGCGGTTATAATCACAAAGCATGTGTGTGAAAAATACATAATAGTCACAGTCCTTTGTTTTAATGAATGGACTGGCTCATTTGAAGAATCACACTTAAACTGTTTTTTATAAATTGAAACAATATTTTTTTCATTCTATATATATACATAGCGGTGTAAAAGCTATGGGTCCCTGAACCTAAACTCACCTCCGGCTGACTGGTCTACACTTCGGTTTTCTTTCGACTTTTTTTCCTGAAATAAAGCCAAAGGTAAAACTTCAGTAAATCAGTCACAAAGCCGAAAGTCTCATGGTGTTATTTGTAAGTATTTTATTTTGTATACGTACAAACAGTCCTCACACAAGCTCCGCGGAAATGCTGGGAATCAGTACATAGTTACTACGTGGGACTTAGTCTCCAGACGCCATTTTGGGACTTAGAAAAATTTCAGCCGTTGTCTGTTCCATCATATGAGCATGTACAAACGTTATGTTTTCAGCTTCATACTTACGTGGAAATAATCAATGAAGTAAAACTAATGATATTAAGTACATACCAAGTCCAACCTATCCCCAGCAACATGGATTTCGCTGCTCATGTTCTCACAATTTCACACAACGGTACGTATACTTGGCTTACACAGCGACAGACGTCGCTTTGAACGACTGAATTCTAAGTGTCCAAATGGCCCCATGCGCATGCGCCAGACTACATCGGCTATGGGCAATGGCCTCACGATGCAGACGTAAAAGAATATTAAGAAGGCTAAGGCATTTCAAAGTAATAACTTTTTCGTGGGTACTACCGTAGACAGTGCCCATTAATCTTGAAATGTATTTGTTAATGTTTGTACTGTGTCATTACACATACCGATGCTACACAATCTTAACAATTTTGACTGCGTCGTTAAATAACTTGCTTACTTCAAATTGAAAGCCTGACGCTATTTTTTGCAATCTTTCCAAGCACGAGTACCCCTTTTTAACGTCAAAACACTTCGTGGACCTCCACGTTATGTACTTGTACTATTAGTATCCAATCAATGAGAAGATACATACGAGAAAAGCTACTATGAATTCAGGAACGCTTTTAAACAAACGCTTATTTTATTAAACACAACAGCAAATACGCACGAAATGCACCTGAAACAGAGTAATACATGCATATGTAAGCCGTTAGTTATTCACTCTACAGACGGCATGTTTGCTTAGTTCTTACATTGAGTCATTCAATGGGACAGATAGTGCTGTTTCGCAGCTTTCATGGACTGAAAACACTGGAAGTCGAGTTGAAGCGATGACAGTGTCTAACGTCGACGTGGCTCCATATCCAACTCGTTTCAGTGTTTGGATTTCAATGCAATAAGTACAGAAAGTCTAGTTTCAGAAACACATGTGGGGAATGGCATCAGGCACAAGGGGTCCCCGTTATCCGTGGTCAATTGGGACCAGAAAAACGCCACTTAAAAGGAATTAATTTCAAGTGGAGCATTTCAGCCCACAAGAAATATTTAAATATGGGTTAATGGGGACTGGGTTGATGTGTACAGTTTGTGTAACAAATACATATTAATTAAATGTGTTTGCGACAAACACGGCATTCCTCACGTCTGCAACCTCAGTACGCAGTATGTCAGTTTTATTAGACTGCAGAGCTGTATTTCGGCATGACTGACAACGCTGTTGCCTTTTGCATGTCCCAACCTCCCAGCCATAACTGGGCTCAGCACATCTTTGCTCTTTCTGTACATCAATATTCCGATCCATGACGTTTGATTGCAACATAACTGTTCAATACAATAAATTCTTGATTAAAAATTGCAACAATAAACTATTCGTTAAAAATGTACAATTACCGCGAATTTATCTGTGATTACTGACGTGCCGGCGGAAATAAAACTTACAAATGACCAACATAAATGACGATATATCATAAACTAAACCAAAGAATGAAAAAAACTTTGCACACCTTTAAGCAAACTATGCGCAATTCGATTACTATTGTTATTATTAGAAATTACCAATGTTATAACTGTTATTATCCTTTTAGTCATGTCTTATTGGCTGTTCAGAAATCGTGACAAGAATCAGGATCAGGAGCAGAAAACGGCGAATGCAC
Organism: Coptotermes formosanus; assembly: GCA_013340265.1. Taxonomy (NCBI): domain Eukaryota; kingdom Metazoa; phylum Arthropoda; class Insecta; order Blattodea; family Rhinotermitidae; genus Coptotermes; species Coptotermes formosanus. Next base: position 808,411 of record BLKM01005720.1, read on the forward strand.
GCGAAATTAAACCCGTATTATGATGGAAACCGCGTGCTCAACGAATGCGATCCCCTGGACTGCGGATAACTTAGTCCCCTGTATGTGGCAGAACGGACTGAAACCGTTTTATTTTAGAAAATCCGTGGCCCACGCACTTTATTCTCTGAAGTTCGGGGAATTTTGCGTATTTTTTTCTAAACACATTTGGCTCTTTGTATGCGGGGAAACGGACATCGGGGATCACGCACTTGACATCTTCATAAAAAAAATCTGGGTACTTAGAACAAACATGTAGCCAGAAGTCAGGCGGGTATTCTGTGTAAAGAACTGCACTTTAAAATTTTGTTAAGCTATCTTGTTCCTTGGGTTTTAGATCTGGGAATACGTCATTATCAACACTCACACAAGGGTTTCCAATTCAGTCGTGTCTTAGAAGGGGAAAGTACGCCCGTAGCTGAAATATTTTCATGTATTCACTTGTCACGTTTTAATATGTCTCTGAAGACGTGAAAATGATTCCTAATTGGACTCATTCAATCGATGATAACAAGGACCTCATTTGTTTTCCATAGCTTCTATTTTGTCCTAAGCTATAAAGTCGCTTACGGCCTTTCTGTGAAGATTTTGGTGGAGTACATTAAGTGGCTGAAAATATCAGCTAAGTATGCCGTTTTAGTTAAACAAGAAAAGTCGGCGAAACAATATCAGATGGTTCAGGAATATTCGCATTGTTCTTTTCAGTATTTCCGCCGAAATGTTTATTAGAAACTCGTGGGGAAAACCTATCTTTGATGAATTCAGCGTCCGGAATTCATTTCAGATAAGAAACTAAGTCTCCAAGCTCGAAATTACAGAAGAAAATTCTAAACCATGTAACAGTATATATATATATACACACACACACACATACATACACATATTCCATGGTGCACCATGGCCCCTAGTGGGCCAGGGCCTCTTTTTTACCGAGGCTTCACGATCACACTCAGAAACACTACACTCGGCACGTCCTCTGGACGAGTGATCAGCCCGACGCGGAGACCTCTACCTGACAACACCCAATACTCACAAGAGACAGACTTCTATGTTCCTGGCGAGATTCGAACCCGCAATCCCAGCAAGCGAGCGGCCGCAGACCCACGCCTTAGACCGCGCGGCCACTGGGATAGCCGTAATAATATATTATCTTACTATTCAAATAATAATAACCGCTGAAGATAATACAATATCGCCATTCAAAACCAAGGCACGCTCTCAGTGGGAAGGCAAATTTGACATTTCGTCAAATCTGAGACGACCCTCTACGGGAGGAAGCCTCGGCAATGAAGAGGCCATATTTCATTCCTAAAAGCCAGAAAAAATTCCTACTGGGCACAAATCAGGCATCGATAGATAAAACAGTCGACACAATATCCATTATTCACGCAGAGTTTGGCTTAATAAAGATAACATGACAATGCTTGGTGAACATATGGATTAGCGGACCCTTTGCAATAACTTCGCGACCTCCCACGGGTTCGCGGCACCCAGGTGTGGAAACATTGTCCTAAAGGTTGTTACACGCACCGCCAGGTTTAATACCAAGAACTCTACGTCTTGTCCTCACGGTCTTCGTGTTCCGCAAAATTTGTAATACACAGCGATTGTTTCCCTGAACCGTACTCACGAATCAGTCCTTCATATGGAAGAAGTGCTCAGCGAAGTACGAACTGAAGCCTTACATATAACGTAAATTAATTTTAGTATTCGGAGAGTTCAGCAATGTACAGTGTAAATGGAGCACCAAATCTCATATTCTTGGGCTGAATTGCACCACGTTTTCTGTGTCCCTAGTCCGATTCTGCTTTGCGTGTTCAAGGCTGATAGTTGACGGCATTTAAACTTGGAAACATCGATTTTAGTTACGGCTCATTAAAAGTAAGAAACCGCCGGCATCGATATTAAATACGGGGGAGTATCCAAAAGTTTCCGGGCCGAGTCGCACGCAATATACTCTCGCCTTCGTTATCGGTCGTTGGGCCGTATCGAGAGTTCATGTAACGGTTCCAGCGATACGGCCCCAGTTGCAAGCACCGCTGGAACCGACTTTTCGGAATCGCGTGTAGGACGGTCATTGATTGTTCCTGAATTTCAGGGACACCCTTGTAGCTGCGATTTAATTGTCGTAAACACGAAGAAATCACAAAGGTTAAATCAGGCGAGTACGGAGGGTGCAAGACAATACCCATATTTTAGCAACCAAAAGTTTCTGCTCGTCGGTGAGCAACCGAGCGCACACTTCGCGGAGACCTGCAGCATGTTTAAGCCCTCTCTTAAAATCCGCTGGCATGTTCCATACACGACGCCTAACGTGCCAACAATCTCCGAAATGGTACTTCAACCGTGTGCGTTGATAATTTTTCAAACGTTCCACATTTTCGTCTTGTGGTGAGCTCTCACATCGAGAAAACCCATCAAAAGTCTGCGTTCTCCCCACGGTATTGTCACCGAAGCTGTTTTGAGCATTTCATGTGATTCCGGGCGGGGCGGCCCCCCCCAAGTCTGAAACACCACTCAATGCAAACGCATTGTTCTTTCAAACCAGCCATTAGAAAGTCATGGATTGCACTGACTATGCACAGCAATAAACACATGTTTGTAGCAACACAGAGAGTTATGGCAGCACAATTCACTAGAATGATTCAGAAGACATCAATACTACAGCACTTTGTGGCAAATACCCATACCACTTATTGTTCCTGGTTCTAGCGGCATGTTCAGAAACTTTTCAATGTGCCTCACCTATAACACAATGCGTACATCACAAACTTCACAAATGGGCCAAAATAGAATTACAAACATTTTTAAAACGTTTCCTGCCGACCAGTCTTGCAATAAGCTGTATTTATAATTACTCAATTTATACAGGTATTTTACTTGACTATCTAAAAGTCTCAGTAGTAGAACCACAGTATGTTTTCTGTTGACTTCATTCTGTGAAAGCATTTGAGAATGTAATACTCAATAAGTCAAACCACTATGTAGCATCATGATTATTCAGCGTTTGATATCTTAAATAATGCATACAGAACTCAACTTCACATTCTGAATGAGAAATTGGGGTGCAGGGGTTCATTCACCTTAAATTAGGTATTTCTGTTTCTGCTGTGTACATAACATATTATACAATCAGGTAATAACCTGTCTTGCTTCCCTTAGGGCGGGGCTTGCGACCAAGAGAACTCTGAAGTTTAACTCAGAGAAACTTATGGTTCCTATTGTGCTGTTAGCAGCAAATGGTACGCTCTCACCCGTGATGCAGGATGTGCATGCTCAAGCTGCAGGAACCACTCTTTCCATACATGTGTGATAACGGTTGATCCATTACATTGAAGTTATGTTGGACATCACGTGCAGATAATATCCAATATAACTACGGTATGAAGTCTGCTGTTACAAGCTGTTCTGTGCGACGTGAGCTATGGCAATGCCAGTAGCAGGCAGCACTCCACTCTTTTCCTCAGGTCTCACTCAACTGCTTGTAGATCATTTTAATTTCTTTCTACATTTTTCACTTTTCTACAAACACAGTTTTTATACAGAGTATCAAAAGTTACATACTTACAATGTTATGCTGGAAGTTTCATACAGCAAAAATACAAACTACCTAAATCTGTAGCACATATGCAAGTGCAACACAAAAGGAAATTGAAAGAGATGACTTGGAAGGAAATCAGTTCTATATGAAGACATAAGAACATCCCAAATGTCCAACCTTCCATCTGCGGCCTTTATGTGCAACATTTACCACATTCACATTCCATGATCCCACACCAATGAGTATTTAATGGCACATCAAGTCTTTTGTGGCAGAGTAACAGTACTTCTGAACTTAATTTCTAATAACAGATAAAACTGTCAAAGACGTTATTTTCCCTGAAATAGTAACAATTTATTACCATATCCCAACTATGTGCATAATGCATTTACTTATCTTCTGTATAGAGTATTCACAAATCTAGGTGTGTGTGTATGTGTGTGAATCTCAAATATACTGAAAAATACAGTTTGTTAACTACACATACATGGAACCAGTCACAAGATGATGGTCAACACGGAAAATTTGCAGCTTAATGCATGGTCCCAACTGTGACAAGGCCCTGGTATTCCTTACGTTCACAAAATTTAACCTTTATCAGAGGTTGGGGAAGCAAAATGAAAGTTCCAAGTTAAGGGTGAAGTACAGATTAAATGGACAACTCTACAAAAAAGGTAAAGTTTTTCCCCATCCACAGCATGAAAACATATAGTGAGCAGAAGTATAGTTGCACACATTCTTAACCTTGGCAACAGATGGTGGTGGGTGGTTAACTTCATTCTCTGGCCACTTCACCCAGAGAAAGAAACCTGGTGCCACTGAATAGGATGCAAGATAGGCCCTAGAGCCAGTTGGAATGTTTTGGAGAAGAGAAAAATCACTTCCACCTACCAGGATTCAAACCCTGGACTGTCCAACCCATAGCCCAGCTGCCATACCAGCAGCACTGCCCTAGTCCCTTGGACAACTGTATGCACAACTATTAAAAAACTGGTCAACCAATGGACTAACTCACTTGTAATTTGATAATGACATACCACAGAAAGTGCAGAAACAAGACTACTGACAAAGTTGGAAAAATTCATGAAAATCTTCAACAAAATTTATAGGTTTAAATAGTTTACTGTCTTTGTTCTGAGATGTTTCTTGATTAAAATTTTTATAAGACAGCAAGAAAAATGTTAAAACTCTGTTTCAGTGTACATAAATGTAAAAGCAATCCTGTTACAGGCCTAGACAGGCCCTGAGGGCTCCAGGAGGTTCTGGCTCCCAGATTTCAAGACAATCAGCATATGAAGGTGGTAGGGCTGTCAACCCAACACACCGGCTGCCCTTACCCCCCAGGAAACATTCCTGGTACTCGTTTCTGTTAAAGGCTGAGTCGAGCCCATGGCTATAATGCAGCCGGACGAATTATGTCAATGAAAAATTCCAATGACACCATCAGGAAATGAACCCGTGACCTGCCAGCTTGTAGCACAGTGACATAAATGGCCAGGTCTAAATCTACAACAATACATTAATGCTGACATACCAGCATCAATGTAGTATCAGCAACAAGAAGACAAATGCAATACTTATCCCCATAATTAGAATAGTGGGCACTCTACCCACTCATTTATGTATATAAACTGTGACACAACTGAATCCTATAAACAGTTCATTTGTATTATCACTATAATACAATAAATTAAACAGTATCATAATAATTTATTTAAGGAAATGACACTAAACAATTATACTGCATGTAGAAAAAAACTGTCACATGATATGGCAGCATTACCAATCCTATAAGGATCATCACCCTCACTAAAACCCAGCCACCTTTCGTGTGTGTACAAAATATAAATAATAATTCCAATGTTTAAAGGAATATGATGGATATTACCATATGGTAAACATGTTTGGCTTTTTGAAAAGATAATAAAAGCAAAACACTTCATGAAATGCTGTATAAACAGTGAAAACATGATATAAGGATGCCCACATTTGACGGAGATTTTTTTGCACTCCGGGCTAAAGCTCCACACATCCAAAACACGGTCAAAGCTCCATCCATTGTTCCCATAAGTATAATTTTCCCACAAGAATTTTTCACTTTTCTGGCCCCTGTAAACAGCATACAATCACTCACATACTGCACACCTTGTTCCACAACCAAATCAAATATCTTCCCAGACTTTCTCCCATCTTACCATCCTTCTGCAAGTCTGCTCTGGTTAAGATGACTTCATCTGTCAAATTGGACACATAAGTCACAAACGGCAGCTTGAAAATCAGAAACTCTAAAGCACAGTCCCACAAAAAAGTCTATCATACATTCCAAGCCAGTGAAATTAAATTGGCAAGGGGCTTGTGATATATCATTGAGTAAAGAACTGGGGTTCACAGAATCACTGTCAGCTACCAAGACACAGAAAATATAAGCTGTGAAATTAAAACACTGAATATCGTGTTCTTATTACTTTATATGCTCCATGTCACTCAACACTACGTCAGTATTACAATTTTATAACGTCTCCCCACCAGCTCCCACTGTCAGATCTGTGGACTTGAGGCATTTTGACACACTGCCATCATTGCCATCCTCTGAAGCCCTCTTTCTGGTAGTTTCACTCCTGTCCTCAAACTCAGGTCTCTCTTCAGCCTTCCACCTCGTATTATCCTTTTGAAACGCAAACATCAAGTACAGAGCTGCAAAATAAAATTGACATAATAGCATTACCTGGGGAAGGACACCACAGCACAAAGCAGACCTGTACTCAACTGAAACATTCCACTGAAGACCTAAATCGGTTTCTAAAAGAAACATAGCATGCTGGTTTGATGGATGATGTTTCCTCCCTGAAAAATTTTTAACAGTGAAACTCACTGAAGGTAATGCAAGGCCAGTATGCAAACAATAGCAGTGGAGCAATATTATGGTTTCAATACAAGACAGTGTGTAACACAGCAGTTCACTGAAAAATACATGCAGACATTTGTGCATCAGTTTTCTATTACGGTTAAACTAAAATACTCAGACAATACTTCCTTCCCCTGCTTTGTCATTTCAAGTTTCAAAATATGTTAGCAAAGAAAATGCTGATGCAAACTCCACAAGATAAAATTCCTAACAATCTCCATTATTTCTTACAGTTCTAAGCAAAGGCAGCTTAAGGCATGTGAAACTACAGTACATAAGAGGCAGTGGCAGTAGCAACAGCAGCAACAATGGTAATGGTGGTGGTGGTGGTGGTGGTAGTAGTAGTAGTAGTAGCAGCAGCAGTAGCAACAGTAGCAACAGCAGCAGCAGTAGCAGCAGCAGTAGCAGCAGCAGTAGTAGCAGCAGCAGTAGTAGCAGCAGCAGCAGCAGCAGTTAGTAGTCCATTTACAGATGCATCAGCTGCTGAGGATATTAACACCTACATGCTCATACCACTGATGGCATGGACAGAGTGACCACAAGTGATACGATTACACAACTTCGTTGGTAAGAAAGTAACAGGAATAAAAATTTAAACACACACTGCTGTAAAGAAAAACTCAACAATCTTTTTTTTTTCTCACATGTATAAGAAGAAATTCAATTCTTGCCACTTTGCCATTAGAATACAGGACAGATGTAAGATGGTAACTCAGCTTGAAGAGTGTGCTGGAGTTTCATTCAATGAAATCTGTGATAACTGGTCAGTTGGAATGCAGAAGAAAGTTCAAAAGGATATTCCAACCACAAATTTAATCAGAATGTAGTACAAAAACTTACAGATAAAGGCTGCATTTGTAAGGGGAAGATGTCAGACCAACCACCTATGAGTCCAGAAACAAATGACTGTGCTTGGCAGACTTATATGTGTTGTCCAAGGATGTCAAAATATTGGGCTAACAGTGCACTGTATCTACCACAGCCAAGTATGTGGAAAATTCTTAAAAAATGTCTCACTCTTTGGCCTTACCAAATGCAAATGTTGCAATAAATAACATCAAATGACAAGGTAATATGTTTTGAATGTTGCATACACATAATGAACCGTATGCAGAAGATGAAACATTCCAGTAAAAATGCCTGTCAATGATGAAACAAGATTTCTTCTGTGTGGGAAAGCCAACAGGCGTAACATCTGTTTACTGGGAAGTGAAAACACTCATGCCATGGTTATTAACTACAAAAGGGACAGCTCAAATATAATATTTTCTCTTGGGGTGGGGGAAAACAGTTAATGGAATTAATAACACTGTGACATGTTGGAATTGTGGTTAATTCCCCAGCCACTTGAAGATAAACAACATGTTATTTTTTAACACAACAGAGCACCACCACACACCCACAATATGGTGACAGCATTCTTGAACTGGCGAAATGAATATACTCAGCCCCAGGCACAAAAAATTACACATCCCTGTTGTAATGGAAACAAATATCACACCTGAATTTCATTACTACTACTACTACTACTACTACTACTATCTTGTTTATGCAGAGTATTCACACTTATATACCAGACACAAACCATGTTATGTTTCTAGGGTATACAGTGTCACAGCTATTCTGTGCGTACTGTTAATGGTGCATATAACGCTGTCTTCAATATTAAACTGTTTTGTGCTTATTGTTGGTGTTGTTGTTGTTGTTATTATTATAATAATAATATTCATTTAAGTCTTTAACAATGACATAAAAGCTACTTTAATTTTCATTTCTTTAAAGTGGGGCACATGGCTTATTCTGGGGCACAGGGCATTCAAGGAAGTACAGTACTGCTCTCTCATGTAAACATGTGACGGCCCCACAAAACAAGTTCCTTGTACTTACATGCTGCCTCCCACTCAGACTTAGATAATGTTCCAACCTTCCGGTGTCCTGTGGACTTCTGCATGTACTGCTGCACATGCTCATAGTCCTCTGGGACATGTCCTAGCAGTGGTGCTTCATGGAAAGGAGGGTAAGTCTGCAAAACACAAAAAGCCTTAAATTTATACATCATAATTCACACATGTGCATGCATCCTTCTTTTTTGAGGCACTTGTAAATCGACTGAAGATCTGGAAGTCAGTACTTAAATAAATGTGTCCACAAAAAGAATTTAAACTAACAGTATAAATGGAACAGTAAATTATGAAAAGACAAAAGTTAACTTTATGAGATTTCAGGCTTTCACCATGATGTACATTAGAGTGTGGCACTGCAGAGTGAATTTTAACCACCTGCCACTGCACTACAATCCCGAAGCACCAGATTCTAAAAGTTAAAAATTATTTATCAACAACTAAAATGAGATAAATTGAGTAATGGACCCTAATGATTAGACAGTCTCTGAAACACTGGTTATTAGTTCAATCACGAATTTACAAGTGATCAGAGACAGGTAAAACAAGCAACATACACAGCATTTGTTCCAGCCACTGTCATACACCTAGAATGCTATCATGGGAGTCCAGTTCATTGCCTCTAGACCACCACAGACTGCAAGGGACTGAACCCTGATACTAACTACATGAAGCAAAGTTCTTGAGAAGCCAAAGTCACGCAGCTGAAGTTAATTAGCATTTCCCTTTCCCGTGCCCAGTGAATCCAGTCCATACCTTCAAGTTCCACTTCTTTAACAGCAAAATATGTTACTACACATGTGAATACAAAATAGCAGTTATCTTGCATCCTTACTTCAAGAGCTTGCATCTTCCCCAGTAGTGACCGTCCCTCTTCCTTAACTCTCTCATAGTAGCTATCAAAACGCTCCTTCGCTACTAGTTGGAGTCCATACTTCTTTGCCAGCCTGAAATAGGTAGAAGGGAGTATAACACAGCCTGAATTAAACAAAGGTATACAATTTAACGAGAAAAAAACCCCTGAGACATACAGAAATGCAAATATTACTCTTCAACACATCCACTTCCATATCCATGTTTGGTCATTTACCAGTGCTTTGAACACACTACAGTGCACTGTTACAAGACAAAATATTTGTCCTGTAAAGTGTACAGGCTAGGCATGTTGATAAATTTTGGGATTTCTTGGAAATACAAAAATAATTTTCCATTCACGTTCTTCATTGTGGAATACTGTAAACTGCTTGTGTGCTGAACAATGGATCAAAAGTAAGCCAGCAGCAGAAGTGCATGGACTGCACATGTTGAGTTCAACACTTGTTTACTCAGTGCTTTATTGTCGTTTGTGTAAGTACTTGGAAATGGTGTGTCAAGAGAAGACAGACAAAACAGGCTCACTATTATGTCCAGTGGCAAGCCGTGAAATTGGCAGTGTCAAAGCTTTGGGTTATATTGTTAGACACAGTTGGAGACAGAATTTATATTCACTCTGATTTTTCTCTGAATACTTAATGAGCAGTTATTCTGCACTGAATAAACATGTGAGGACAAGGATGAATGGCAAATTCAGAAGGGTGTAGGAAAAAGCAAGCAGACTTCTTCAATAATTTATTCACTCCTTGGCTCAACCCTTATGCTACTCACAGGGGGTAACTTTCGTACCCCACCATATGTTTTGTTGTTTTTTTGTTAATATTCCTTTGTTTCCATGGTTACTTCATATATGTCTTCACAAATTAATTAAGTTTCAAGTTCTCTATAATATCTCCATGTTTCTCTCGTGTAGCACCAGTCACATTTAAATTATTTGCAGGGGTCCAGGAAATACCCCACAGCACATGGGTTCAGACATGAATCAGAATGCCACAACAGGCAACTTCGGGGGTTGTGTACAGACAGTTTAGCACCGTCCTTCCGCCAGTGCAAATATATTGTACCATCTGTGTGTATTATGTGCCCTGCGTATGGTGTATTTTGGAACAGTACCATCACTGATGTGTAATTACAGTGAAAAAATATTTTACAGTTAATGAGCTGTGTGAAATTCTACAAAACAGCAGCAATAAAGAACATCTAGAAGATGAAGGGGAGGAAGACAATGAAGAAAATAATGTACAAACACAGGAGGAAATTGATGAAGAGACAAAAGCAAGTGCATTCCAGAGGGAAGAAGATCCAGGAAGGGAAGAAGTTGTTGCTGCTTCATGTACAACCAATCAGTCTTCTTCATAGCAGAATGCAGTGGAGGCCCAAAGCATTCATTGTTATGAAAAGAAAAGCCTGTAACACTGCTTCCACTACTCAAGGTTTACAAAATGATGCAAAAAATATTTCATCAACTTCAGAAGCATTCCAACTACTTACAGTTAAGAGAATGGTGAAAGAAACCTGCACTGAATCATCTAGTCTTCAGTACTTCAAGTAACAGACAGAAAACAGAAGGATATTAGGCCCAAAGAACTCCACACATTTATAGGGATTCTTGTAGCAGCAGGGCAGTATCATGGAGAAAACTACATTCAGATGAAATGTGGACAAGATTTGATGATACTGAAAAAAGGCAAATTGTATATTGAAAACATGAGCATGTGCAAATATTCAGACAGTGTATGCTTTGAAACTGCAAGTATACATTGCCATGACTGATGGTAAAAAGGAAGTCAGTCAAGGAAAACGGGTGGTTATGGACCTCGTGGAACCCTATTTTGGTTCTTGGAGAGGTGTTGCTGCTGACAACTTTTTCACATCAGTAGCATTGGCTGCAGAACTGTTCAGACAAGGCATAACAATAACAGGTACAATATGCCCCAACGAATGACAGATTCCACAAGAATTTCTTCCACACTCCAAAAGTGAAGAATGCTGAAGCAATTTTGGGTTAAAAAAAAAGTGAAATCTCTGGGTACACTGATAACATGGCTCTTGTAACCTATGTATGAAAAAAAGTGTGATCCTGCTGTCCATAGAGATTTATGGTAATGAAATGGCTCACTCAGAACAGAATTATAAACCAGAAGTAGTCCTCCACTGCGCCAGAAGAAAAGGTGCTGTAAATGCGGGGCACCAAATGACAAGAGAGCACTCATAAACAATAACAAGTAGACAGAGCCCTCCTTACAGCTTCTGAATACTGTCTTTCTCATCTTGCTTGCTCATGAAATTTGCATAAGCAACACTGAAGATAGAAGGAAACATTTCTGTTCACTGTCAGAATTTCACAGCCATGAATAAAACCAAATGAAGTGAACTTACGAAAAAGAAAGTGAAATGGCTGACACCAAGTAAGATATCTGAACAGATTGTGGACAGCAACAGTGACGAGTCAGAGAGTGACACTGTGACCATGAGAGATGAGGAGGAGGGTTATGAAGAAGTTGGAACTGGGCCATTGTTACAAGAGGAGTGTGAACTCATGCAGCGTTGTTACACAAAGAATGTTCCAGTGCTCAAGTGACATACACCCACTGCTGCTGAAGATGATGATGAACGGGGTAGGCCACATCAACCAGCAACCTCATGCTGGACACTGCCCTGTTGCCCTTCAAATAGTGTAGTACACATACACAAAGGGAGTTCCAGAATAAAGGTTAGTGAAGCACTACAAATAAATGACAGCTCCACTCTGCTTAGCCTTTCTTGTTGTATTTTCTGGAAATGATCACACTGCTTGTGATGGAGACTAACCACTACTATCACTCTTACTTACATAACCTTGACAAGGGACTTTGCATCAATGTTTTACACAGAAAAAAAATTAAAATAAAGCCAAGTGACAGTAAAAGGGCTATTTTTAACGATTAACCCAACAGAATCGAGACAAAATCTGTCTAAACACAATTATGCTCCATTTATTAACAAAACAACATGTTGCGACCATTTAGATCATCTTCGGGTTCAAATCTTATTTTTCAAAACATATTGAGGAATGGACAAAAATCTGTAAAATGTGACAAAAATGTTAAAAATATTATAGTCATATCAGAAAACCACACGTGTGGAAAAAATTCCACCACTGTTACAATATCCTGTTCCAATATCTCTTTCGTTGCTAAAGGTTGTCACAGCATGTTCATTAATTTGGTAAGTCATTGGAGATCCGTGCTAATTTCCAACTATGACTTGTTAAATGATGTACAGGTGAGTGAGTAACTTGCTTATTGCATCTGTCCAGGCTGTTATGCTATATCTACACGCCGTGTGAGTTGGTCTTGGTCCAAGACCAACTTGCACAACATGTAGCTAAGAACTGTGAACCTGAAGACGACTTAAGTGGTCAAAACATGCCATTCCATATATAAATGGAATGTAGTTGTGTTTAGACAGATTGTATCTTGAGTCTATTATAAATAACACAACAGAATGACATCCTTCATTCTTAACTTCGGCATTAAATGGAGGTGAGTGCTTAACATAATGCCCTCACCACTTTACCACCGGGGAAGGAGCCCTAGCACCCACTGAACAGGAAGTTGGGTGAGCTCTGGAGCCAGTCTGGGTGTTTTTCAAGAACAGAAAATTTCTTGCCCCAACAGGGATGCAAACTGCAGAACATCTGAGCCATAGCCTAGCCTCTATCCTGACTAGACAATCCTGGCTCCCCATATATGGCTATTAAAATCTCATACAATTTCTGTCCAGAAAGTATCCAGCCATTTTGAATATCTCAAGAACCGGTTGTGCAGCCTTGATGTAACTCGGTCACCAGTCAGAGGGGACCTGACTGTGCATGTGTGGTCACTCTATCATGGGGCTACCCACTTGGCAGTGAGACGCCATTGAGTAACCTTGTGAACTGTGTGACCATCGCATATACAATGACAGAGTGAGTAGATCAGTGAATCTGCATCAAGTTTTGCTTGAAACCTGGACATTCACCCGCAGAAACTAATTGAATGATTAAGAAGGCTTTCAGGGATGATTCAATGAGTGCAGCCCAGATAAAATTGTGGTACCGATGCTTCAAACATGGCTGGGAATCCACTGAAAGCGATCCACGTTCTGGAAGGCCTTCAACAAGCAGACCACCCAAAAATTTTGAACGCGTGCGGGCTGCAATCAACGAAAATCGGTGATTGACAGTGGGAGATTTAGAAGAAAATCTGGGGATTCCACACACTGTTGTTTCAGAGATTTTGATGGAGGATCTTGGCATGAAACATGTGGCGGCAAAATTTGTTCTGAGGCTCCTGTCACAAGAGCAGAGGGAATTTCATGCTGAAGTTGCATAGGACTTGCTTGAAGCCACTAACAATGACCCAGACTTCCTCAAAAAGGTCATAACCGGAGACGAGTCATGGGTCTACAGCTATGACCCTAAAACAAAAGCCCAGTCTTCCCAACAGAAGTCACCTGAGTCTCCATGTACGAAGAAGGCGCAGCAAAGTCGGAGCAAGGTCAAGGCCACGTTGACGGTTTTTTTTATCATGGTGTTGTCCACCAGTATGCTCCTCCAGGCCAGGCAATAAATAGCAAGTACTACATCAAAGTTCTTCGCTGGCTGAGGGATGCAGTAATAAGAAAATGGCTGCAGCTGTGGGCAAGTGGTGACTGACACCTTCATCATGACAATGCGCCTGCCCATTCTTCACGTCTTGTACAGGGTTTTTTGGCAAAACATCACATCACCCATGTCTGTCAGCCACCCTACAGCCCAGATTTGGCTCCCTGCAACTTTCAGCTTTTCCCAAAGCTAAAATCGCCATTGAAAGGGAGGAGATTTCAGACCATGGACAAGATTAAGGAAAATGCGACGAGGCAGCCAATAGAGATCCCGAAAGAGGACTTTGCAGACTGTTTTGAAAAGTGGAACGGACGCTGGGATAAGTGTGTGAGGTCCCAAGAGGAATATTTCAAAGGGGGCTAAGGCGCCATTGTCCTAGGGAGGCTACTTTTTTGAATATTAAATGGCTGGATACTTTCTGGGCAGACCTCATATGTGGCTACAGGATATAAACGATACTCATTTTATTCTGGGGTACAAAAAGTATACCATTCAGTCGACAACAAACTTTTCTTAGCTTATCCACGGAACGGTTGAAGGCTACTCATCCTCTAACATTACACAAGACTGAAAACTTGTGAAAAGAAAACGAAAAACATACCTTAGGCTTACAAAAATTTAATTTACAGTAAACTAAATTTTGGTTGTGGTACTTTCCCCAAGATACATATAGTGGTTAAACTGCCACGATAAACTTATCACTACACAAATAATGGTTTTATTGCACTACAGCCTCACTTCCTGAAACAGATACACCGCATTGATGGTAAGACTGGCTTTACAGGAGAGATTTGTAAATAGTAAAGAGACCACGTCCATGTCAGGAAGACAACTCTCTACAAACAAGCCAGCACTTACTTGACAAGTGTAGGGAAGTGCACAAGGAACTCTGGGCAATCCACCACCCCCTCCAAATGGAAGCTGTACTTTGCTCCAAAGAGAGGAACTGGTGGTTTTGTGTCACACTGGAATTCCACTTTGTAAATTTCATTTCCAAAAGAGTCACCTTCAGTCTGATGTCGCTTCCTGTGAAGCAAAATAACACAATGTACCTCAATTACAGTACAATGGAATTCCTTTAAGAAGTTTTCCAGGAAACCATGCAAACCAAACTGATGTGCAAAAAATATCTTAAAAGGTTAAGTTAACAGAGTGTACCAAATTAATTTTAGTCCTGTGTAAAAATATTCATAATATGTACTGACAGTTAAATGCATTAAAATTAGCACTCAAATTGCTACAGTTAGGTACACAGTCAGTGGCAGTTGAACCATCTGCAATCGTTTGTAACAGAATGGACATGAGCAAAAACTTAAAAGATAAACTAAAGTTTGGGCTTCACTGCATAAGACATGCTATGACTCCATTCTTCTGACAGCAGAGCTTGAAAAAGAATAACATTAGACAATGCAATGAGGGCCTTTACAGTTGTAGAGGCACATGAAGACAGGTCATTATGTAGCTCACATTCATGATTGATGATCATATGGTAAAAATCTTGTGTCAGAAACATACTTACAAGTAAATGGCTCCTGCCATAGGCTTTATGACCACTCACATGCATGGTAAGCTTGAGAATCGACAGCACATCGCTGCAATAATTAACACTTTATTCGGGCACTCATTCACTTCCATTGAGTATAACCATGGTATTATTTATGCAACCCAACCTCA
The DNA here is from genome assembly GCA_013340265.1 of Coptotermes formosanus. Lineage (NCBI taxonomy): Eukaryota > Metazoa > Arthropoda > Insecta > Blattodea > Rhinotermitidae > Coptotermes > Coptotermes formosanus. Next base: position 823,950 of record BLKM01005720.1, read on the forward strand.
GGGTTGTAATATAAACCTTAAACTGAGGATCCAAAATAGCATACAGACTGAATTTGCATGTCTTAAATGCAGGAAAACTTAACCAAGAAACTTTAATCCAGAAAAATCATACATTATTTCTACACACTTTTGTCCAGGACCACAAAAAAATGAATATAAATACATTTTATCGTATGCAAAATGTCTCACTGAGGATGAATATTCTTAAAATTGGTTACAATTAATTTCCTGGTACCTACAACATAGTCAAATAGTGGGACAGTAATATTCAAATATCTGGTAAAACACAGGTGGGTACCAGGGCACCATGACAACTCAACTCTGTATGGTGTTGCCTAATACTTGTGAATCCTCGGTATGGAACATCTTTCATGCTACCCTTCTGGTACCTAAAATTTTTATGTGGCTCCTACATTTTTAGAAAATTTGTGCACCCCTGTGGCACAAGAATGCACACGGTTCACAGACTGCATTTTACGGATCTCCTTTAACCAGGGCATGACGGATTTTCTTTGAATCTAGATGCTGAGTCCAAAATTTAGAAGCCACACTGCTTCTTCTACTGTGGATTCTTGTTGCAATGACTAATAAACCTAAACCTTCCACTAATGCTGTTGCTGGTTTTGTGTTTGGTTGTGTGCGTGTGTATCTGCTAAATAACTAGATATTAATATACCCTGACAATATTCGTCTGATATGACTCTGGATCCACATATGTTCAGTATGTACTCACATAACTTCATATGCATCAGGGATAGTTCCAATGAAGTAGCCACCAGGACGCAAGCATTCTGCAGCATTGCACAACATGCTCTCTGCTTGTGGCAGGCTCTCAAAGCAATAATGGAATGAGAACTGGCAGCTCACTAGATCAAGTTCCATGGTTGGATCTTTGTACCTGTCCCGGAGTCGTACCTAAAGTAAAGCCACCATGAATGAACTAAGGCAATATTTTATTACACACAATATCTACTATAAAATACTCTCATTTCCACTTCCCCAGACTAACATCTCTAACTTCCACAAACCCAAAGTCACATAGAATAGTGTAACATACACACCCTCCATGCTTCTTCTGTTTATGTTTTCAAAAGAGTTCAGACTGTTTCTGGTTCAAAATATACGACTTTGGTTGAGAACTGGACAAAAAGCACGAGCACTTAAGATGGTTCATTGTTTCATGGATCTTAAAAAAATTGTTTTGGACTTGGTAAATGAGTTTTATAACAAGGGTCACCAAACTGAAAAAAAATTCCCTTTGAAACAGGCACACTGCTAACCACGCAGCTCTAAAAATGTAAGTACAATCTATCTCCACATGGGCCTTTAGAAAAACATCAACTGTCTAAACAGAAGGTACAGTAAACATGACCAGCATGGATCTCTATGACTGCAGTCTTCTGGAATATAATCACAATGTCACATCCCAAAGACAGCAATCCTGATCCCATATTACGACTACACATAATGCTGCATGAAATGAAAAGTATAATTAAAGTGTGCCAGTTATCCCTAAGAGGAAAAATCTAGTCAACATAAAACTAACAAGTCGCATTTTATTAAACTGCAATGACCATAGTTATATGACCAAAGAAATGATGGTCGGTGCCCAAAGGAAGTCTGGGATAGAGGAACAGGTGCTCCTTTACGGAATATGGACACGTCATTCTAGGTGCTACTTAGGAGAATGAACAGATACCAAAATGCAAAATCCCAAACACCTCAGCTGAATACAGACCTAGTACTCATATTTTAAGGCACCTCCTCTCAGGTCTAGGGTCTTAAGATGTAAGTTAATAAACCACTACCTGGCAGCTGCCCACTAATGCAAGCAGGGGAAATAAAAAATACTACCTGATGCACTTGGGGAACACATGAAAAATGCATGGGAAGGCATCCATCTGAGTCACTGTCTATATGTTTAAGAAGTGCCATATATCAAACAGCATGCATGGAACAGAAGATGGCACCCAGCAGGAGGACAATAATAATACAGTTGTCTGATGGCGAGAGAAAAGTGACATAAAAATAGCGATGGTAATGATGTTAGGGACTGAGCTATGCTATATGACTTGAAATGAGTTCATAGTAATATTCACTCATGTTTCAACAATCTTTAAGTTTATGTTACTCCAGACTCCAGACTTGGTAAAATGGAAACCTGTCCAGTTCTAGCAAAGGATAAAGTTGTCAGTGCATGCACCACGAATGCATATGCGAAAATATAGGTACAGCAACACACATTCTTAACTGTGACATTAGGTAGAGGCATGTGGTCAGCTCCACGCCCGAGCCACTTCACCCCCAGTACCCCTTTGAATATGAGGCTGGGAGGTCCTCAGAACCATTTTTTTGGGGGGGAGAAGAGAAACATTACTTGCCCACATTGGGTACCTCTGACATGAACACATTTTTCTGAAAAACATGATGGCAGGTTCACCTTGTACTTATGGTTGCCATATACTTGGGATAAATATACTGATCTGACATGAAGAAAATGTAATACTGAAATCCAGATTGGGTTACTGTTTAAAGTTTGGATCTGAAATGTTTAATTTGACGGCAGCTGTGAATAAGCACTTTAAATGACTGACTCGACTTAATCCAATTCATTATATTAATTAATTACTCAAGATGCAAAGCACTGTTGATCAGTTCACTAATGGAGTTCACAGTCAGATCAAATGCACTGACTTACAACCATACACTAATGCAAAAAACAAATAAAACTGCAATTTATCCCCTTGGTGTACCTAACTGTTTCCAGGACAGCCTCATCATACGTGCACAGCTGGTACATTACCATCTCTGAGACAGCTCCGTGCGGATTTCTGTTGTTATTGACAACGTGGCGTGTTAGTCCATTATATGGTCATTAGATGGCATTACATGCCTCAGTTTAGCCTCAAACAGTCCAAAGACGTTACACTTCAAGGTGTTGTTCGCATTTTGCCTTGTACAGGTCAAATTAAGCTGGAGACCATATAGGCAGGAATCCTTAGTTCGCTAAAATGGTGCATGCTTAAGGTCTAAGTGATAAAGCAGTTGATATTCTACTAAACAGTGATTGTGAGGAGGCAGTGTAGGGTGTGTTCAAACAAGAAAATCAAAAGCACCAGGAGATGTGACTGTGAAGTTTGTAAAGTGGCCCTCCATGTGCCTCAGGGTTTTAAGATTTATCATATGAAAAAGAACTATTACGTAAATTGTTGTTATAAATATATTATATTCCTGAAGTGGTTGTACATTATGTGTGACATTCAAATGAAGTAAGTGGGTTTTCATACATACAACATTGTGTGATGTAGTGACAAGTAGGTTGTAAGGATGACTGTGTGACAGGGATGGGCATTTAAAAATTACATGGTACTTCCCTGCAGTTTCTAGGAAGTAAGTGGTATGCACACAGGTTAAAAATCAAGAATTAACTTTTATTTCAGTGGTACAATTTCTTTCACACTGTGTACAATGATTACACTACTGTAACTCAGTTGCTACAGAGTGAGAGGGTGTACTAGGTTTATATTAGGCCAGAACAGGCATTATATTGTGCATCCTAACCTCTCCACCCCTGATGATAACCATGGTTTATATCAATTATGTGGCTTGATGCATCATCCACAGCAGCCATTACTACTGTCAAAAGAGTAGAACTGATTCTGAACTTTCAAATCTGAACTATAGCTGGCCACATAATAAAGCAAATGCTAACCTTTGTACAATCAGCAGAAATGAATTCTGCTGTAAAGACAGGAGCAAAACCCCTGTCATTCCTGCTCCGATTCTGCAGGTCGTTGTAACGGGCCTGACACTGTTCCACTGACACTTCTGCAATATCAGCACATACCAGGTGGGTGATGTTCCCCCGCCGCCACTTGAGTAAATCACCTCCTTTCCCACAGCACATATCAAGAACTCGCACAGGTGCACCATGAGATTTGCCTTGCCATATTTTGCTTAGGTATTCATCTGCAAAATTTCATGTTGTGCCACTTATTTGGAAACAGTACACTTATTTTTATTCTTACAAAATTTTAAACCATTCCTATTACAGTACTACTTATACAATTTTATCTCCTACAAGCACTGAAATGTGCCAATCACAATTTAATTCTCTATCATCACTGACACCAGCAAAGTTCAGAGGTGATCATAATATCATGCCTTTTAATGTAGGATCCTGAAGATATGTATGGTTCCAGACCTTCACAGAAAATACAAACATTTTAAGACAACTTCTTTTTTACACTGTAAAATAACACAGAAGGTATGTGAAATCTACACTTAACTTGCCCCTTACTTAACTAATGTCAAGAGAAGCAAAGCATGCAGAATTTGGTGTACAGATAGAACAGACATATCTACAAATTTAGTATCAAACACCTTCTCTTCATATTGCCCCTTGCCACATCATATATGACACATTCTACACTGAGATTTCCCCTGGCACCTCATTTCTGACATTTTGCACACCCATTTCTGCTTCACTGTTGAACATGACATATTACACAACATGCCATTCCAGTCATATGGTTCATACTACTGCACTGAACTGATGACAAAAAAATATAACAAAATTTAAAATTCTGGCCAAAAAGTTAATACAACTTAAGACATTTGGTCAGTTTCTGTGACAATGAAAAGCTAATAATTACAAGCATGATGGTGACAATGATAATCATGATGCAAACCATTAGGGTCACATAAAAGAAATATCAAATCTTGCGTCATATATTCCAACGGAAGTTACGCACATAAAGAAGGCAACACACATATACAATTATTAATTTAGAATTTGACATTCTCTGTACAGAGGGAGAAGTACTTAAAGAAAAGTATACTAATACGCTACTCTCGCAGTGTTCCTAATATAACATGATTATTTAAAATAAATACAGTCAAACCCGGTTATAATGTCATGAAAGGGACTCAATATTTTGTGTCATTATAATGGAGGAGTATAATGTTCTGAGAAACGCTGACAAATTAACTGGTACCACAGCATATCTGATGCTATAGGCAAGGTGTCCTATAAAACAATATCGTTATGACCAGGTTCAAATGTAATATTAACAATGCAAATAACAACCATTAAAGTACAACAATTTACTTAAATTAGAAATTTATTACACTGACGCTGTATGTGATGTGAAAATACATATGCTACACTAACTAATCATCATGCTTTTGATCCAGTTGTTGAAATTTCTCAGATAGAAAATACGACTCTTGCAGCGTTCAGCAAGCCCTCTCTCTTCCAAAGTATTATAATGTGTAGCCACCACAGAACCATGGCTTTGCACTTCACTGCATCTTGCTTTTGTGGAGAGGTCTGATGGCACAGAACTATTATTTGACCCTTCTCCTGTTTTGGCAACTAAATCCTGAAAAAATTAAACATATCTCAGACTTACTCCCATCAAGAAACAGTCCTGTCAAAGTAAGGAAACATAGTAGTATGTGTTACGCACTGGACACTGTTGTGCCTTAAAATAATTTTGTGCTCCTTGCTGCCATATGTGACTCCCTGCAGCTTTGTGTGGGTTACCTGCACAGCACTTTGCTGCAACCTATGACATCTTTGAGTGACACAGCACACGAGGCATGAGCTACCATGTGACTGTGCACCAAACTCCCTTATCATCACTTGCTCTTAAAATATTTTCATGCTTGTGTCTTCACTGTCAGTTCTTATGTTTCCATTCAGTGGTAAGATATTTTAAACAGTGTGTCACATGACATAACACTTCAGGCATGGTTTCTGTGTAGGACAGATGTGTTATGACCAGCTCTTAGTACATTTACTTCATAGAGGTTATTGTCTGTACAAATCATTTGTAATTAGTGAAATTATAAATTAATGTTCACAGATACATTAGATTTAAATGAATGAGTGCCTTTCAGTCCAAGGAATAAATTACATACAGCATGTAATTCCTATGGCAGTCCATGGTTGGTGTAGTACTACAATCACTTAGCTATAGCTATGACTAAATAATGTGAAGGTACAGCTGTCCCTGTGCACTGCACACCATGAATGCATATGGGGGATGAAGAGTATAGTTCCACTCATTCTTAACCTCAGCACTAAATGTGGGTGAACAGGCAGCTTCATTCCCCAGCTGCTTTAATCCTAGGGAAAGAGCCCCATTGTCCACTGAACAGCAGGCTCAGTGGGCCCCAGGACCAGTCTGGGTACTCTGGAGGAAAAACAAATCTCTTATCTCCTGCCAGGAATCAAACCATGATTTTTCAGATGTTCAGCCCACAGCCTAGTCAGTGCACCAACTATGCAATCCCAGGTACCTGCATGATAATGTCAAAGACCATAAAGAAAGTGGAAAGAATGCACTTTGTGAAACATTATGAGAAGAGCATTATGATAAATGCAAACTATACTGCACAATTAAGCTTCCTGTGGTATATAATTAACACTCCCTTACACCAGACACCAAGAATATTACATTCTGCTTTAAGTTATACTTAAAATCTATTAACTGACACAAAACTCAGCTATGTTTGGGACTAGTACTGGCTATCCTATGAAAAGACACATTTCTAAGCCTTATAAAGTGAAAATAAAGTTTTATGTAAGAAGAATGGACCCCCTTGAGAATGGCACGTAGATGTCGAAACATGTTGGGGAAAAAGTAACAATAAATATAAAAAAAAATTGTGCATTTGTTGGTTAATTCTACTAATAAGCTCTATTTTCTTATTTTCTACACTCAGTACAACAATGCAAAAACATGTACCCAAAAGTTCACTGTTGTTCACACATTAAGCGCAATATGTTATTTTCTAATGACTGATTTGAAGGAAGTATGGCATTATACTCTGGGGCAACTCAACGGAAAGTAAAAGGATTTTTCAGCTACAAAAGAAAATAATTAGAATTATGACTTGATCTGCATCTAGAACTCATTGCAAACCGCTATTTAAATCATTGGAGATAATGGCATTACCTTCCCAAAACATACACACACACATACATACATACATACATACATACATACATACTATCCTCAATGTCATATAATTTTGAATTTTATACATTTAACTTCTCAGTTCATAGTATTAATATGAGAAACAAACTCCAACTGCATGAACTGATAGCTAATCTTACATTATATCAGAAGGGAGTGTATTAGTGGAACACATTGCAGAATTAGTAGAGGACAAAAAACACTTTATATCAACTTCATAAAAGCGCTTAGTTAATAAATCCTATTATTCACTTGAAGAATTCTTTAATGATAGGATACTCATATCAGACCTGACGATGTTTACACAAGAACATCTTTTTATTATGCTGATTTTAGAAACATATAACTTACTTGTTTATTGTATAGAATTATATCCTTTATTGTTGTATTATGTTTTAAACATAGTTTTACATATTTTAAGAACTACCACTGATTGTTATAAACATATCATATGTTTGATGACGTGTTTCATATCCAAATGCCATTTATGGGTGCTTTTATGGATCGACAAAATGTATCTGTATCTGGAAAAATGCACCTGCATGAAGTTTTACTTTTACATCCCAGAACACTGTATTGGAAACATATAAAACACTCAAAATAGCTTTTGGTAACCAAGGCCTGGGAAGAACAGACTTTTCAGTGGCTTTGTCAACTCAAATAGAGAAACTTGGTTGAAGATTGTCAGCATTTAGGCTGTCTCTAGAGGTAGCACAGACAAAATATGGAGAATGTTCACAAAATTGTCAACAAAAACTAACCAATTACATTTCAAAGACTGCTGTCAAGTTAGACCTCTCACATGGAACATACCAGCAAATTTTAAGGAAGAAATTGAACATGCGGCACATCTCTATGACTTTTATACCACAACTGCTCACTGCCAAGCAGAAGAAGAAGCAATTTTTGGCCACCAAAACATGCCTACTGTCCACCAACTTCCTTTGTTCACTGCCCAATTTGACCCCTTGTGATTTCTGCTTGTTTTCAAAACTGAAATCACAATTATCAGGGCATCATTTACAGGATGACCCTGAAATTCAGGAACAAATGCTGACCATCCTACATGACTCCAGAAAATCAGTTCCAGCAGTGGCAGAAATACTGCACCCATCACATAAACTTGGCACGGAAGTACTTTGAAGGGGGCAATAATGACCACTAAAAAAGTTAGGCACATATTATGCTATCAACTCAGTTCACAAACTTTTGAATATGCCCTCCCATGGTGGATATTCAAACGTGTGAGGTGGAGCAATGCTAGTTCCACTGACTTTAGGATTCTAAAATGCTGCATGATAACAGAGCTTGGCAAACTATGCACATTCTATGAAGGCAATGTTTCTGTGGAATGCAAAACAACATAGCAGTATTACAACAACTTTGTTTAGTTGTTATTTTTGTGGCAGTAACTGAAAAAACCATGGGCTGAGGAAAGTGGAATTTGGGACAGGAGGAGATTATAAATATACTCACACACATAACACTATCATCAGTCAACAATGACAAACATGGCAATCACGCAGACTTTTCATATTACATCCAGTAAATTTGATGTACACAAGATGTGTACTTATTGATCATGTTCTATACAAAAATAGAGCACAATAGAGCATCACAAGGTTTATGAACTGTGCTTGGTGCTCCCTGCTATATGTACCTGCTGAGTGACATTTTACATCCCTCGTATGTTGTCTCCAATACTGACATGCTTCCAAACACACACACATGCACAAATAAAGATTACCTCTGTGTACCACTGTCATACCATTCACATTCTATGCTTATGATACAAAAATTGGTAAATTACCAGGGTTAAAAGAACAGGATGTGACTCCGCTAACCATCACGCTCCTGACCAGCTAACTTATTTCAGTCACCTAGCTATATTCATTGATGTACTGTTCTTAACTGTCCTGTCGTGTTCAGTACCATAAAGCTGAATCACCTTCCAAAGCATCAAATGACCAAAATATGTTTCGCCTCTGTGAACACAGCTTACCTCATGCACTCTTGCTCCAGCCAGTACAGTTCCACAGTCTTCTGCACTGGGGGCATCGCTGATTGCACTCAATGAATCACAATCACCTTTTAATTCAGACATGATGGTTTGTACACAGACGAAGTGTTTACTTCCTCAAACCATAACTTACCACAAACAAAGGTAACACATTTAAACACTTTCCGGACACACGTTACAGCTTGTAATAATACAGAATTCATTTACCGCAAATCTCTCAAATTTATGACATGCTTCGTAAAATAAAGACGCAAATTAATTCTTCCTTTTGGCTAAACCTATAAACTAGAAGCCAAGTTCAAACCATAACAGTACTCAAATCAACTACACTTTTGCTCAACATGTCACCATCCTCTACTTTTCAATAGCATCAATTCCCTCCAATCAAACAAAACCGACGTTCACCATCAGCCTGTGGACCTTGCAACCTCTTATCCGTGGACGCTGGGTTGAAACGTACAACAGGGGTAATAACACGACTGTTGTCACCGGGATCATAGAGCATAGTTATGCACCAGGTTTATTCGCTGACGAATAGTCTACGAGAAAACACAGCGTCAGCCTGGTTACCATCCCAAAAAAATCCTGGGTATAACTATAATCTGTGCTCAGAATCGTGCCCGCGGTTACACATATTCCTCAGAGAATATGCTGTACGTTTTGCGCAGAAATCTAGTTTAGAAAGCGGCCAAGAGAAGCAGAACATATGAACATGGAAAAGCGTCAGTGTTTGGCTAGGTGACGCATGAAGTTTTGTAGAAAATTGGATGTTCGAAATAAGCAATTCCTATTGGCAGTAGGGTTGTATGTTACGATTGTTACATAATATACGTTGGTTGCAACATTCACTTATATAAATTGTCGGCTCAGTGGTAGTGGGATGTAGGCATATTTAGAATTCAGCGTAACGAAGGAATTGCAATTAAAATGTTCCGCTTTACAGTTCAGTATAAATCTCTTGGTGCAAGGTGTATTTCGTTAATGATAGGTATTAAACAACCAGGAACTTTGAGCTCTGTTTGTTGTGCATCACATGGAATTGTGATGGACCGTTTGCAGTGTAATTATTCTACGCAAGGTATATTTACAAATGATCTTTCCATTGCAGTTATTACGTCTTCCACATATGTTTCACAGTAACGCGTTTTATTTCATTGCAGGTGATCTAAGGACATACCAACAAAGACGGAATGGTCTGCATTCAGAATGTATAAAGACAGTAATGAACTTCAGCTGTTTTGCAGTGGGATCATATCATGGTTATCAATCGGTATCTTTGTTGAGGACATGTTTATTTACTAGGCATATTGCTACAAATGGGAACAAACACTCTGAGGAGAGTAAGATTGAGGAATGTAATACCTCAAAAGGACAGAAATTGTCTCTATTGCAAAGGTTTAAAGAGATGTATCGAGATTACTGGTATGTGTTAGTGCCTGTACATCTGATTACTTCCCTTGGATGGTTTGCAGGATTCTACTACCTTGCAAAGAGGTATGGGACTGGAGAAGTGAAGTAGAATATGAAAGAAAAAGATAGAAATTACGTGGAATATTTGCGTTGAAACATATATGTGCGCACAGAATGTTTTAAGTATGAATACTGCATGTAATCATGTTGAGGAGCTAGGGCAGAGAATTCACTGGGAAACCTGTCTGTGCTGTGTGAATGGTGGGAATTAGGCTTTTCTTATTCCTTTAAAAGTTACTGTGCCCAGTGATGTTAAACCATGCTATTTGTTGCGAAATATGGTGTACTGCTATGTCTGTTGCACATACAAGTATGCTTGGAGGAGGCTGTGTGTAAATGGTTGCTGAGATCTTGGTAACATGAGACAAATATTGTGCTACAGTTGACCATATACCAAAGTGATGAGCACATACTGATGCCAGCAATGTGCAAAATAAGCTAGGGCAGATTACAGAGGCCAGTTCTAGGTTTGGTTTGAGTTATTGGGTTGGTTCAGTTTCGTTTGGTCTTCTTTGTTAAGTTTGTTCCATAAACTTGGCCTGACATTGAGGGAACATCAGGAGATGAGTGTGTTCAATCATAGGATGCTGAAGATGTTTGGACCTACAAGGGAGAATGTAACAGGGACTGGAGGAAATTGCATGGGGTGCTTCATAATTTATAGTCCTTACCAAGTGTCATTTGGGAGGTCAAATGAAGAATGAGATGGATGGGGCATGTGGCACATATGAGCAGAGAGGAAAGGTGTATACAGAGCTTTAGTAGGGGAAAGAGACCATGTGGAAGGTCTGCATGTAGGTAGGATAACTTTAAAATGGATCTTAAGGAAATAGAATGAATCGATGTGGCTCAGGGTTGGGGTCAGTGGCAAGCCCTTGTGAGCATGACAGTGAACCTTCCGGCTTCTGTAAAACGTAGGGTAATTTCTTGACTAAGTGAGGATGCTGGGACTGTGCTCCATGGAGGTAATTGTTTAGTCAGTTAAATTATTTCCTTGTGATAATGCCAGTAGATCAGCAGACTCTTTGCATTTAGTAAATTGACATACATTTTTAGCCTCTTTATGAACTTTGTATTTGCTTCTGTGAGTGCATTTTATATCACGCTTGCGTTTAGCCATTGCACATGCAGTTTGTTAAGGTGTAGAATTCTTTCATCAACATGAGCTTCTAAACATCACTGTTGAATGTTTTTATCACAGTTTTCTTTGCTAGAAAATCTGATGGAAAAACAAGGGAGTAGTATGACATACACTGGTATGAGCCAGTGTCCATGAATTGCATGGATATGAAATTCATTAAGGGGTCAAAAAAGAAACACCTGTTAAAACAGGTTTCCTGAAAATGTAATATACATATTATTGGACTGCTCAGCTCAAGTTGTGTTACCCCTGATATATCATTTGTTTCCTTCCAGTGGAGTTGATGTTACTGCCCAGCTCGAGAGGATGGGCATCAGCGACAGACTCATCAATCCTCTCCGAGACTCGAGCGCAGGTTACATAGCCCTAGCTTATGCTCTTTACAAGATTGCCACTCCAGTTCGTTACACCATCACTCTAGGTATATCACACTGTTCAGTAGTGTTTAAGAATACCTGTACAACATGGTGCCATTTCTTATGTCTTCTGTCACAATATTTAAACCATGTAACAATACTGTACACACAGCATGATTTATGTATAAGCTAGACAAACTACAGTGTAGGACCTCACATTACAAGGGGCTTCAGTGAGGCCACCTCAATAAAAAAATTAAATGAATTTGCAAAGGCTGAAAATCACAATACAAAATGATGATGATTATTGTTATTGACTACTGTTGGTCTTACATTTTTATTTATTGTAAATTCTACTACTATAGACCATGGAGTAAACCAGGTATATGAAAAAAAGTGGGAAGGGCCACAACATGCTTGAATTTAGCCTTGATTATAGGTATGATTTTATGGTTGTCTGTACAGGTGGCACTACAATATCAATCAACTACCTGAAGAAGTGGGGCTGCATCAAACCAATTCCTCCTCGTGAGAAGCTGAAGGAAATGTACCACGAGAAAAAGGCTACGCTGATGCGTGAGACAGCAGAAGAGCTCAAACTGCAGCAGGAGAAGCTTAAAAAAACAAGTGAAAACATGATTAGAGGGTACAGAAATCATGCGGGGAAGCCTGATAAATGAGAATATCCATGCATGAGAACAAGTGGACAGAATAGTATGTGGCAGTAAAGTAAAACTGCTCATCTTTACTGCTGTACTGTTGGACATGAAGGATTTGTGTTGGGGATTGTTTGCAGTGAAATGATCTAGAACATGACTGTTGTATCCCCTGCCTGCACACTGTGAATTCCTAACTGAAAGGCTTTTTTGTTTACTAAGTAAGTTTTGAGTATTTCTTCTATGATAACTAAAGTTTTGACTTTTTATGTTTTTTGCACTGTACTTCAACTGTCATTAAATCAGTACAAACAGAGCAAGAATGAAATTCCCTTATCTTTTACAGATACTGTTTTATGTGACATATGGCAACTTAACCATGAAGTTCTACATAAATTCCACAACGTGGAAGAATCTGTGGTTTGGAATGTTCAGACTAGACAATATAAAAATCCTGTTTCTGTGTTACTAACACAGTGAATGTGGGGGAAGCTGTCGCAGAGGAAAACAATACCTTTCACGTCTTCTTAGCAATGCCTGGCTCAGGCAGTTAGTTACTAGGCTCTCATCACAGACGTGTGAGGTGTGGCTCTGATCCTAAGCAGTCCATGTGGTATGCAGGTTGGGTGACGTTACAATGGGGAAGGTTTACTGTACAGTTGTTCAGTTCCTCCCCCATCACTATCATCTCCTACTGATGCTATATAACCATAGCAACTGACAGCATTGTTAAAACACCTCTCTGTTATCCTTTGACTGGCCACCTAAAATGTGTACTGCCATATTATGAACTTGTTTGAAACACCTGGCAACACAGTAACAGTATTTTGTATTTTCCTTCTCTTCTGCAACCCTCAGTTTCCTTTGTACTGGTTTTATAACAGTTCAGAGTTCTAGTGAAGACAGAATAATATTTGACAGGTTATATTTATGAGGCACCCCCAATCAAGTGTAGTGAGCAGAGGTTTATGCATATTGAGAATTAGACTTCCAGCTGTAATAAATGAGTTACCATCTTAAAGTGGGAAGTAGTACTCTGTATGAAATAATTTTAGACTCTAATGTGATAAACCTTTACCATGCTAGGTTTTCTATACTCACTTTGATCTCAGTGCCTAGAAATTGAACTTCTAGGTGGGTTTTGTGCTGCAAGACTATTACTCAGATTCATAACACAGGCATTTGGTATTATCACAGCAAACAAAACATGCCTGCTTGTAAGATAGCTGAATCTGTTAACACTGTCAAACTTAAGTGGCCTTTTACTCAACTAATATATAATTTCTAGTGAAGACTGTAAAAGGGGAAGCCACATGGAGCCTATATTAGGTATAACCATTCATGTTTGTTGGGGGTGTGCAGATTTCCAAACATTGCCGGGGTTGAACGAATGAGAAGTTTCAGGTCACAGAAGTTTTGACTATAGTTCACTAAAATCATATTTTATCTTTTCAGAAAAGGGGCCATTTAGCTGGCCCATGTGAAACTTTGAGTTGCAGAACAAACTCAAGAGTTTGGTTTTGAAACATTTTTGCTTAGGGGACAAACTTAGTATTTTCATAAATGTAAGTTTGTGAGGTCATGGTGATGCACAAAGCATAGAGATATTCCCGCATTTTCCTACCTATAATTTGCACACAGTAACCTGGATATCCTTACCTCACAATAACTCTTGAGATAGATCTAAAATGCTTTATCCTGGTAACAGTTCAGTGTTGTAACCAGGTTACATTGAGTTTCAGTGATCAACAAATGTGCCATTTAACCCAAGTGCTGTATCAGAAGTATGATTTTTTAAATAAATTATTGTATAGGTGCACAAAATATTTTGATACTTGGTAGTATTTCCAAAACAGATACTTCAAGTAATGCAGGGAATGCTGGTTGTCAAAGAAAATATGTGTAATATTCATCAACGTTGGTAAATGGGTTAAATCTGATCCTGCTAATGTTCAGACTGCTTTATATTTAGACAACACAGGATTCAAGATTAAGTTATCAGTGCTGTGTATAAAACAGTTACGGCAAGGAGTGAAGATGTATAGAGCAATAGCAGAGTAATATGAATGCTGTACTTCGCATTCTGATGTATGAAAACTGCAGCAGTATAGTATATTGTATACTGACTGAGAAAGTGAAACTAATCTGTGATTAAACAATATACTAATAAACTATGACAGTCCTAACTTGCGTTTCCTTTGTTATGTCTCCCCTGTCACAAATGTAAATGTTTAAAAGGAACTGCCATGTCTCTGCTGTGTGCTGTCAGTGTCATTTATACCCGGAACTGTACTGTATGTTGGATACTTCACACACAAACAAGTCAGCGCAGTAATTAACCTTTACAAAATATGACCTCCAGATCATATGTAACACTTGAGACATGTTCTTACTTTCAGTTGTTGCTCTCATGGTATACAGAAATGAGGAATGTACTAGTCCTGAATTAATTTCTCAGTCATGCTTGGCTCCCTGCCAAAGCAATGTGTAGTAATTTAATCACTCATAACAACAGCTAAACTGATTCCTTGCCAAACTGTACTGTCTACAGGAGAATTTTGAAGAAAAAGTAATGGAACATCGCACACGATCGAGTTGGCTCATCAAACATCCAGCTGTTTATTACATGTTACAATGCCTACAGTGTTACACTATTTCCTATAAAGTAAATACATGTCACATACAGTAAAACCCCGTTAAGATGTTTTTGAAAATTCCAAGAAAATCTGACTTCTGAACCAGGAAATTTCTTAAAAGGGTAGGACTGAAAAGTACTATTTTTTTAATTTCTTTGTGAACTTATTACATATGTACGCTGAATTTGTACAATTTGCAGCTGGCTTAACACATTCTCACTCGTATCTGACCATTTAACCATTTTGTCTGTAACCTTCATTCACAGTTCTATTTACACCTTTACCTATACTGTCACTGACTTCTCATTCACAAGTTCACATTTCATTCCAGATGTTTACTTTTCCTTGAAATATTTTTCAAATGTGGGTTGTCTTGCTCTTTTTTCAAAAACAGTATCAGTATACCTCTTCAGATTCCAAAGGTTCACTTTTAGGTGACCATAAGGGGTGGTCAGTAGTTCCAGTCACTTTCACTAACTGTGCAGTGTCTTGAATTTATTTTCTGGAATTGCTAATGTAGCTTATCTGCACGCAGTCATCATAAATGTTCCACAATCTCGCCACACCATGATGCATTTATATTACCACTGATAAATTACATTTAAATAAGTTGTCGCAATCGACCACCCACTTATCTCACGTCAAATTGCTGTCTCCCCAACAATGTGGAACACGTGTCACTTCTAGCACGTGCCCAAACTTCTTCAAATGTTATTGGCTGCCTTCATTTCCTCCAAGTCCCGGGCAGTTGAAGCGGCAAGTGAGCTGCCACATGCCAGCGTTGCCAAATGCAGGCTTATGCAGGTCATGGAACAGCTAGGATCAGTTTCCAGCCACCCGGTATAATTTTTTGGTTGTCGTGAGAGACCGAGTAGTGCAGACTGACTGACTGCAGTCTCTGCATCGCAAAAGAAATAAGACACCCCCATGTCGGCTGTGAGGTTGCGTCATTCTGCTGTGTGAAACGTGGCAGAAATAACCTTGGAGATTAACTTATATGAACTAACTGCGCTATTTTAATGCTGCGTTTTGGATGGAACAAATGGAAACTCGGGGAAATTCTTTGAGATTTTGAAACAGAAAATGTATTAAATGAGTAAAAAAAATTGTTTTGTCAAATTTGTTACTTCTTAGGTAGGAAATTTCCTTATGGCGGGATGTAGTAAAAGGGCAATGTGTAATGTTAATCTACTGTATTTAATTTAGACTCCTTGTGTTCAAAATTTCTCAAATACACTGAATGAACAAAAAAAATTTAATCTTGTTAATTCCTGTAACTTTTTTCTGGAGCATTTTTTAATGTGGAGAATATCAAAGAGACAGAAAGGTTATTCTGCCCTGTCAGTTACGAGGAACTTGAGGGGCCAAGAATACGTGGTTTTCTATTCCAATAATTTCAGAATTTGTACATCATTAAGAAGTTGGCAACTTCTAATATCAGGTTCCACACATATTGACCCTTAACCACTATTTACATTAGCTTCCTGTCATATATCACATAAACAATGTGTAAAATGTGAGAAGAAACGGGATATCAGTGGGGTCCAAGAGAAAGGTAAAAAGCTATCCCATTACAGGCCTGGACAGGCCCTTAGGGCTCCAGCAGGCTGGGGCTCCCAGATTTCAAGACAATCTGCACATGAAAGTGGTAAGATTGTCAGCCTTACACACTGACTGCATTTAGCCCCCAGGAAATATTCCTGGTAGTCATTTTTGTTAGGGGCTGAGTCAACCCCAGGGCCATACTGCAGCTGGAAGGAGAAAGGAGTTACTATTTGATATAAAAGTGAATGTGTTTCTATTGTCCTACAGTAACTACAATAGATCAGTTATTTCCATGTTTCTGTTTGTAAGTACAAATGTTTCTGAGAGTACTGGTCTAGTTTGTACTGACCACAATTTAGAGTTCACCTCTGCTCTTACCATCAGTGCCTTTTTAAGTGCAGGAGAACAATAACAAAAATTATTCTTCATTGAACTGGTACTTTTTATTCAGTCTAGGAACATTATCTGTATTTTAAGCCTTTGAAACATAGTGGTAACTATGGGTGATTGTTTCACAAATACATTATGTTAAATCACTTTTTCTCCTAAACTGAATGCTATATTGCTACAATTCCTGCACCATTTTAAAGCCTGTACACTCCCATTTAGTTTCATATTTCAGTGTAGGCCCCAGCATTTTGTACACACTTATGCAATCTGGAATACACAGACTCAACACTTTTCCTTAACACACCTTGAACAGCACTTAAAGTGTCTCAAATTTGTTGTTCCAGTTCATCATGTATTCTTGGTTTTGATTCATCAACTTTCTTTTTGGTTGAACCCCACAGAAGGAAAATGTGCAGATCGGGACTTTGCAGAGGCCATTCTGTTGGTCCTCAACATCCCAATCCACTAACCAGGAAAAACAGTTGTCAAACATGATTGGAAAGTAAATATATAAAGTTAAATGGTTGTTTCTTCCAAATGAAGTGCTACATTGCCTACATTCTTGCACCATTTAAAGTTATATGTTATCATTTTATGACGAGTGTGACCACTATGTATTTACTTTCCAATCACCCTGTACATGCACCACCTTCTGTAACATTAAAAACAGTGCACTGTGTCATATAGTGTATTTATGCATTTTGTATTATTCTGACAATAAACAGCAATTACTTCCATAAGCGTCATCTACAGACTGGCCTTTCTAGTGGACACGGACTATGTTCTCTGAGAGGAAGGAACTGAAGTTTTATATGAGTATACAACTTTGATAAATGTCATTTGTCAAAGGGTTAAGAAACAGAGAAAACATACAGCTACCCAAAACTTCATGCAGCATGGCATCACGATGTCAGAAATGCTGTTTTCCTTGTACTGTGACTGGCTCACCATGAAACAGCTGGAATAGTAATTTATTTTCTTCCTTATCCCTTTGATGATATGAACATACATGTGAAAAGTGACTGGGTTCTAAAACAGGATATCTCTTGAACAGTTACATAAAAGACTGTTAATGGACGAATCTTGAAAAGGTAAAAGTAGAGTTGCCCCTGTCCATGCCCTGAAGGCATATTGGGAGAGCGGATGTATGGGAAAGTACAACTGTCTCTTGGTAATGGAAAATTCAGTACCATCAGATGGTTGCATTTCCCGAACAGTAAAAATGAAAGGACTTGTGTCTGGAACTCCTCTACAGCCAGAAAGCCATGTAAGAGTAACTGCAGAGTTGATTTAAGGTACAAAAACATTTGAAATTCAGTTCACTGAAGTGAAATGCTGACCCCCACCATCCAGCCATTATTTGTATTATCTATAGTGTCTGCAGCAGAGGACCAACAGAACATCATTCACTATATAGACTGGCTAGAATATGAATGCTTCTTCTCCTTTAACATTAATTACCATACATGCTATCTAATGTATTTTATTTCTTACCATCAAAATTAAAAGCTTGTGCACTGCATATTATCACATTCTCTTAAATATATTTACATAGCAAACTGGTTACAGGCTGCCCCTTAACCCAGGTACTGATAGCTGGCTGGTACACCCTGAAACACAAATAGTTTCTTGTTACTCTCATGTTGCATGCCTAAACCAAACTTTACTCATTCAGAAAGTGGGTAATTCCTTCCTTTACAAGGGAACAGCATTTTAAGTGAAATCATCATGAAACATAGGGCTAAGAAAAATGTGACTGTCCAAGAGAAAAGAGAAAACAGGGAAAGGAGGATGTTATATAATGAGGGACTTTTGGAACTACAAAGCTTAAATGTGGGAAGCAAGAAATATGTATAGAATTTGAGCGTGGAAACTTCTTGGAATGTGGCAGCTAGAAAAGCAAGGGGATTGCAGGATATTATAAATGTGAACTGAATGGACTGAATTTGCCGGAAATTAAACACACAGCAGTCAGAATGTGAAGATGAACAGAATGTCAGAAGTATAACGAGAAGAAAGACAACACAGATATGCAATGGGACTGAAGTCCAAGAAGAGGAAGGAGGCACTGAAAATATTTGACTAATTAGAGCAATGGTTCCTACTACCTCTACTCATCAAATGCTTGAAATATATAAGCATATGTTACCACAGAACACTTACGTATATACAATTCATTCACTCTTAACTGCATATTGTCTCACTGAGGTCAATGTATTAGAGGGGTAACTCTTTTCCAGGTGTCTTCAACTAAGATCTCTTTGACCCTCCTGGTTGACATTTGTTTAGCAAGGGTCAAGAATTGATTTCTGAAGCCTCAGTATCCATAGCATAATAGGCAACTGTCTCACTGGTGTGGTGGTGATGACAATGAAAGCAGGAAAAGGGGCCTACAGTTTAACGATCACAGAGGCTTCGTATACCCCATATTCACAAGTTTTTCACTGTCATAAGTAAAGAATGGAAGGGTCTTGGAAGGACAAATTGCACGTGGGACTCTAAAATGTATATTGAAGCTGTATGATTTTACTAAGCAAAATCACTCTGTCTGTAGCAGCAGTTAAATGCACAGAAAGGACTGTGATATCAAATATGGTCACTTTACCTGCAGCTGGCGGGGATGGTGGCTCAGGCGCTGGATGTGACAGGCACGGCACATCAGACGTCCATCCAAGGGGTAACAGCGCTTGTCTGGCTCATCTGTTAGTTGCATCCCACAGTCCTGCAGGAGACAGTTGTATTTGCAGGATGTGGGTACATAAGTATGCACATTCACACAAAGAACACGAACTGAATGCACAGGTGAACATTACATATAAAATAGTTTTATTTTAAATAAATTAACAGGAAGGCCAATACTGTATGAAAAAGTAATAAATCCATTCAGAATAATGTGACTACACTTTTACATTTCATTGAAATCTGTCTGCAGGCAACAAAGTTAAAAGTGTATTCTACAAGACTCAAGAAAAAAAGAAGGAACAGGAATATATGTAGAATTTTCCCATTATTATTGAAAACAATTATGCAGAAGTTTGAATCCTCTGTGGACTGGTCAAGATACGCTCCAAACAAGGCCATTCCTCGATTAAATATTATTTTCCACTTGTATGTTTTATAAAATCAGCATCTGCCACTTCTAGCAACACAGTTCTCCTCACAGTGATAAAAAGTAAATAAACAGTTAATACACCTTTTGGACTGAATTACTCTACATGAATAGCATTTCTTAATAATGGAACATTTAGCAAGCTGGCTACATGATAACGAGTTCCAAGCATAATTCACTGACTACTCTACTATGACAAAGATTTATAATCACACAGAACTATTACTATTACTAATAAAAATAAAAATAATAATATACTTTAATAACACTGTTACTATTATTATTATTGTTATTTGTAACTGACGTTCTGAGCCACCACATTAATAAACCTGACCTGAAAAATGACCTTCAAAATGCAAGCATTTACCAGTCGACTTTGTACACATCCCAGAAGACTTGGAATTTTCACCAGAACTGCTGTGAAAACCTCAATTCTCACATGTGAATGACTTCCACTACCATCATGTATGGTAGAAGAAATGTACTGATGTTAAAGTCCAAAATAAATGGGCAATATGACTTGCAGTTTCTTTTAAACACGGAGCAACCATAACAACTCTTCCTGTTGCCAATAGTAACCTTCCATTGCTTGCCAGATGACAATTACAAGCCACACAAAACCGTTTAAGTACCATATTTACTCAAATGCAAGACTAGGTTTTTTTCTTGAATTTGGTGCATAAAGATGTCAGCATTAAATTCACGTATGAAGCACCAAACCACACCAAGCCAAATCAGATTGCTATGCTGAGCCAAACTGAGGCCTGCACTGCCAAATCGTCATGTGTGGATGAGAGAGAACACAGCATGACTGAAGTTAACTGACACGATCTTCTTTCTTTTTGGACTTTGTCCATCGTCTAATTTTTTTAAAGGAGCACAATGTTTTGAAAGCGTGTTCTATTTCCGTCTTCAGGCAAAGAAGCACCTAACCTGGTAGACCTCTTACATCAAGCTATTCCCAGTCACTAAGCACCACAGGAACAGTAAACTTGTTAAGATATGCGCCTGAGAACAGATCCAGCCCAAGGGCGGTAACAGGAAAATGGCTACTGAAAAATTAAAAATTAAAAACAAGACTCAAAATTAAAACCTTGACCATTCCACAAATTAAAAACAATAACGAGCCAGGAACTCAGACTGATCAGACCACACACACAACGTGAAAATCCAGAACACACATACTTATTCTTAACACCATCTGTGGAGAAAATTGTGAATCTTCTTCATGGGTTCAAGTAAGTTTACAAACCCAGGAATAAAAATGTATTTTTAGTCAATGTGTATCAAAATGGCATGGCAGTGCATCTCACCAAAAGTGACTGTGAAGGGCTTAAAGAAGTCCTGAATATCCAATGCAATGGATGGGACTGAAGATGATAAGTTGTGGAATGACAGTGAAGAGGATGGGAATGTTTGGAGTGAGGACGAGGAAGATAAGGCACTAACTGTGAAGACGAAGGCAGGGACACTGATTGGTAAAGGTAGATAGAATCTGACAAGCGTTGTGTATTAAGTGTATGAGATTAACAGTGAAGTATTTTTTCTTAGCAGACTTTTATTTCTGGGGAATCATCTTAGATTTAGATAAATACATTTTCCCTTGGCAGGTGTTTCATCTGATGGGGGTTGTCTTAGATTAGAGCCACCTTGCATTTGGGTAAATACAGTATTGCAACAATCAAATGGATTTTTGATTATGTCCTTACCTCACATATATAGCAATCAACGTGGAAATCCTTGTCCATGGAAACTACACGAACTGTCTCTTCAGTACCCTGCAAAGATACACAGATACAAGCATATGTGCTTTTGACTATTGCAGCAAAAGCTGCAGCACGTTACTAAGCTGATATTGTGATGTGATGGGGGCACTATAATATGCCAGGAAACAGAAAAATATACATGGGAAACAAATCAATGCAAGAAGGACTAATACACTGCAAGATGTTCTAAAACTGAAGTGTCTGGAAACAACAACAACAAACAAAATCAAGCTCCATATGAAACAAACATCCAATCCATTAGATCTCCATCTTATTTATGACATGTGGCAATTAAAAGTAAAGAAATAAACTTCTTTGGCATGTGTGGTGTTGATCTTCATACAGTGACAATTCCAAGTCATCATACACCTTTAACTTCGCCACATTCTCATGGTTTCCAATAAATGCTGCAAATATACAGAAGTGGAAGAACTTGATGATCAGAATTCACAAGATCAAAGTGGATTCATGTTATTTTAAGAGTAAAAAATAAGTTTACAAATTTGGAACTCTGTGAACTGCAATCACACAAATTTCAAAATACTGGCAACAGATAACATACACATTCTGTAGTTACAACAGTGTCTACAGTCTACTATATATTATATTACAAAAGACAGACACGCAAAATCAGCATTGCTGGTGCCCCAGCAAGTGGTCTGAAAAGAAGTATGTAGTGCCTGAAATTCCACTGCCATTGAAAGATGAAAGTTAAACATTTTTAAATAGTTTTAACTTCTACATGCCAGATTATATTTTATTGAAGTAAGAGAAAAGTCCACACTTTCATATGCTTAACAGTGCTTAATTACCTCCACAGGAGTGATTCCCTTCCCACAGGCTGCACACTTGGGTGCAAACATCCTGCAACAGGCAAACCACATGACAATATTACCCTTCTTTGTAAGTTTTTCACTGAAGAACATGCAATCAGTAATGAACCTAATGGTACATGCTGCACAGAATGCTGCCAAAACCAAACAACATAAGAACCAGTTACCTCCAAAATACAAGCTTTATGTTTAACCACAGAGCTAATTTAATATGTGCAGGTACAATTTAAACACTGGCTTGCCTAGCTCCAAAAAATGTGAAAATAAGTGTGATTTTGTTGACAAAAATGTCATGTCAGTAATTTACAGCATGCATGAATGCACTATTAACACAAATGTGCCTAAATCATCTATTTAGCTACTACTTAGAAAAGTCTTCAGGCTTTTACTAATCTTGTTTCCATTCGGCAACAACAGTATGTTGTGGTGGACTTAATCAATATTCTGAATGTTGGTAAAGTTCATGTTCAATGGACAGCAACATGTGAAAAATGGTGGCACATTATGTACATCTCAAGGCTTTGATGTGTAGACTGTTGAACTGCACTGATTTCTCATGTCTTTACACAATTGAAATGGTACAATCTGTGCAACTTAAACAGCAGCTGTGCAACAGTCATTTGTACAGGTAAATGAGCTACTCATCTTACCTATGATAATCATTAACACAATAGATTTTGTTGTCAACATCCACAGTGAAGGGAACGCCATCTAAACATTCATTGCAGACGCAGCAACGGAAACAGCCTGGGTGATAGGACTTCCCCATTGCTTGCAGGATCTGTTGAACATTCACAGTGATTAAATACAGAGGGTTCAGAGAGTCACCTTGTGGGGTTTAGGAGACTATATCTAACTTCAGAGGAGACATCTTGTTGCATTTAATTAATTAATTAATCAGTAAACTATCACCAAACCCAACTACATATTTCTTGTCTTTACACTTTATGTTTCAGTCCTGCTGGACCAGCATCAGGCTATATACAAAAATGAAATCTGAGAGAGAGAGAGAGAGAGAGAGAGTGTGTGTGTGTGTGTGTGTGTGTGTGTGTGTGTAATGTGAGGGACCAACACATTACAGCAACACTGTTAATGCACTTGATGATATGTTGTGTGGGCAATGAATAGTGCTATAACTGCTAACATGGAGCCCACACAGACTGAAATCAGTTACTGGCTAGCCATTAATGACAGACAATTTTAGATAACCCTCATTTGCCATGTTTTATTTCTTTCAACATTTAATCTTTATTTGGTTAGTGTGTAATACACTGGACCCTCTTACTTCAGCACCAGGTTATTAACAAGATTATCATAATCTTTTTATCAGTTCCAGATTAAGATCATATATCTGTGTCTGTACATTCTTATTACTTACCCACTTCATTCAAACCACACCAAATTTCTGCAGTACTACTTTCCAT
The DNA here is from genome assembly GCA_013340265.1 of Coptotermes formosanus. Taxonomy (NCBI): domain Eukaryota; kingdom Metazoa; phylum Arthropoda; class Insecta; order Blattodea; family Rhinotermitidae; genus Coptotermes; species Coptotermes formosanus. The sequence goes on from BLKM01005720.1 coordinate 848,282, forward strand.
TTCACTCCCTTATCTCTGGTATTTAACCTGTTCTTCAAGTATTTAAACTGAACTGAACTTCGAACTCACCATTTCCATAATGAGATGACCGCAAATTGCGCACTTCTCAGCTGTCTGCTGGAATCCTGAATACTGTAAAACAACAAATAAACATCAGCCACACACAACAAACTGAAAACTTCTCAGCTGCCAGCTGGAATCCTAATACTGCACAACACCAGACACACATTACACAGACAAAATAAATTCCATGCAGCTTACACAGATATATTACATGTCAGATTGAATTCTGGTACTGAAACAGCAGCCTTGGTTGAAACTCCAACACAGAAACAGTACACAGTGACTGGATCTGACATAGCAGTCAATACTAGTATAAGAATTGTAACTGTGACCAAGTTTCAAGTAGTGGCTGGGTACTAGAAAATGAACTGGGTCTGAAAGAGTTGCTAGTACTAGCGCAGAAATTCCAAATATTGACCAGTTTTAACAGTACAGCTGGATACTAAAACACTCTTACACAGTCCAGGCTTTAAATAGCAAATTGTAAATTTTTGCTGGATCTCAAATGGAAACCATGTACCAGTACAGACACTGTACACAGTTGCCATGTGTCAAACAACAGCTGTGTGCTTGCACATAAAATATACGAGTATACCACTGCTGCAGCTCAATTAAAAAAAAAGTAGTTGCATACTAGCACCCAAGAACTGCATGTGAGCAAGATGCTGCATTGCTGCTTACAGTTCATCAACACTGACTGTGGTCTATAACAAGATATCACTATGCATATATAGAGGTCGATACAAAAAGTAATGTCTTCTTTTTTTTTCTCAGACACTATAATTACAATCATAATGAAATTTACATATATCATGAGTACATCCTACACAAAGTTGAGATTATTTTTCCACAAAGTCTCCTTCATTATCAACACACATTTTCTACCTTTGTATCAGACACTGTGTGCTGGAGATGTAGAATTCTTTGCTCAAGCGTCAGATCTCTTCATGCACACTGTGTTTCTGCTTGCTGTCACTCACGAAATGGTATCCTAGGAGTGCATTTTTCATGGAGCCAAACAGACAGAAATTGGATGGTACTAAATCCAGACTGCAGGCTAGTCTGGATTTACCACCCTCTGACTTTTTTTAAAGTTGTGGGGATGTTTCTATGTGCCACACTTAACAGTAATAAAATGTAGGGCCAGCTGATGTTCCACTTTTCTTACCAGGTAATCCTCTTCACAGTAGACACGTCCATGAACGTTGTAAAATGCCTTTCCACGCAGTGCTCGCCCACATGAACAGCAGATGAAGCAGTTTGTATGGTACAGGTTGCCCATGGCCTGGCAAGCCTGCCCTGCTCCTGTCACCTTTTCCCCACACGTGTGGCAGATACCTGCAAGCAATGGAATCTATATCAGTATCTCAGCGAGAATGCATCTGCAGAAAGATCTGGACGTACAACAAACATGTTCAGCAAATTCTCACTGCTGCTGTTTTAACATACACTTTTAAATCTCAGCTTGTGGTGAGCCAATGTGATGGCTGCAATAATTATGCAGCCTTTGCTTGAAATAAGCATGTAATATGCTGATGAAATCTATCTCTATGTTTCATTTCAATAACTCGGAAGCAGATTTAGATGTAATTTCATAACTGATACATATATTTACTGCTATTAGGTGGCTTTCACTTTGTTCCAGATCAGTCTATTGTAACACAAAATGATGCAAAAATACTACTCCCTAAATTTCTTCAAAAACAGTTCACTGAACAAAAATTATTTAATTTCATAAAATAAATACCTCACTAACATGCTGTTGTTAGTCATAATATTAAAAATAACAAATAAAGCACTTAACTGAATTATTACAATATTATATTAAAGAATTATTTATATCTGCAGATCATATTAAAAGAAATTAATCTCAAACTGACAATAGTACTTGCAATAATTAAGTTCACCCATAACTACCTAGGAAGAATTTTTGCTGCTGCCAAACACATCACTGCCAATCTCTTGCCTGAGGTGCCCTTGGCAGCAACAAAATAAAATACCATCTCAACATTAACAGACTAACCAGTTCCAGGATACTGAATACCACTAAAGCAGTTGAATTTATTCCCCTGATCACGAAACACCGTTCTTAAACCAAGAATTCATTACCATCACCACAAAAACCTACCACTGGACACTATGCTGAGTCAGTTCAATGCAATTTGACATCCAGTCTGCTGTTGTAATACTAACGTTCATATTATCCTGTAACTTGCAATTCTATTACCCATTGTAGTCTCTCTCTCCATGCATTTTTCAATGTACTGTTGTACATTCATTCTACAAGCACTGCCTAGCCAATATTCCCACATTTAATCACGAAGCTCTTCGTTATGCAGTTTTTATACTTAAAATCGAAGAAGAAATGCAATGCAAGAAACTAGGCACGTCTCCCTCGATTACAGAATTAAACTAATCCGCGTAGCCCCACATAGCACGCATTCTTGCAATGCAATACAACTTGCCGTGTGTGTTTTTCTTGGTCGCATGACGCAGGCTACCAAATCTAACCAGGCCAGGTTACGTCCCGATGCTCATTATACGGCCATTCACGTCCCAGTCAAGACGCCAGTCACATAATCTTCAATGTGTTTAAACAGGAATGTCCACACTCGCGATCACGTTCAAGGCACGGCATGGTCATGGGCAGATGCATTTAAATACAGGCAAAACAAAGTTTCACTGAACGTGCGCGTCACCCCAGTGGGAATACGGCTTCAGCCTTACGCACTACTGCCACAAGGAAACAATAATCGAGAGGCATACACGCACACGCGCGCACACACACACGTACATACATACACACATATAGGCCTGTAAATACATACATACATACATACATACATACATACATACATACATACATACTCCTTTCAGTGGGGTACGGGCATGCACTAAAACGTAATGCACAAGATAGGTTAACCTACATATAACGTAACATTCTGGCGCGTTCGCGTAATAATTGTTGCAATGCAAACGAAACAACAAGTTCAGCCCGTATTGTTCAGCTACATGTCACTGTCAACTATATAAAAATGTGTGGCACAACGATGCTTTTATGGCAGTTTAATGTCGCCGGCAACTATAAAACGTACTCAGATCTTCATGTAAAGTGCCCGACATTTTTGTCCGATTGTAACCAAATTTGGGGTCTCCATGGATTTCCATAAAAGTCCCCAACATCAAATTTCACAGAATTCCGTCCAGTGGGAGCCGCGTTGATACATGCGGACAGACGGATAGACAGACGAACCTAACAAGCGCTTTTCGCGACTCTGCGAACGCGCCTATAAACGTTTAAAAGAACTATAGAGAAGAAAATAAAGACGAAATGAAGAAGAGGAATTAATTTAACTTTAAACGATACAAAGAATCAAACATCACCACTCGAGCAACCATGCGAGCTTGACTGTCACCTTGAAGGAGGCAGTACGATCCTCCCAAAACGTCGAAACACGTCTACCACACGGCGTACAAATCCCAAAGAAGACCTCTAAATAACGCTAGTGTTTGTATTGTACGGGCTGTAGTACGGCGCACTATACATGTACCACTACAACCCGAATAGGGGCAAAACGACCTACCTTGACATACAGTATATCCGCCGAGGATGGATGAGGCAAACGAAGCAACTACATACAGAGCATTGTACTGAACTGTTTATCAGAAAGCTCACTTTTTGAGAAGAACGAACTCATTTGAATATGTGGCGACAGAAAAACAACATTCACACACAAATGGAAGGGAATGCTTTCGACAGTATACACACACTACAACGGCGTTTCGCGCGTTTTTCAAGAGGCGCGTGCAATTAATTCATAATGCGGACATCACGTGTGGCGGGTGAAATTAATTCGCAATGCGGACTTCACGTGAGGCGGGTGAAATTACTTTGCAATGCGGACATCACGTGAGGCGGGTGAAATTAATTCGCAATGCGGACTTCACGTGAGGCCGGTGAAATTAATTCGCAATGCGGACTTCACGCGAGGCGGGTGAAATTAATTCGCAATGCGGACTTCACGTGAGGCGGGTGAAATTAATTCGCAATGCGGACTTCACGTGAGGCGGGTGAAATTAATTCGCAACGCGGACATCACGTATCTCATCCGTAAATATTACCTCCGAAACGACTAAACATACGTCGCCGAAATTTTGTACCAGTGGTGCAGATAACCGGTCGCTCCCCCCTCCCCCCCATAATTATTACCGAAGTTACTCCCACATTAACCTTAATATCGGGCTTCCGCCGCGATGTTGATGAGATTTTCGCTCTTCTGGGACGCCGCTCAACCTTTTAAAGCCTAGCGGTAACTTTACCTACGACCAGGTTTAACATTAAAAAATTCTACGTGGTGCCCACATTGCGTTTATGTGTTTTTTATGGATCTCAGCACAAACAGAAACTTTTGCCTTATAAAACATTAAGAGATTGGTTTTTATAACCGAAGTGGAGAGTGTTTACAGCGCGGTACGCACTGAGTCCTTATATAAAACAGATACCCTTCGTCTTTAAAGGGTTAATATCCCTGAAGAGCGCAGATCTTAATTCCAGACGTCAGAAGAACGGAATCCAGTCCGAAATTACTCACTACAGATTTTAGTATTCTGTACGTTTGAGGGGTCCCTGCACGGCGGGGACTGCAGGGGCCTTATCTACGCCACTGTTTATTACCGGTACTAAAACTATTCATTAAAAGCTGTCAGGCTAATTTTCCTTCGGCCCGTATCGGTCCGATTTAACGCCTACGTTACACGACAATAAAGCAGGCATCTGTCAAATGTCTCAAAAAATTATAACTATAAAACAAATTGGTACAAAACATAAAATGCATTGCTCACGTTAACATTTACAGCCTTTATTTGAAACATACTTCGGGATGTGGTGCATACTGAACGTTATACACAGGAAAGCAATTATCATCACTGCTAATGAGCAAAGACAGCATACGGAAACTCTGCATTATCCAAAGCGGGAAGCAAATTAGCTCATTTCTCCGCGTCTTGGTAATTGCAAGCTAATGTCGCTTACGCATCTACAAAAATAAAGTTTCACAGCAACAGACACAAAATAAGGTAAAGCGTTGGGAAGTTAGGAAGGCAGCGTGCTGGAAGTGGTCTGTTGGAATTATGCAGCAGAGACGACGATATTTTGATCGCGTTGGGAGGGCCGCATGAGATGCATGCAGTGCAACATGGATTTTGAATACCAATTCAGCATTTGCTCTAAGACAGCGGAAAACAACGGAAAATCTTGATCGAGTTGGCCGGTCGCAAGGACTTTCCTGATGCATACTGACTTCTAGCCAATAGCCTGGCATTCAAATACACGAATCCAAATGGCAGCTTAACCTAAATTATATTTAAAGGTTTATTAATTCATCCTTCTTGGCAAAAATTGTATGGGACATACCAACACACTCTCCATATATACGACTGTGCACATGAATATTCATACTTGTCACCAGCACATTACATAACAGAGTTTCTACATGTTACCAGTTCTATAGGTTTACATAAGTTCCCATTCTTTAAAATAAGTCCTCACATCATACACGCTTACATTTTCCATGAAAAATATTCATAAGTTCGTGAGTTCGTACCGCGCAGTGAACATTCTGCGTCTACGTTACAAAAATCATTCGCTTAATGCTGTACACAGAAACGATCGCTGTTTGTTGTGATAACCCCACAAAACACATAAACGCAATATTTCATCCTCGGTGTTATGGTTAGTGTACTCACTCATTATTCGGTACGTTCCCGGTTTGAATCTCGGCCAACAGACCTTCCACCCTGACACGCATCCAGTCCAATTCCAAACGCATTTCAGGATACGCACATGCGTTGCTGTGCCTGAGAACCACGCCACAAAAGCGTACATGGACGTTCACGTAAAGCTTCCCGCGTTCACGAAGGAAGTAGGCGACAGATTTGCACTGCGGCCAACTTATTCCCGACAGCCCCGGTATCCAATGGATAGGCAGTCATGTCATATTCAACGTCTACAAAGTGCTAGACAAGAGACAAATTTCTGGCCCCCGCCAAGAAGCGAACCTCGACCTCCGATCTCCAGCCAGTCGTCTTACTGGGGCAGTATGGCTAGCAGAGCACGCTATGGTAGCTGCTACACAAAATTACTATTTGATACGGAATCAGAAGGTTCATCATCGTCCTCTTACGATTCTGCGATTTAATCAATTCAATTCAATTTCGAGATGATTTCATAAGCAACACTGTACTCATGGAACCACCAATTTCCATATGCGTATCTGTGGCTGTGACTCCAACTCGGAAAATTCAGCTGGCACAAACATGTCACTAGGAACCACTCCTATCCTTGTACGTTGATGGTAATAACTAACGTTTTAAAGCCTAGCGGTAACTTTACATACGACCAGGTTTAACATTAAAAAATTCTACGTGGTGCCCACATTGCGTTTATGTGTTTTGTACGGATCTCAGAACAAACAGCAACTTTTGCCTTATAAAACATTAAGAGACTGGTTTTTATAACCGAAGTGGAGTGTTTACAGCGCGGTACGCACTGAGTCCTTATATAAAACAGACACACTTCGTCTTTAAAGGGCTAATGAACCACCGTAATTAGACGGATGGAATTTTGTTACAGACATAGACCAAATCATATCTACAAACTCTATACTTTTTCATTTATGTAGACAATCATGAACATAGTAAGAGTGGAAAAACTCATGGTTACATCTCGAAAATTGAACGCAGAAGGCATCGTCATTTTTGCACGCCCCACCATACACACTAAAGTATCCATCTGAAGGAAAAGATGATTATTATGAGTTCCTTCCAGGATGTCTAATCTAAGTTAATCTCGAAAGTTTGTCGCGGCAAATGTCACACAGAAAACTTGACGTGATACTCACAGTGGGCCGTGGGGAGGACGGCGGTGGCAACACCGGCCATGCGAGGAGATGAATGGCCAACTGCAAGCCGCGGCCAGCTGTGGCCGTCTGCCGTCGGCAGCAATGAGCAATCATCGCAGTGACACAGCATCCTCTGCCGCTCCTCGGCGGCTGCAGCTATCCTCCCAGCATTCCGCAGGATGCAATTCAAAGGCCCTTCCGACTGCCAGTAAAATCCTCTACCCACTGAATTTCTCTCTATTCGATGGCTCTTTACTTCACTCAATAACCATGTGCAGATGATCTTATGGCCCAGAATTCTTCGGGCTAACCTGCACCGGCTTACAAACCGACGACAATTCCAGTGGAATTCAGTAAAATTATCACCCGAGTTTCTAGTTCCGATGGTTGTTTAACTTCGAGGAGTTCTGAACATGATTAATCTTCATAGGTTTCGTCAGATGCCTGTACCGGTGTACATACCAGGGCGGGCCAAACTATCGCCTGGGTTTGACTTAGATTAACGATCCTTTAATTTCGACGATCCGGGTGGCAACCGTTCAAGGAAATGAAGAACATGGGAGAAACAGGAAACACAAGACCCAATCACACAATCTTCATTTACCACAAGAAAGATTAGTAAGTGGATTTCGAACCCGGCCCGGTCTGCACGTGTTCAAGGCGTCGGGCTCATTTCAATGCGGTAATGACGGCCGTCTTTTGGTTTCCGTCGGGCAAAACCAAGTGTGACTGGATATTCACATTTGTTGACTGCTACACCATATAAGCCTGACATTTAGCATAAGGGAAACAGAGCATGCAGTGCAGTACACTCTCATCCATCTGCAAACTGAACCGTTTATATGCTGAACAATCGATCGTGTTAAGGCAACAGTCAACACAACAAATCACCGAACGTGTAAACAAAACTGAAACATGAACCGCGCCCTCACACAACAGATACGCGTACACCAACTCAGAACAAAGTACGCGCGAAAAGAGCGGCTTGGTCCAGACGTCCGTCCGTCGAATGCCGCTCCAAGACAACTGCTTCAGCGACGTTGCCGACACTCGCGGTAGTGCACCAGTTCACCAATTGCGGGCACGATCTGGCTGTCTACCAATTTGGCAGCGCAGTGACGGGATGGGGGAGGGGGGGGGGAATATTCCAAGGGGTGGAAAACTGGAAAAGAACAAGACGACTGTTGCCCCCCCCGAACAATAATAGCTACCGCGGAAAGAGCACAGACACAATCAGCTAGGGCTCTGTCCCAGTGTCGAGTCTTTCTACACGCGACAGGCGAATTCTCAGTGTTTCTTCTGTCGGGTGCAGAAAAATAATTATTCGTATCTCACCAGCCAACATAAACATACAAACATTCACCGCAAGACGATAAAGTAGACTGCTGAAGTTGTAAACGGTGTTAGAATGAAACTACGAGAATTCGGTAATTGCTTATCCAGTCCAAAAACTGGAATATTATCCCGCACTTCCTGTTCTTAGTCACCATTTATCCCGCCCAAGGTAAAGTAGCATCGAATGGTGTTAAGGTTCGTATATTATGTAATACATGCTTACCGTCAGCATACTTCGCCTCCCAAACCATTCAATATATTTAGACAAATTCAACTGCTGGAGATTCACAATGTAGGTTATTACAGGGGTACACAAATACCGGAAGTCAAGTCGCCATGGCAACTAAATTTTGTGCCGTGATGCCTGATAGTTGTGTGTCTTCAGCAAGGAACGTGCCTCATGTCTCCTTTCTGGAGACTAGATTTCTGGAAAATTTGTACACCTCTGAGTTATTGCATAAATTTAATTTTGGACCATACAGACCCACATACATTGAAGCTGAAATCGTATTTGTACACTTCTTCTCGAAATGACTCCACACACAAAAAAACTGACATATCGTAAAACATGAAACTATAAACGACAGTGATACAGTGCCCACACGGAAACACTGCTTGGATATAAATATTTACTATGAAACCAAACAACGCCAACTGCATTGCGACAACAAACCAATGTCCTGAAATCATGAACTATTTTTATATGTCCATCTTCCTGAAGACAGTGAAAAAGCCAGGTCCCGAAACGTCACACACTATTCCAAACAAAGGAACACGTCGAAAGAAAATTCTCCAATCAAAATTCACATAATTGTAATCTATATCTTTCATTCACATGTTTCCCAATATTTAACGAAATTCAAGAAAACTGTTGCTCTCTGCAATAAATGACCACCACAATCAGTGATATCTACAAAATCGCACAGGATGTTCTTATAAAACGGTTTTACATGTACTTTCCAAGATCGGGTACTTGTTAAGTCATGGTTTTGATTTCTTCAAAATTCTGACAGTCGCGAATAACCAACACAGCTGGCACATGAAACTAAAAGCACAAGGCTCTTGAGATTTCGGGATTCAGCGAGTTTTTTCGTTCCCTTTTGCTGCAATACACAAAAACTCACAATACCTGTTTCATCAGTGGGTATGAGACACGGCGCAAGGGCCGCGTTTAAAAACCCAAAAGCACGGGCGAAGTGAGACCTGCTGCTCTTTAAATATTACAGCACGTGGAGAATACGCAGGCCAGACACAATTGGTAACTAGTTATGCGTGTGAAAATTTCCAGCTTTACTATGACATTGCTGGAAGGAATATAGTCTCCACCTTGGGCAACAGCCTTCTTCAACCTTTGAAACGAGCACGCATTCCCGCCTGGTAAAGTTGTTCTCCTTCCTCTTCAGCCACTGACGCATAGCGTTCTTCAGTTCGTCATCCGCGTCTGCAGGCTGCCTTTCGAGGAACCAAACAGGCGAAAATCGGCGGGTGCAAGGTCAGATGAGCTGTGGTCAGGACTGTAGATTGGGTGCGGCAAAGTGCCCATCGCAGTTCTGTGATCATCCCAGTGGTGCGCGCACTTGTGTAGCCAGGCGTCGTTATGAAACGAACACTTCTGCAGTTTGACATGAAGCCCTCTCCTCCTGTTTCAACGTCTTCCATCCGTCCTACCTACCGTCAAACAACACTCACGTTCACAGCTGTTTCACCACAATCTTTGAGCAAAAGTTAGTGAATACACGTCGGCTTCTCACGTTCAGCAACAAACTCGACAACTATTCATTGTATTCCAGGCATATCAACCTGTGCCATTATAGAATTACCTGTGGTGATGCCATCTGTCGACTGAAACAGTTGCAACTACTAGAAAATGATGGAGAACGGCCTAGGACTTCACCGATGTAGTGGTTAGTCCCATACAAAATTCATATTACGGACATAAAAAATAGAAGAAATTTGTTTCTGACTGTCGCCCGTATGCAAAACAACGGGCACAGCGACTCTAATAAAGGGGGAAATAAATTCACTATCGCTAATGTATTCGAAATTCAAAGCGGTCATCATAAAAACCCGATAAAGAATCTTACCACACAGTTCCATCCCCGGCGGATAAGCGGCAGGTGCGTAAAATAAATAAATCCACTTGAGGCATAGTACAGGTCCGTAAAACAAACAAATCCACTTCAGGCATAGTACAGGTTCGTGAAACAAACAAATCCACTTCAGGCATAGTACAGGTTCGTGAAACAAACAAATCCACTTCAGGCATAGTACAGGTTCGTGAAAGAAAGAAAGAAAGAAAGAAAGAAAGAAAGAAAGAAAGAAAGAAAGAAACAAAGAAACAAACAAACAAACAAACAAACAAACAAACAAACAAACAAAGAAAAGAAAGAAAGAAAGGAGGGAGAGAGGAAGTGGGGTACCCAAAGTTCATCAGACTGGGTGGCAGTAACACGACAGAGATTCAAACCAGGGTACATTACGAACACAAGTTACATGTAGCGTATGAATACAAGAAATGCATAATTACCGACAGAACCAAATCTGACTGGCTACGGATACGTGAATCGGACAACTTTTCCTTCTTAGAGCCTGACATGTTTCCATTTTGTTTTTTCAGGGAGTAAACAAAGTTTACAGCCGCATTTCTTTTCTTCTGAACCTCCAGAATTTTCAACACTTTCCACTTCGGGACAGTACGATTTCATCTAATTACGACCAATGAAGACAGATGCGCTGTAATCGAAGGCCCTAATTTCACCTTCTTCTTAATTCATGAACAGGACTGATGGACGAAATCTGCAGTTATCGTAACACCTCTGCACGCAACGTCCGAGGTTCGAACCACAGGCCCTCGCTGGATACAGTACGTAGTACATATTTTATTTGAAATGTTACTGTTGCTTCCCGTGCCAGTCACTGTTGGGAAGGGAAATGTTAATATTCCTCTTGAGCTCCATTATAAATACGTACTGCACGGTTACAGAGCAAAATTAAATTGCATCAAAGACGTTTTGGGTAATTCAATTTACGTACTCTGTGCAAAAGTAGTGCGTCACAGATTTACTAAATTTACATTTACTCTGTCTGTCTGAGGACTTTAAAATTTCGGTACGGTTAACGAGACATTTGCAAAAATAAATTTGGGGGTCTGAATTTTCACAGCAATTCTCGATAATACGTTAGCTCACGAACTTGTTCGCGATACCCTTTAAAAGCTGCATTTTATTTAAAGAAAGCTCCTTCAGTCAGTAATGTCTGTGGTAAAGGAATACACTTGAAGTAATTACAGGCAGCGTAAACTTACGCTCACTGCCGTCAGCATCTCGCATCTCAAACATCAACCGTTGAATGTCATTCGTTTTTCAGCACGCGTTCGCCTTGGGTGCCGGCAACTTCTCCGTCAGTTGTACTGCGCAGGTAAAACCTACCGTGTGTCAACAGGCGCTTGGAGCAGTCGTTCCCAGACTTGGTGGCACGGAAAATAAAACCCGGTATGCGTTAACGTCATGAAATACTTGTAACAAGGCTTTACAAACTTACACAGCAGTGCAGTTACTAGTGTCTACGTAGCATGAGAAGCAGTTTAAATATATCGTGAACACAAATTTGGATACCCGGTTTACAGAACAGCCTAAAGTGGTGTGTGTGTGTCAGCGCCATAAATAAAACAAATTCTACTGAAGAATGGCATCGCTCTGCTATAAAATAAAGCAGGGTAAGAAAGTATCAACTCCCAAGACCGAAATAAGCACGACAGAGCACATCGAAGTGAACATCACGTACTGTTTTCTTCGACTGTCGACGTTTGGTGCATTATAAGATAGAACCTAGAGCTCAAGGGGGGCACGCAGTGGCGCAGTTGGATGAAGCACCGTACTACAAGGAGAAGGTCCCGGATTCGATTCTCAGCGGTGTCATTGGAAGTTTTCCGGCCGCGCTATAGCCCTGGAGTCGACTAAACCTCGAACAGAAATGAGTACCAGGAATATTTCCTGGGGGGTAAAAGCGGCCGGTGCGTAGGGCTGACAACCTTACCACCTTCATGTGCCCAATGTCTTGAAATATGAGAGCCTCAACCTCCTGGAGCCCTCAAGGCCTGTGCAGGGATTGCTTTACCTTTACCCACGGGTCAAGAAATGTATCAAGAATTCTGCCTGTGCAAAAGTAAATGACCGAAACTTTGGAGGGAACGCAGCACGTTGCATAATCACGATAGACCTTTAGTGCACACTGCGCTCTTCCTCACGAAGTTTCTCGTGTGGGGGGGGGGGCCCCCCGCTCCAGTGCATCCACGCTCACCCTCCTCCAGCCCTGACCTGTCTCCAGCAGACATTTTTCCGTTCCCGAAACTGACAGTCCGATTAAAAGAATGTCGATTTGAATCAACAGAAAAATAAAAGAACAAAACTACAGAAGCTAACCAACATTCTTCAAAGTTCCTCACGAAATACTGCGGAAAATGGAAAATGTTGTTGGAATCATCGTGTTAATGCAGGAGGGGAGTATTTCGAAGGAGACTACATTCAATAAAATTTAATATGTACGTACATTTACCTATCATTTCCAAACCCGTTGAACAGACCTCGCACACTGAACGGTGCTGGTCTATACGGCCTTCGGTTTATCGAGTCCTGACGTGTCACCGCAGCCTTGCAAAGCCGACGGACTGGCCCAGCAGCAAGCCATCCTTGAATATTACAGCCAGTTTTATATGTCATATAACACCCAGTGTTTCCTTGGGGTTTGTGTATTCAGCCGTTTATTAGTCCTTTAAACGTGTAATTGTTGTCGGAAAATGTAAGGGAAAATGCCACATGGGAAACCTGACAGTTGATGTAGGAAAATACTCGTGTCAAAATAAATGCTCTATAAATAGGGTGTGAACGTGGGAACTGAACTGAAGCGGTTCACAATATTGTCTCAACATCGCGCTTTTCTTTTAAAATGGTAATTAAGCCATGGGTGCCTTAAAAACAGGGAGTCAATTTTGACAATGCCTGGCAAAGTGCCGACTTTGCAATGAAGTCCCGCACTGTGATGTTAGTCATGTCTCTCTGTCGTTCCATTCTGCAGTTATCGCAATATGAAAGAGGGTGGTGAAACGCTGCCACGCCCCCACTCTCTTCATTATGGTCGACGCAGCCAAGCGATAAACAGCATACACATGCATCCAAGTAGCTATCCTATACTTCACAGACGATAGTCAATATTAATTTATATTACGGAGGCCCTGGGTTCGAGTCTTGCAACAAAGTTTACCTACTGGCAGGTTTCTACTGATTTTACCCGTACTTTTTCCTGTCAAAATCTGGGACATATCACGACCGTCAGCTTTTCGACCCTTTCCGATTTATGATTCTAAATCATCTTAGCATTTCTTCTTAGGTAAGTTTTGGGGTAATAAGGGCGTTTATAAATAATTGTGGCCCAAAAAATTGTCGTTCTATAGGCTATACACCACTTCTAGCTGCACAGATCGTTCCATTTGTTTTAAGATCTGCTGTGTACAACACCGGCCCATAGCGGTAGCCGCGCGGTCTAAGGCGTGGGTCTGCGGTCACTCGCTTGTTGGCATTGCGGCTTCGAATCACGCCGGGGGCATGGATGTTTGTCTCTTGTGAGTGTTGTGTGTTGTGTCTGAGTGTGATCTCGAAACCTCGACAATGAGGAGGACTAGTCCCACTAGGAATGTCGAGCCACGAAAAACAACTAAGCTGGTGTTCCCCCCCCCCCCCCCGCCACACACACTCCCGAAACTGTCAGCATGAACCTTTAAGTGGGGGATAAAAGAAAAGGACACTTGAATTTTCTCGCCTCTGCCGGAGTCATATGAGTTGTTATTCCAGACTATCACTGACAATTATAAACCTAAAAGTCCTACACCACTGCCGAGCTGCGACATAGGCCCCAGGCATACGGATAACTGCCCATGGATCCCCACTCTCCGCCATGCATACATTCATTGATATACGTTACTTCAAGGCGACTGATTGTGTCTCCAATCTGCGGTAAAACGTCGGGCAGGCACAGCGGGACCAGAGTCACACGACTGTCTCTTGGTCCCCTAGTGGAGCTCTGCGTGGGTAACTGACCTATGGTAGGGGCACCGCAACTGAACCTCCACGTGGGGGCGGTAAGAGGATTCCACCTAAACATCACTTTTGAGTTCCCCGTACATCGACAGAACATGGTGGCCAAGCGACCCCTCTGTACTATTCTAAGAACAAAGGTACGGGTCACGGACCTATTGGTTGAAATGCTGCGGAGCTCCAGAATGCTGCAAGTACATACGGGGTCGTGTCACAAAATTAAGGTCCTCGAGAAGCAAATGCACTTCACTTCGCAGGAAGCGGAGGTATATTCGCTCTGCGAGGAGCCATTGAAAATGTGAGGTATAACCAATTTGGTGAAATAATGCCGCACCATAAGCTTAATGAAGATAACGTACCGTTGTGCCGCGAGGATTCAATGGAGCCCAGGAATGTGATCTGTGTTTATCATTCGCCCCACCATGCGTAAACCGTGCTTCGTCAATGAACACAGGGTGTACACGTCCATGTGAAAATCGACCCATCTGCAAAAACCGTAACCTTACGTCACAGCCCGCGCAAGATGCTGAATGGGTTGAATGTAACATGCACACAGCATACAAAAATTAATGTCAGCCAGACGGACATGCACGGAACGCCAAGCTGAAAGTAATCCTTCTAGCACTTTGGTGCGGACTGTATTCAACCACAGCAATAACGCTCTCGTCGTCCTGTTAGCCGTCACGTCCCGAGAAAAATCTGTCCGGAAACGTGCCCCTTCCTCACATGTCTGTGAACTGCCATGAAAATTCCATTATTAGAATTTAACACCCAACAAATGGCGAAAAGCGAGAAGTGACAGATGCAGTGATAGTTATGTTTTCTCCGCCATGTTAACTCGTTCATAAAGAAGGATACATAAGCTGTCAAGGTCAAAGCTGTTCTCGTCAGTAGAGAACATTCTCGTGTCTGCGCGCGCAATATACAGCAATGCAGACACTAGAGTGCTGCAGTGCAGAGTAATGTCGGATGCGTAACGCTCATGTCGGCAGCAGTTCCTTGTACACCAGCTTTTCTGTCTGATTGCCAATACGCGGTATGCTACAGTCAAAGGACAATAACCATAATCAGAATCCGTATACGCATAATGACGAGCAGATTTCATTTTCACGACCACACACACATTCCGAACGCCCGTAACTCAGTAACAGTCGCAAACAGGACACATGTTAACGTAGCATTTGTATTCAAAATGGTTTGCCTAATCATTTCCTTCACTCTGTAACCTTCCTCCTGGGGACATTGTATAAATCAACAACCATAAATATGGCGTGGGTAATAAAGTTTCCAAAAAGAAAATAATAATAATAATAATAATAATAATAAATGTAAGGCACTACGGGTAAAATTAGACAGTGAGCTCCGGTATGAACATGTACCAAAATCAGTAGAAACAAGTCAAGTGGGCAAGGTTACCATAGTATGGAATCAAAAAGTGCCAACTGACAGAACCATCCCCAACAGTAAACCGGACGTCATAATCCGCGATAATAAAAAAGGAACATGTATGCTAATTAACCTTTTAAAGCCTAGCGGTAACTTGACATACCACCAGGTTTAACATTAAAAAATTGTACATGGTACCCACATTGCGTTTATGTGTTTTGTACGGATCTCAGAACAAACAACAACTTTTGCCTTATAACACATTAAGAGACTGGTTTTTATAACCGAGGTGGAGAGTGTTTACAGCGCGGTACGCACTGAGTCCTTATATAAAACAGATACGCTTCGTCTTTAGAGGGTTAATGTAGAAATCCCGGGAGACAGAAACGTGATAAAGAAAGAAGCCGAGAAAATATAAAGACCTTATAATAGAAATCCAGCGCATGTGGAATGTAAAAACAAAGGTGACGCCAGTAATAATAGGGGCAACTGGAACCATTTCAATATCCTTCAGAAAATACTTGAGCAGCAAACCAGGAAAGCACGATACCAAGGAACTACAGAAAACAGCTATATTGGGCACAGCACACATACTGCGGAAAGTGCTAATGTAGAAGCACAAAAGAGTTTAATATTGAAGACAGCGTTATATGCACCATTAACAGAACGCGCAGAATAGCTGCGACACTGTATACCCTAGAAACATGGTTTATTCAGGTATATAAGTGTGAAAACCCTGCACAGAGCAGACGATGATGATGACAATAATAATAATATACTTACAATTGTAAGCAACACAAACCTAACTCGACCACAGCAGAATCTCATTACGGCACGTGCACTAGTCCATCTAACTCGATCATCATCTAAATTAAACAATTTCATGGCTGGACAACAAATTTAACCTATGAGAGTTAACACCACAACATTCGTACAACAGCACGTCTGTGCAATAGTAACGTACGCGGAATAAATTAAACTCGAACTCCTTGCTACTTTATTTTTGAGGCGTTCATCAAAGTTACAAAAATGCACCGTTATCTTCTACTTGTCTGTACGTTCTTTGTCTACACGTGTCTGTGTATAATCCTTTACATAAAACATGAAATAGGGCCTATTTCCTTACACGAATTTAAGACTCCCAATTTTAAATTATAATTTATTATTATTATTATTATTATTATTATTATTATTATTATTATTATTACGTTTAATCTAGGACACATTCTTTTTTCCTGGCTCGACAGCCCCTAGTGGGCCAGGGCCTCCTCACTGTCGAGGCTTCACGATCACACTCACACACACCACACTCAGGAGGCCCGACGCAGAGACCTCTACCTGACAACACACAACACCCACAAGAGCCACACATCCATGCTTCCGACGGGATTCGAACCCGCACTCCCAGCAAACGCGCGGCCGCACACCCACGCCTTAAACCGATCGACCACTGGGAACGACAGGACACACTATACTTTGAGAAAAGCAATTCTAATATCAGCCTGCCGGCTAGGACCTCATCTACCAAGAGTTTTCCTCTGAGGTTTTCAAACAATATTTTATGCGATATTTCTCTTTCCTGCATGTATAAAATGTTCCCCCGGTATCAAAATCGTCTTACTTTCTCGACTAGCGTGCTCGGGTTGATTGCGTACTTCCGTCGGTTTTACGCAACGACATAATAATGAGCACCCGTATATTCGGGTGGTAGAATTTAAAACATAACTGGCATATGTTACTGCCAGAACGTATCATTTACGACGCAACTGACCGCCTGTTTGTCCTCTCTCCAATCACTCTACAATCATAACAATACTTCATTATCCAACATGAGCCCCACAGCAGCAATGTGGGACTTTAGTTAGTGTACACAAACCCGAGACACGACATGTAACCTTGGACGGTGTGCCAGCCAACATCCACGTTACAATACCAAGCTATTATCACGTATTTGTGACGCACGGAGAAAGTCATGATTAGGCCTATATTTACTAAGGACACTGCACTTCCAGTCGTTGCTTAGGAATGAATCATGGATAACGCGGTGTCTTAGAATTCTCACGTCATCGTGTGTAAATACAGAAACCGTGGCTATACGAAATAATTCACATTGTGTGGCAGCAAACGACAACAGACGAACTCAGCCTTAATGTTCACTGCCGACAGAACCTCAGTCTCGTTTAAACGGAACGTCTACTACACAGAATTCAGTCACAAACGTGCATACGTGCAGGTGCAGTCCCACTCATTCTTAACATGTGCAATAGATGGAGGTCTGTGGTCAGCCTCAAGCGCCGACCGCTTTGCACCCGATGAAAGAGCCCCCGGTACCCACTGAACAGAACGCTGGGTGGGCCTTAATTTCTGATTTTCTGGATTAAAGGCAACGTTCCCTCTTATTTTTTCTACAGCTGCGCGCACCTGCTACTGCTTTACGCAGAAAATTTTTACACGACATAACGACAGTGCGGCACTTTAAAAAGCTTTTTATAACATGCCTAATAAGAATATTTACAAAGAAAACTGAAAATTTTCAGCTGCGCAGCGACATTTCAGTGTGCGCGGGAGCATTTCACTTACTGCGCGGCCGCGCACCCGCGCAGCTTAGAGGGAACACTCGTTAAAGGGTAACCTGTCTCGGAAGGAAAAGGTGCAGATTGTTTTGAAACCCGCCTTATGCACGCTTTACAACAACTAATGTGAAACGGTGAATGACATACACGATTACTACTCACAGTGTAGCATGAAGTCGAAGTTCCAGGGAGACAATTCCGAAAATGCAGTTCACAGCAACAGATCCGCGAAACACTGAGCAAGCTGTGCTATATTATGCCCACGCTCCACACGAGAGTAGGTTGGTCACAACACGCCCGATCCCCATGATCACACCCCACGCAATTTTCAAAGCCTCTGCTGCCAAGAAATTGACACGTAAGTGTCTGCAATACAGTAACTTGATAACTAATCGTCCACCATGTCTCAGTGGTCACCCCTGAATTTTAATCATAAACCGAACACAAGGACAGGGAGAAAACTGAAAATCGGAAAGCACAAACAAGCAGCCCCCACCATCCCCGCCCCCCCGAAAGCCAGCAACTAAATGGATGAAATGTGCTTCTTTTCTCCTGTGGGACTGGGGAAGGGTGGATATTCATCTGACAAAGGGAGGATAACAGATAAAACTGGAAAAAGAAATTAGACCACAAAATTAAATGATGCAGCCAATGCATACGGAATTAAAAGAAGCTTGGATATGCGGCAAAACAAAACAAAACAAATTTTGTACAAATCTCTGTAACTCCAATAATTTCACGTGAAATATATGTGATATTTATTCCTGCTCTTTACGAACAAGGAGAGGTACTCTTCTTTCAGTGGGATACGGTTGCTATCCCTTTCAGCACCACAACACACTCATAAGGCACCCAGCAACATTTTAAGAACGAATGAAACTCAAATTAAGACACTAAACCGTACTCGTGTAAGTAGAGCAAAGATTAGGAATGAGGATTCGAACTGCACCCAAAATCCTCACTGCAGTACTTGCACATCGCTTGACAGCTGTGGCTACAGCACATGCTGTGGCAAGAGCACGATGTGGATTTCGTATATTAAGCTTTTCCTCTATTAAGCCTGCGGTAAAGCAGGAAACTATAACGTTGTATTTTTATGTTTATTAGAAACGTGTTGGAAGCTCGTACCGTTGAGTACTGCCAGCAGGAAGACTGGATTCCTCTGAACACAGCAGTGGACGCGCCAGGACTAATGTCACTTTTACGTACAATAGCCACCTCCATATGAATACAGCAACGACGTTAGCAATAACGTAGGTCGAGAGAGAAAGAAAAAAAGGCAAAATTTGCATGAAGTGCCTCTATTCCGAACACAGAACTTCTTGATAGCTGTTACATTATTTTACACTAAAAGGTGTTTCTAGTTTTACCCCAGAGGAAGAACTAATCTCGCAGTCATTACTTTAATTATGTTCAAGAAAAGTTAATGTTTCTTCTCAGACGCAAATCAAACCTTGTAGAGACTCGGTGGGCGACGTGCCGAGTTACGGAACGTTGCAACACGCAGTACACATACTCCTATGCAGCAATTGTATCGCTCATAACTCTCAAAACCGCCCAAACTGGCTCACGCAGTAACGCCTCTCACTTTGTTCCCGAAGTGCCCACGTCGAATCTCGGCCGACTCAGAGACTTACTCTGGTCTTACACAGTCCCTTTAGGTAACTCCTGGGACATACATTAAAATAGGCCACTGTCGCTTCATTCCGCATCCTCTTCAATTCTTGATTCGAGGCTACACAGTCTGAGTACCTGACAGCGCCGTTAAAAGTTTACAAAATAAATAAATAAATATATATATATATAAAATCCTGAGCGTCATTACTACTCGTTCAATGATAGGCCTACAGCAATTTAATCACACTAATGAAGAATCAACATACCGCAAATAAATCATGTAAGCATACTCCCACTTAAACTGATTAAATCAAGCAGAGTTCGCGGTTCTGACCAAGCAGGGCTCACGGGTAAGCAAGAAATTCATGCAAAATTTCGACTGAATGACCTCCAACAAACACAACGTAGGAGGCATCGGCACAAAGCAGTCTTTGAATGAATCTTACATAAATGCAATGTAAAGTCGTACAGAAGTTTGGTCTAGACCAGGATAGTGTAAAGTGGTAAGCTATTGTGAATACGGTGAATGAACGTTTGATGAGACGTGAACGACTGTGAATGAACGTCTAGTTCCACTGCAAATTTGTCGACAAGTGACGTAGCAATTAACTTGCTCATGGAACAGAAGGTAAAGTTCGCCCTAGAAGAGGCCATAAAGGCCCAGAGTGGGAGTAGAGGCATATCTCCACTCATTCTTTAACCTCGGCGCTAGGGTGGGTGGTCAACGCCACGCCACGACCGCTTTATCCCGGGAAGGAGACCCGGCCCCCATTGTACAGGAGGCTTGGAGGGCCCCAAGGCCAGTCTGGACAGGTGCGGAAACAGAATATATAGTTGACCAAATGCTGTAGTTACAGAGGTTAAGTGCATCGAATAAGGGAATAGTATGAGTGAATCCATTCCTCGGCAGCACAACGAATTTCTCTAGATCCATTTTACGCGCACCCGAAAAGCAGTTGCGAAAAGCGACTATCTGCCTCGCCATGTGTGCCCGCATAGAGCTGCGCAACTGCAACTCCGATCGGAAGAATATTCGAGAAATTTCATGTTTGGGATTTTTACCACAATTGGCGATTGGTCTTCATAACTGTCCGTTGTGAGGTACGCGATGACAATCTACCGTAACAATAGCTTCCAATCAACACGGCAAATCCGTTGGCGTAAGCATAATCCTCATTATAGTTTCAAAGAAGTGTTTCCCAGACTCTTTCTGCTCGCGGGCCCCTTTTTGCTTCGGAAAACAACCACGAAGCCTCACATCCTTGCTCATGTAAATATACGGTGTCCAGATGATAGGTAACCAAAATAAAAAATGTATATCTCAGAACTGATTTTATATAGATACTAATACAGACCAGTAGCATACGTAACAAAGCATTGCACGATTTGACCTTAAATGAATTAAATGTCGCTCTCTTCATGGGTACAGGAAGTTTCTTAATTAGATATTCTAACCGTCATACAAAATATATAGACAATTATAGAAGTTCCTCGATTATTTTTAACAAACACTATCCCTTTAATTAAAAGCATTAGTGAACTTCAAAGTAGCCATTACAGACATGTATCCACGGATCCCCTGGGAACTGGCCGCGGATCTCTTAGGATCCACGGAGCACACTTTGGGAGCCACTGGTTCAAAGGTTTCAATGTAACAGCCCAGCAGTGCGTTCCGTATGCAGGAAACACCCGACCTGGAGAATAATCCACACGCATGCTTCCACAATCTCACAACACACCACCCTTCGCCCGGACGCTTGTGCAGTCTATGGAGGTGACAAAGAATGTTGAACAGGGTGCCATTACTTGGTTCTATTTACAAACGATTCTTTAACAGCACGTGTTAAACAATACGAGATATATTACAGAAGGACTGTGGATGACAATCTGAGAGAAACTTGGATCCAGTCGTGGTGTATTTTGAGGTACCGGTACAGATATCCGACTTAGGACCAACAGGAGAGTTATGAAACTGGAAGGTGACGATGGATATTAAACCAAGCAGAGATTTCGATGGAGGTCGTAACTTACTGGGTAAAAGACAAAGAGCGAACTTGCTACGACTGACTTGCACTCTGTAAGTTAACGGTTCCAGTCTTGGCCAGGGAACCGGTTATGTAACTGCGGTCTTTCATGTGAAGGCCCTCCACCTGAACAGGTCAGAACCACCGCTCGTTAATAACCAACCCTTCTGTTCTTCTGACGCCTCAGAAGGGCCCAAAGTTAAAGGTTCACCACATATCAGCACGAAAAGTACTGCTCATATGACCTGTTTGGTTACCTGACAAAACATACGAGCAGTAGGTAGCCAACTGCGGGCATAACGTACCAAAAACCGCACCATGAACTTCTTACACAAATAACAAACTCCAACAGCGTGGCCAGTTCATATAAGGTGACATGGAAAACAGGAAGCAGTAGCTTCCCACGCCCGTCAATATTTCCACGGGAAAACGCCTTCTTAACAGTTTTTACAAATCCACATTTCGCCTATGTAATTCATCACAAAGAAGAAAGAAAACTCCGACTAGATAACTTCTACGATACCGTACTCAGCCATCGTAAAACTATGTCATCGCAATAAAATAATTTTAATTCTAATATATAATTAATGAGTATTACATATCAGAAGCAATTTGTACAAAACTCAGATCTTCGTTTATCAGTTAATATAAATGCATGCAGTTTTATGACTCCTCCTTGCATAATTCATGGATGCAACCTGAAGATGGCCTAACATTATCATGCCGAAACATGTCGCTGTAGTTAGTAACATGAAATAACCTCTTCTATAAATAGGTGTGCTACGCATCTCTAGCAACTGCTGTTTACACAGAACACAAGAAATGGCCCACTTACAATGATCGCAACTGCAAAAATGGATGTATGAGTGGAGACTCTGGGAGGTTGTACGCATTTTAAATCCAAGCTCCGGGGATTTTCGCGGAAACTGGAGTTTGTCAGCAACTCAAGAAATTCCTTGCCTTTATGGAAGCCACAAGGTTCATTTCAGTATGTGTGAGAGACTGTCATAAGCTCTACTCTGAACCAGCTGAATACATCCACACCCTCTCACCATATTTCTGTAAAATCCATTCTAATACTATCCTCCCCTTTACACCTAAACCTTCCAAGTAGTATGCCCCCTTGAAAATTTAAACCAAAATTGTTTATGAAATTCTCATTTCTCCCATGTGTGCTACATGTCACACCCTGCTCCCTCACATAATTAACCTAAAATGTTATATGGAAATCACAAATTTTTATACTTCTAGGTAATATCAGTAAAAATGATCACTTTTTAAGCACTGCAATTTATAATGGCATACGAACAGCCCTTATTCATGTCAAGCTTGCTCTTCACAAGCTGTTTTCATCTACTAAAGAAAGGAAGGAGAGAATTTGAGAAAATTCAAGGTCATTACATTACAGCTCTCTCAAGAGGACAGAAAACCTACAGTATTTGCATGCTAGGGTTCCACCGAAAGATTGGATGGGAAAGGCCCTGCCACAGTCACTTGACACTAATAATATTCGCTGAGCGTCTCTTACTGCTTATCATGCTGCAGGCAAAATACGAAGTACAATTTAATGAGCATGCATACAGAAATACATTCACTTATACTGAGTGACAAGCACACATTCCAGCGTTTCAAACTGAAGTGCTTAAAATATCTGGACCTAGGAGGGACAAAGCAGTGCATGATTTGGTTATGACAGAAGGTCTGTGTAATACCACCATTATGTTATATTCATGAAACTAACTACAGATTCGTTAAAATGTGCTTAAATGAAACCCACAGTAAAGTCCAGGTTGGTAAACATCCGTCAAGTACGTTTCTAATTCAGAATTGTCTAAGGAGATGTTTTATTGAGACTGCATTTAAAATTAGCTTAAAAAGGTGCCATCAGGAATGTCCACAAAAACCCAAAGGGACTTCAACTCCATGGGTACGTATCAGCTTCTGGTCTACACTGATTATATTAATTTATTAGACAAAAACCTAAGAAGCTTTATTTGTTGCTAGAAAGGAGGTCGGTTTAGAAATGTGCAAAAACTCAGTGTATGTTCATGCCTCATCGACAGAACTGAGGACAAAATCACACAAAAAGATGGCTAACAAATAACAGAAAAATTGAGAACGAAAATCATGTATGAAAAGCTGGTGAATGAACAGCTAGCTTAGAGGATGGTTCAAACATAGCAGTATGCTAATGAGGATGCCTCGTGTTTTAGAGGACAAAACAAAGTCTTTTCTGACAACTGTACTTGGACATGCGAATCAACATACCTCCTCATGCATTGCTCCCATTTTTTGTACTGCTTTCCGCATCAAGAATAGCAAAGATGCTTACAGTTCCTTCAATGCATTTTCCTGTTATGTGAAAATGATTCTGGTAATTAAGGACTATTTGTTGGTGAAGTTGAGCAGGCTGTTCAGCAACAAAGTGCTTGCTGAACTGGGATTTTACACTCTGCCTGCATGCCTTCATGATGCGTACTGGGGAAAACATTGCCACTCTCAATAGGCTTGGTTAGTGTTTCACATACTGTCCACTAACTTTGGTTTATTCACCAAGACATTATAAAAACTGTGTCTGTTTCTCTCTCCAAGTGGGAGAGAGATCCTCATAAGAGAGGCCCTTTAGAAGCAGGTAGTATCTATCACTGAACTCAGTGACACGAACTACCTCCTTCTAACGGGCCCACCAGATTAAGATCCAGCTCTCCTATTTCCACCCAAGCATAAAAACATACCCAATTTTCAAAACACTGTAGGAAGATGATGGACAATATCCAAAATACCAATCAAGCCTACTGCCAAGTACAACTACCAGATTCTTTTGAAATCCGTAAGATACATTTGGAATAAATGTTTCAGGACACCTTTCCGCAAATGAGATAGGTTACAAAACACTCAACTACTACATGTGTGGAACAAACTGGACCATAAAATATTACTTTTCTAGTACTGCAAATTTAAAGAGAGCAGCTTACCAAAATATTCTCCTTCCTCTTCCTGCTTCTCCATTTCTTCTTCCAGTTGACGAGTCAACTCCTCAATTTTTCGTTCAGCTTCTGTTGGACCCTGCACACAAATTACAACTATCAATATGGTAATAAAATGTTTCTTTATAAAATGAACATCATGCATTACTTCAACTTACTGAAAACTGATGAACTGGTTGGCAATATGGTGCCTGATTGTTTGAATTCAAGAGGTAATGAATGAATTTGTAACCCAGCAGTAACAGTGGTCAGACTGATGCAGGTCTCCTGGTAAATACTTAGAAAGTACCATAAACCTTTGTAACAGCATTCAAATGCCTCTATTAGCCATTCTAATTTGTAGTCATGCCATTCCGTGAAGTCTGGTCACAACATTGTTAATTCCTATTCAGTCAGCAGACCAAAATTATGTGATCACAGAGTAAGATTCTTACATAACTGTACATGGCAACTGAAAATGCGACACTTAAAAATAACTGCAAGTCTACCTCAAGTTTTGCTAAAATGGACACCTATTTTCACACGTGAGACATAATATTCCAAAGTAAGGCATATTAGGCCTGACAATTATAGACTAGGCACCTCCAGAAAATGTATACAGCATTTACTAACAACAACAACAACAACAACAACGTCGTCGTCGTCATCATCATCATCATCATCAACATTGGCGAAACAGTCCTCCAAGAGCCAAGGCTTTCCTTAGTTGCTTATCCCAAGTTTCCTGGTTCAAGGCAACATTCCTCCAGTTCTGTATTGCGATGGCTTTGCTATCATCATCCACTCCATCCTCCCATCTCATTTTCGGTCTTCCTCTTCCCCTTGTGCCTCCTGGATTACTAACGAGGACTCTCTTCGCAGGCTTATCTTCTTCCATCCTAATAACATGTCCTGCCCACCTCACCCGTCCCAACTTTATGAATGTGACTATATCCTCATCCTTGCAAAGGCCATATAACTCCTTGTTTTGAATGCACCACTCACCTCCTTCTTTGGTGGGACCAAAAACTGCTCTCAGAATTCTCCTTTCAAATACCCCAAGACTTTCAATGTCCCCTATCTTTAAAGGCCATGTTTCTGACCCATATATACCAACACTGGCCTGATTAACGTCTTATATATTTTTATTTTATTGTGGCACGATAAGAACCTACATTTCAGCTGTCTAACCAATCCATAACAACATTTATTGGCAACCACAATATGTAGGGATACGTGGAAATGAAATTGCCAATGATCTCGCAAGGGAGGGCTCTGCCCCCCACTTTGTGGGACCAGAGCCGGCTGTGGGGGTCTCAAGGCTATGCATAAGAAGAAAAATTCCGTGCTGGAGGAATAGACAGCACTTGGTACGATGGCGGGGACTGGTTGGCACTATAAGACAGCCTCAAGAGTTGATCTTGGGCCCTAATACTGTGGCCAGGACCGAGTTAATGTCCTTTAATAGGGTGCAATCCAGGGTTGTTATAGGCCTCCTTACTGGGCATAACACCCTGAGAAGACATCTCCACATAATGGGGCTGGTAGATAGTCCCTTGTGTAGGAAATGTGGGGCTGGAGAGCAAACCTCAGCCCATGTACTGTGTGAGTGTGAAGCCTTGGCAACACTCAGACATATCTATCTGGGATCCTTTTTCTTGGACCCTGAGAATGTGAGAGATCTGAGTCTAAGGGCCATCTGCAACTTGTTTAGGAGGACAGGGCTCTTGTGACTTGGATCTAATGAGGGGGCACAAAGAGCCTGTGAAGGCCTACGTGCAACGGGTCCATGAGGGATCGACCCACATTTACTCACGCACTCACCACAATATGTTGTTTTATTTCTTGACTCATGTCATTATCATGACTTATTAGGGAACCCAGGCAGGAGAACTTTTCCACACGTTCAGATTTTTACTAACACAAACCCACTCATACATTCATGGTGGAAACAAATGTTCCTCACCCATAATTCAGAACATCATATAAAATAGCAACTTTGCTTTGTATTTTCCTTTATTAAATGTACAGACATTTTTAGACACATTGTACATACACATACACACAGCTATTACTACTAAGGTTCATTGCAAAGCAAATGTGAGATATTCACTTGGACATCCATATTTTCTGGGACAAGAAGGTAGGACACTAGCACTGATGTGGGGCTCAACCACATTAGTTAGTTATGGTATCAGCATTAAGGTTTCTTTTTTTGCATATGTTTATTATTTCCCCAAATACTTGTGTAAACTGTGCAGTCATATTATTCAACAGAATGTTCCAAAGTTATTACTGCTGCACTGGCAAGGCTAGAAGTGTGAAGGATATAATACTTGTTATTTTTCAGTGATATGTTATTCATTTCCGTTCTAATAAAAAGGTTCTTTGTGTGAATGTGATTGTGGACACAACGTTATTTGCAAAGAAAATATGTTTTTGTATCTTAAAGTGTACCGCTTATCTATACAAAGTACCAATTAGTAAGTTAGCTCTTGACATAACTGTTTTCAAAACTTGACACCTTTAATATGATGTCCAAAACTGCCTACTTTCAATCAGGGCTGTGCAGTCAGCACACAAAACTTCCAACTCTGACTCCAATTCCTCAATTTTTAAAACTCCAACTCCGACTCTTTCATAAAATCTCAATATGTATTAATAATGGTAAACTTAAAAGACATTTCATCGCTACCACGTAAATCATCAGGCTACTTTTTTGACTTATAACCTACATTTAAGTATAATTCTAATGGTTATTGTATATATCACGGCTCTGAATTTTGAGTATGACTTATAACCTACATTTAAGTATAATTCTAATGGTTATTGTATATATCAGGGCTCTGAATTTTGAGTATCCTGTTAAGGTTTTAAATTGAAGTCGGAGCCGGTATATTTTTACTGACTCTGACTCCAACTCCATGACTCCGACTCCAACCCCTTCCTTTCAATTACAGATCACACTTTTTTCAGCACGTACAATTAGGGATCACACACGACTGAGATGAAGCAAACCTAAAATTAATCAAATCTGGGTCAAGTACTATAGCCCCCAAAAATAAATGTGTGCCAGCTTTCCTAACTCTATTTCAACTATTCCAGAAAATACCGTCATTTAAAACTTTCAGAAACTGGGAAATAAGTTTCAAGAATGATTACAGATTTGCTTTCACCTCTGGTTTTCTAGTGCCCATCCTATTGTGTCCCTGAGCACAGCAGCTGTGTCACACAGGAAGCCTGCATCCAGAGGGAATTTAGAGCATATCTACAAAATCAGGTAAGCTGAACTGCAGGATCAAATTGAACTCTTAAGTTTCTGGTTTGATATTTGTGGTTGCAGCATTACCTAGCTGACCTGCAGGCCAAGACAGCAACCTGCTTAGAAACAAGTCCATTTCAAAAAACAATGAGGTATTCAGTTAAATGTATATATAAGTAAAAAGACAGTCAAGCAGCCAACAAGTACTTGTTGGCT
>BLKM01005721.1:0-13097 GCA_013340265.1 Coptotermes formosanus
TTATTGTTCTAAGGGCTGACAGTGTGTTCACGGCGATCGGTTTTATGGACTATTATGAGATTAGTAAAATGAAGGCGATGAAGTAAAGGATGATATGATGAGTAAAACAAACAGCAGGCATGAGGAGTTTAAGAAATTAATAAGCAGATTTTGTAGCACCTTTAAAAAAATACTCCAATTTTGAAGGAAGGGACGAATACATGGAAAACAATAAAGTGAACCTTAAAGAAGCGGGGTGTTTAAAAGTTCTGTACTTTTTTTATGTACACGATAATAAATTTTCGAAAATATGTCTCTGGTAACAAGGTATGTGTGTGTGTGTGTGTGTGTGTGTGTAGTGGATTCATATGGTCCGGAACAGGGAGCTGCGGCGGGGGTTTAAACACAGCGATGAGGCTTCGTTTTCTATAGTACGAGTAAAATATAAGGGTATATGCTGGTCAGCTGTGTCACTATGTGCTTCTTGACAAGGAATGTGTTCCGTTAGGTTGACTGAAAAACTTCAATCGCATCACGAGGCGCGTTCACAAAAGTGCGAGAAGCTTCGTCATGTCTAACCGTCCGTATGTCTGTCTGTCCGCATGGAACATCTCGGCTCTCAGTGGACGGATTTTCATGAAATTTGACTTTTGATAATTTTTTGAAAATATGTCGAGAAAGTTCAAGTTTCATTAAAACCTGACACGAATCTCGCTGTATCCTTCTTAGAATGAGAACCGTCTCGGACAAAAGTTGTTGAGAAAATCAAAACACATATTTCGTGTTCAATAAATTTGTTCCTAAAATCGTGCCGTTTATGAGATAATTTCGAAAAATATGGTATAGCCAGATAGGCCACAGATGACTACATAATACGGAGCAGAAAAGATGCGATCAGCATGCCCGATACCTAAGGCAGAAATACACAGACACACACAATATTTAATATTTATTGTGTTTCCACTACAAAAATGGTTACGCGAACGCGCCCCGGTCTTAAATTATACATACATTACCCGTCTAGCTTAACTACCAATTATGAGCCCGTAGGCCTATTTTATGATTTTGTCTGAATACCGGCGCCAGAACCAATGACGCCACTTGTCACCCCAGACCCTAATGACTTGCTGCATGTTAACAATCTGTCAATCGACAACTTTGAAACAGCTCAGTCATTCCGCTCTTATCGCTCAATGGGCTATAAAATTCCTTTTCAATTTGTGTATATCTATTTTCAAATTTATTAATCTCAAACAGTCAGCAAATTTACGTTTCAAGATTAAGAATTTGGCGAAATATAAGCTGAGTGAAATATAAATAGGAACACATATCCCGCAATCAGTATCAGCAGAAAACCGTTATGAATGACAAACAGTTAATACACATCTTCCCAACTCACTACCACGACCCAGTTGGCTTTTCCTTTTGAATCCTTGACCTAGTAAAAGAGGCACACGTACTGGTCGTACAAGGAAGGTATGTTTCAAACAACTTAGGCCTTCTAGCATTACCAAAGATAAAGTAATAAGCAACGGTCGGTTGATTGCCTAATCAATTTAACCCTTTAAAGACGAAGCGTATCTGTTTTATATAAGGACTCAGTACGTACCGCGCTGTAAACACTCTCCACTTCGGTTATAAAAACCCGTCTCTTAACGTTTTATAAGGCAAAATTTGTTGTTTGTTCTGAGATCCGTACAAAACACATAAGCGCATTGTGGGCACCACGTAGAATTTTTTAATGTTAAACCTGGTAGTATGTAAAGTTACCGCTAGGCTTTAAAAGGTTAAAACAGAAGAATTAATTGCAAAGACAAAAAATGAAATGAAAATCTTTTCACGAGATATTCTACGGCTCGGATATGTACCTCATTACGGAATGGTCGACCTATACTTGGGTTCTTTACCAATACAGTATCAACTGATCATGTTATGAAGCGTCGAATTGATGGTTGTGAACAATAAACAGAGTGAGGTTGCAGAGAAAGCGGCACTTCATGTTAATATCGAATCAGTCCTCATTTATGACGGATATGGCGCCTCATAACTGCGTCATTGGGAAGGCGTGGTGGTCTTCTCTTCAAGGACCCAGTGTCGAATGTTCATTGGATATTATGTCCTTGAAGACGAAACCACTACGCTGTCTCGAAACGTCGGGCATCAATCATCCAGATCCCAGAAGAATGAAGACCTCAAATGTACTGCTGCGAAAGCCAAAAGACTTGCAAAATATCCTGTCATCTGCCTATATACACGAGCCACACCACGGAAATCTTTACTCACGATACGTGACCTCGTTCATATACACTAGGTAGGAATGCTAACGCCAATCCCAGTGGCTGCGCGGTCTAAGGCGTAGGTCTGCGGCCGAGCTCTTGCTGGGATCGTGGGTTCGAATCCCACCGGGGGGCATGGATGTTTGTCTCTAGTGAGGGTTGTGTTATCAGGTAGAGGTCCTTGCGACGGGCCGAGGTAACTTTACGTACCACCAGGTTTAACATTAAAAAATTCTACGTGGTGCCCACATTGCGTTTATGTGTTTTGTACGGATCTCAGAACAAACAGCAACTTTTGCCTTATAAAACATTAAGAGACTGGTTTTTATAACCGAAGTGGAGAGTGTTTACAACGCGGTACGCACTGAGTCCTTATATAAAACAGCTACATTTCGTCTTTAAAGGGTTAAACAAGCAGTGATTAGAACTCATAGATGAAAATTATATGAAACGAGATGAGAGGAGTGAAAAAAAATACTGCAAAGCTGTTTGCCGTTAAGTCCTTGTCGGGTTTCGAGGTCCATTGCGCTTGATTGGAGAAATGGGTGAGCCATGAAGCTTGGATGTCTCCCAACGAATTACACAGCATAGGAACTACTAATCAGTAAATAGCTCATGCCACAGGCACTGATCTGTTATCACGCAGTGCATGACCCCGCACGGGAGGAGCAGTCACACGTAACACTGCCCACATCATCATGGTGTCACGGCAGATTGAGAACGTGACGCTCAAGTCACGTGCACGAGGGCTAGGTGATGGAAACACCGCCGGGTAACGGCTGAATAGCAACAAGAACACCAATAATAACAGTAACTTCTGTTAGGGGTGAGAAAAGCAACCCCTGTACAGGCCTGGACAGGCCCCTAGGCTTCCAGGAGGTTGAGGATACCAATTTTTAAGACAATCGGTACATGAGGGTGGTAAGGTTGTCAGACCTACGCACCGGCTGGCTGCTTTTAACCCCCCCCCCCCCTCGCCAGGAAATATTCGCCGTGCTGATTTCCTATGACACCATCGAAAATCGAACCCGCGACCTTCAGGCTTGTAGCGCAGTGCGTCAACCAACTGCGCCAACGCTTGCCCCATCTGCTAGGGATGATACTACTAGTGTTTGAAAACAAGGTGTTCATGCAAATATTCAGATCTAACATAGTGTGAGACTAGGGACTCGGAAGCTGAAATTTTTAGTGGCCGCACTATTTACAAACATGTTCTCTGACCACATAAATTAAGCACATGTTTAACCATGGGAACAAAACTTTCAAAGCAGACAAATTAGCATAAGTTTTGAGTTCTCGCAGCGGGGTGGGTGAGGATTGCGTTTTTGTGGAGTATGACGCAGCGTCAAAGGGTAATCCGATACCGATGTTTCGAGGTAACGAAATAGCCTCATCTTCAACCGTCAAAAAGCCAAAGTGAAGTGGACGTTCTTCTTGGAGATGTCGACCCTTGAAGATAAGAAAACAGAAAAGTAACAATAATGTGGATCTTTGGGTGACACAATGTGAGGATGGGAAGCTGAAATGACACTGACTTTGGGTCGTGTCACAGGTCGGGATTTCGTATCAGCGATGGTGCATACGCGGAAGTTCTGATAGCACACATACTCGTGCCCTGTAGTGAAAAAGCACAAAACTGATAATTTCCTTTGCCCTACGCTAGGCAGCATGTGCAATTACTAAAGCGGTGTTAAATTTCCCGGAACCCAACAAAATAAATTCTGTAAACAGTATCGATTTCAACAGGCGCTTCCTTGCCCGGATTCAAACTAGCTTTCTTCGAAATACGCAGCAGAGGTTCTCTTCACCGCACGAAAGTCCCAGTCTCTTTCAGGCAGCTAGGAAACGCGCATGAACGAAATACCCTGTCAGGTCCCGAATCAGTCATGTCTCCTTTACATTCGTCATGAACATATTATGCTTTCACGTATGGTATTGTTTCTCATCGTGGATTTCCGTTATAGCCCGGGGGGGGGGATAAGGGGGAAGAGAGGTGGCATAATATAGGCCTATAAATAGATGCACATAAATCCTCTCCCCCCCCTCTCTCTCTCTCTCTCTCTCTACGTCTTTTGATGTGTCTAGGCCTCATATGAGTAATACCAGTCGGCCACGTGATATGGGGGTTAAGCAGCCGAGCTATAGAAGTGGGGGAAAGTTTAGATCCTACCAGATAAAATGCACGCAAACTTTCGATCCAAAATTCAAAATGCTTCTAAACAGTACATCGAGGAAAATTAGCACTCATATCTGCAAAGACAGTTTAAGACTCTTTTTTAACAGCAACATGGTGCATCTTAATTATCTGCTAAAATACTGGGTCTACATGTATTCCATTGTTACAGCAGAGTAAAACTTTCCTGTCGTAGATTGAACCTGTTGATCTGTCGAAGAGTGCGTCAGGAATAGGAGGATCAAGGCTGAAAATGATGTAGCACTTTAAGAACAAATAGTTGATAAAAAGAAGGGAACTTCTCTTTCTTCTGTTTGGATCTATGTATACGATCAGTGCGTACATAGCAGCTTACACTAAACAAGAGGCGATTCTTGTTACCATATAAAACAGCCCGGATACCTGAAATCCCGAATTTAATCAACTCTTAGTGTCTACATTCTGACTGAGCAGTGGAAATTGTTTGGTTCTGAGAGATGAAATTCAGAAAAAACTGAGGTCATTACACACTGAAAAACTTCATACATTGTGCTCTTCTCCGGTCCTATTCGGTTGACCAAATAAAGAAGCGTAAAATGGGTAGGAAATGCGACACAAAATGGGAGAGGGGACGAGACATGAATGTAGGTTTAACATCTCGATCGGAGAAGATGGAGGAAAGGGTCACTTGGGAGACACAGGAGTAGATGTGATGATTTTGAAATGGATCTTAAAGGAGACCTTGGTGAATAGGTCAAGATAAATATTCCTACAGCAAAAGCTTAGGCGATGGCTTTTAAGATAAGCAATCAGACCGCTGAGAAATAATTTTAAAATTATTTACAGAGAAGTCTGACATTTATAAGTACGTAAGATGTGACAGTCCATACGTAATGGACTATTACAACATTATAACCCATCAATACTAAGGAATACTGGAGATGATAGAAAGAGAGCACTAGAGATTAACGTAAGGAATTGAACACAGACAGAACTGGGACAAACCAACGGCAATGTCCACGGTTATGCCCACTGCCAATGGTACCCAGGCTGCGAGGAAGATGAGCGGCAGCAAAATTCAATAGGGAAGAATAAATTCTTAAGACGTGTCAGAGTATGTAGTACCAAGTTAGACAAAATTGAAAGTAAAGCTATTGAAAAAAAAAACTCTTAGGGATATCACAAAGTAAATTATTAAAGTATAAACTAATTACACGATCTTGACAGGATGGATAATGACACTCTGAAATACAAGCAGAAGGGACAGAGGCGTTTAAAAATGGCTATGAAATCGAAGAAGAACAGGGTAAGAGGCACAAGAGGAGGAGGAGAAGGAATAGGATAAGGACTACGAAGAAGAAGAAGAAGAAGAAGAAGAAGAGGCAGTAAGAAATGAAAGCATGGAACCGACTGGAATGTCTCAGAACAGAATAAATTGATGGTCCTTTTGAATAGACCAGTAAAGCCGTAAGTTCCTTTACAGGTGGAAAATTTGCCGAGCTCAGCGGCTATCACTTTATCAATAAGTATTCAGATCCACGGAATTAATTTACGGAATAATACATCTTACATTTTTCTTGTTTTCACTATTAAAACTGGGATTTTAAATATAAGTTACCACAGCCGTTTATATGCTCATTCCAGTTCATGTATTGTAGTAAAATCGCACTCGGCGTTACGA
Organism: Coptotermes formosanus; assembly: GCA_013340265.1. Taxonomy (NCBI): domain Eukaryota; kingdom Metazoa; phylum Arthropoda; class Insecta; order Blattodea; family Rhinotermitidae; genus Coptotermes; species Coptotermes formosanus. The sequence continues at coordinate 6,089 of BLKM01005721.1, forward strand.
AGTGCCGCAGTTCGTAAAGCGTCCTTAAACGCTGACACAAGACTGAAAGTTGCAGGTCTTATGTTTTTAAAAGGCCGGTAAATTTTTATGATATTACACCCATAAAACTCAGTTTAATTTATTTTTCGCAGGCACAAATAGAGAACGTATATACCAAACGAGAAATAATATGGCCACAAACGTTATCTATTAAAGGCATGGGAGAGATTTTATAATTACATCTGTCAGAAAAGCAAATTAATTTGTGATATTGACCGTAAATAATAAATGGACGGAACGAACCGTGCGACAGCAGCACTGATACTGCATGTGAAGGAAAAATGATGCCAAATGGTGACAAAGTTTAGAGGGTTGCGACGTCTAAACAGATTGTCATACACACATACTGGCAAGCAGTGGCCCGCGACATTGGCTCCTGTAGACGCCAGAACGAACACTGGTGTATATTACTAACGATTTAAAGGCAAAAATATTTAAAAATTCCTTTAAATACAAAAACTCTCTCGCAGTGCCGATTTCTCCTTTACAGTCAAAGTGCAAACAAACGAAGTAACCAAAAACAAACAAACAAACAAACAAAATAAGCAAAAATTGATTCCATTCCTATCAAATTCTGATGACGGTACATCATATTTAAAATCTTTAGCTTCCTGTCCCCGAAGCGTAGTGATTTATCTATTTGCATTTTAAAACACCAGACAATGGATAAAGTCCGGGAATCTAATGACCTTAAACTCACTCCACTCTTAAGGAGTCATTTTGAACTCTTCAGTTGAACTAGATGCTCGGATGATTAAGACGTTCCTTGCAGAAGGATCACTTTTCTAGCTATAAAATCCCGACAAACACCAACAACAGCCAGCTGGGTCTACCTTACACACATTTCAGTCACGCAATAACCAAACGAGAGTCATGTGTCTGGCTAACTAGTATATCAGTATATTACTATGGATCAACACGTGGTTTCGTCCGGTAAAAGAAAAGAAACACGTATAATTCAAAGAGTAACACTTTCAAGATTTAACATGTCCCATTATCACATGTTCTTGAATTAAAAAATCAATTCCTGACCTGCGGATGACATACCGTGTCCTCTACATCCTGAAAACCCACTGTGTCTCTATAACAAAGACCAAATGCTTAATAATATTTAGGAAAACAAACGTTTATTGTGAAAATTATACGAAACCATTTCACACAATCTATAAGAAGAACGAAGAGTTTATTTTAACAGGCGGTATATATAGCCACCAATGGACTTTAAAGGCTGTCTGCTAAGAGACAATAACAGCACACCATTATACTGAAATTGTGGTCTCACTGTATTAGCAAGAATCTGCAGGGACTGTACTTGTTTAGGTCCTTCACACTCGCACGTCCATGCCAGTTTAATAATTGTTACACTTTGGGATTCTATCCTGAATTACTTGTATAAAGCCCAAATTCCACAGAATATTTCTCTTGACACAAATATCATTATTATTCCTTATATGAAACAGATCAGCCAAATTGTCTCTTTTCATAGTTTCTACAAAATACATTTTCCACATACTCTATTCTCAACGTATGCCCCATTCATTTTTCTCCCTAAGAACGTCAGATAAAGACTACGAATTATGAACATCTTCCTTAAGCAAAAACTCTCCGAGCTTTCTTGCTTATTTTCTTGCACGACCAAATATTCTCCCCGTTTCTGTACCGAATAACACAGTCGGATAATCAGGGCTCCTACTTCAAATTCTAGAGGCCCCCTTTCAAAAATCGGTCCGAATACTTGCCATCCTGGGTCCTTTTGTGGTTTTTCAAAGTTTCTTCATGCCGTGTCCTGGATGATCGCCGGCCTCTTACCGCGGAGGACCGGATCGGTATTAGGCCAGCACAAGTGGGATTTATGGTGAACGAAGTAGCATTGGGACAGTATTTTCCCCTAGTACTTTGGTTTTCCCATATTAGTATCATTCCACCAATGTTCGATACTCATATTTCAAGCATGCATCGTCGATTATATATAATCTTAGCAACTGACAGCGTCTTTAAATGGAAGGCCTTTCTCTACCCCCCTCCAAAGAGAAACACACTCTCCAGCAGACGGAGGAAGCGCACCTCATTCAGAACGTGACGGCTACTGCCACTACGTACGATGACGCGAGGGTAAACAAGAAGACGGGCTGGCAGTGGAAAGACCACACCGTAAAATATGAAAAATGCTCAATAATTCAGAAGGTTAAGGCAAAACATAAAATAACATATTAAAAAAGGTTGTATCTACGAATAAACGGAAACACAGTCACTGGACACAGTGAAAATAAGGTGACCGAATAGGACACATGCCCCACAAACAAACACACACACACACACACACACACACACGCGCGCGCGCTTGAAAATTCGGAACTACAATCATAAGAACTTTAATGTATCAGACGAAAATTTGGCTTCAATAGTTGATATTTTCAAAGATATAGTACGAATATAATAAAAAGACGTGGGCCGGGATGGCGTAGTCGGTATAGCGACTCGCTAAGGGCCGGACGGTCCGGGGATCGAATCCCAGTGGGGACGACATTTTCCGAAAACGTCCAGACTGGCCCTGGGACACACTTTGCGTCCCCTTCCCGGGGGTTAAGCGGACGGGGTGTGGCGTTCACCACCCATCCCCATCTAGTGCCGAGATTAAAGAAACAGCATAATTGTACCTCTACTCCGCCTCTGGGCCTTCATTGTCAGATCTACGGCGAAATTTTAACTTTACACAAATATAACTTCTACGGATTAATCCTCTATTAAAGCACTTTACAACTAGCAATTTGTAATAAAGCATGTAACGTGAGATCTGTCAAAAATAGGTACATATATAAGTTTACTCTTTTATTTAAAAAAAAACATTGTTATGTACGAGACTGAAGGTGGTCTGGAGGGACTAAATAATGTAGCTTGCTTACGTAAACGAATATATATTTGGGTCAGACGGTCACTTGAACGATGATGTGTTCATGATTGGAAGCACAACGGGATGACACCCATCAGTCTACTAACACATCCTTTACACGTTGTCACACATTATCATAGTATCAGCTGATGGTGTCTACGCATTGTTAGTTACGCACTTTTAAAGAGGTTTACAAACCAACAATTAATCAACCAGCATAATTTTATTTGCGAGCAACCCCGATCCATCTTCTTCACTCACAGCTAAAGATTACAATTCATAGCCACATAAATTAACAAGCAAAATTATAATAAAACTGTCTACACGCACGCTGGCAGTAGCAAACTCTCACAAAGGCCAATTTACTGTACCGTCACGAGTTATTTTGAATTAACCCACGCTCAGAGGCCGCGCAGTATGTTTTCCAGTATTGATCTATGTGTTTTTTTTTGTGGCCATTCTATAAAACCACTTCCTCAAACTGATCCCAATACATGCTTCTCATTACTGTATGTCCCGTGGAATGATTGGCGGGTGGAACTCTCTGGGCGACGAAAAGCTCGGTGAAGATACAGGAACGGTGGTAATGACTAAATCTTGGCAAGGTTTGTTTAAAACCACACACCACCGATCGTTACAAATTTTTGAATCCACACTCTTTTACAGAAGGTCCCAAAATATTCAATGCTAGGTCTGTAAGGGAAAAATCCCGATAAAATTATTATCCTCAGAAACCTGTTACTGCAATTGGCAGCGAATAAAACGTGTATGACGGTCGAGAAGTTGATATAAATTTGTATTAAGAAAATCGTATAAGAAAATATCGCTCGGGAGACTAGGCGTAAAAGGGAGGATGATATTAAAGTGGATCTAAAATGTGGATATTGAGGATTTGGATTTAACTCCTCGACTCAGAGCAGGGTGACTTGGCAGAATACTATAAAACGTTAATCCTGGATAGATAAAGTTGCAGGAAAACTGCTTGATTCCCAATTTTACTCCGTGATTCAATTATTCTAGTGCTCACTTTATAGCCTTGTACATTTAGACGTTGTTGGTCATGGGGTACGTAGTTCTTATTATACTGTACTCTGAGTATTTTAAATCCTTCGTCATTTCAGACTCTAAATTCTTCCTTTTCTCCGGGCTCGCGACACCTTAACTATTACAAGTCTTCTTTACACGTAGAATTATCGTACAACTTTCTACGAAGACTACTTGTTCCAAGCGTTTATTTGGCCACTCACCCCCTGTTACATGTGTACAATAGACAGAGGAGACACAAGCGCTGGTCCATTGATCTTTCAGTAAATTGAATTTGGTCCCTGCCACCACCAAACGGTCAGCTAGCCAACTTCCGACCTCCCGTTTTTTGCAAGCCATCCTGAAACTTCCGTGTAACTCGGGAGAATCATGAACTTGGAGTCACAGCCTGATCCCACCTCTTTCTTCATTCTATTCTGCTATCTTCCCTTTGTTTTCTTAATGCCATGGCTTTCTTACATTTTTTTTCGTGCTGTTCTTGTAACGACAAGTATTACGTCTTCTAAAGAAAGAAAGAATAAAATAAGAAAGATAAGATGAAAGACGGTATGTGAAGTAAAAGTGTAATGTGTAATCGTACTGTTCCTCCGCCTCAAGAGTTTGGTGGTTTTAAAGCCTTTCCAAAGCTCAGAACGTTCTGCCAACTACTTCTGGGTCTATCCGTATCTTCTCTCCACTTCGGATTAATTGTGATAACGTGTATGTCCGAACGTAATGCAACGTCCACTTTCTGACGAAATACTTGGTATGTCTAACTTGTGTAACTTACAAAAATGCACTACTTATTCTATTCGATATCATTAAATTTTATCTTAAAATATGGACGGCATTTATATGGATTGGATTCATTTTGATCCTGAAGAGGGCGTCGGTAGCAGTTCTCCCGAACAACGCGTCGAATATTCGGGCTGTTTATAATAAGGCAATTCGTCACTTGCAGGTTAGGCCTACATCAGGTCCTCCAAGCGGGTGTTGGTGGGGAGGCGTTCTACATGGCGTTTATAGGGATTTGATGAAAGATTTGCGCAATGTATTATGGCAATTATAATACACAATTTTAGGTATTCTGTCCTCTTGTATTCTGCTCTACAGTCCGAGTCACAATTTTGTGACTTAAGTACTTCCGTATTTCCTCTATTAAAATATCGTTCCTCATTTTAATTTGAAATTTCTTTCAATTAAACCCTCCACCGAATGAAATGTATAGGCTACAGCCAGTATTTCACTTGTACCTTCAATCTCCACTCCACTCCCGATTTTTAAGTGGCCAATTCATACGAACATCGGGACATTTCAGTATACTTACGCAAGAAAGAAGCATGGCATAAAAAATGTTGTCTGCCATGAACATGAATCGAGGTTACAGACCAGACGCGAATGAAAAGTCTAAACAGAACGGATAGTGGAAATAGACTGTTACGTCATTTATAAAAATTAAATTATTCGTGATCCAGGCTTTTTACTTAAATTGCATCTTCTCCAATCCTCCTGATTTTACTCCTCCAAGTTCTACAATACGTAAAAAAGACTTGATTGTCACACATCCCCAAACCCTTTACTCTTTAAGAATTCAGTTGCTGACAACAGCTAAATGCATCCTAACACAGTAAGAAGCTAATTGTTTTGAACATCTCAGAAATTATTCAGTCTTAAAATATTCAGTATAACATGCAAGAAACTCGGTTTTTAAGTTTTTAAAGAAACGTACGTAAAATAGAATTTTAGCCTGGAGAGAGATCACCGAAGATAATGTTCACAGACTTTCATTTATTAAATATACATTATTTGTGTGCACAGCGGCCAGTGCAGGTTAACTTGGATAGTTTCCGTAAGTGGCATACTACAAACAGCCGGCAATTTATAATATTATTAAAATCATAGTTTCACAGCCACTCTTAAAAACTACAGGTAATCAGAGTCGGCGTAGTTGTTATTTTTGGGCGAGATATTGTGTTCGTAATATGGAAACGGTTAACTATAAAAAGTTGTTTTCAAAAAAGTCACGATATTTCTAAGGGCCCTGTTTTGTGAGATGTGCCAGTGTGTAAACTGGTATAAATTTCGAGGAATATGCTGTCTCATTTTCTGCCCTTAAGGTAGGAGGGCCAGACTGCACGGTGTCACTACTCAGAACGCACTGTCCTTTATATTTGTGTCCATCAGAAGCTCAAACTTCAAACCGTATCTTTCTCTCGATATAATTTGTATACGTAGTTAATAGCTTTCTGTGATTGATACACCTACCCATTACATTCTCAATGAGTAATCAGTCTGTACCTCAAATTTTTCCTCTGAGACGTTATTCTACTAGAAAAAATGGCAAAATGAGTGTAGAATCAGTGGCCACTTGGCTTCCGACTGCTTTGTATTCCGAAGCTGTAATGACGTTCGCTGAAAGCTGTGAAAGGCGGTACATACAGAAAGCCCTAGTCTCCTTCAGTGAAGAAAACTATTCTTTCCATTGACCAAATTCTTTTGTATGAGACTCCTCATACTATCGCGTCCATCACCTCGTTCTTGTGAGAAGATGAGTATAACGGGTCTGATCATCGAATCTACAGCTTGTTTTTTAAAGATTTCAAAGAAAGTACTTGCTGCTGCTCCTTTTGGTTTTGTTTTCAAATCCTCCGATATTATCTACACAGAACTCAATTTATTGGCGCCAGAATACCTAAAACAAGGTTAACACTGTGTAGTGACACACTGCCTGTATGGATAGGACAAAATGCTACATTTTAGGATAAAGTTTCAGCATATTTCATACTGAAATACTCAGCCTCAGTGCTACAGGGGGCCCAGGAATTCTGTTTCACACCTTCAGGGAATTATGTGAGTACAAGGAAGGGTGAGTGAACAGAGAACTAAACATGGGAAAGAATAAATATGTTAGTGAATTAATTAATCAAATGTGTGTGAAGTGTGCGTGTGTGTGTGTGAGAGAGTGAGTGAGTGAGTGAGTGAGTGAGTGAGTGAGTGAGTGAGTGAGTGAGTGAGTGAGTGAGTGAGTGAGTGAGTGAGTGAGTGAGTGAGTGAGTG
>BLKM01005727.1:0-11724 GCA_013340265.1 Coptotermes formosanus
CAGACAAAGTGACACAACGCCACAGACAAAGTGACACAACGCCACAGGCTTTCGCTTCCATCCTCGCCAAACTGAAACTGTCACCTCTGTATCACATAAATATTGGATGGTGGGTTAAAAACCCCTAGATAATAAATTTTACAAAAACTCGTCCGTTGGGAGTCGCTGTGTTCTCTGCAGACAGACAGACAGACAGACCAACACACATGAGGAGGTTAAGAGTAGCTTTTCGAAACTGTTTTCCGAACGTGCCTTTGCCGCCTTAATACACAGAAACCAGGTACACACACACTTTGGACTGGACTGATGGGGCACAGAACGGGGAACAGTGGCTTGCTGTGTCCGCACGGTGATTAATATCTGGGTTACATAAAAGGCAACAGAATTTCTGGACCAGCTAAAACTGTGTTCTCAGGAAGGGCTTTACTCTGCGGAGATCGCCATAGAAGACCACTGACTAGACGGGAGAATGTTCATAAATCAATATACTCTTCACTTAATCTGCAGTTTCTAGAATTACGTATGTGTGGTATTTTGACGGTATGAGATTTGAGGTTGTGTAGTCCAAAATAGACAGGAATAGTCGATATATCTAGGAAAGGATAATTTCGAATAATAAATTGGAAAAAATCTGGAAGGAAGTTACCATGGTCTAAACCAGGGGTCTTCAACTCGCGGTCAGCGGTCCGCATGCGGCCCTCCGAATGTTTTTGTGTGGCCCCGAAACAAATTTTGAATTTTATGTGTAAAAATTTTAATTCAAATAAATAAATGTTAAACAAAATTAATTCTGAAATATTTTAACATCTGTGTTAAAATTTTAATTTTTTTTTTTGTTTTTATGTGTGAAATCTCGGTTAATGTCGCAGTAAATACTGCACGACTATAGTAGAGTATGTTTGCAGGGTAGGGGCAATAAGTAAGTAACAATAAAAATAAATTATGAACCATAAATAAGTAAAATAACAAAAGTGTCGTACGTACAAAAACACTAATTACCAACAAATGCACAAAGAGAGTTTCTCTCTCCGCGGTCCCGGCCGGACCGCAGAGAGTTCACGCCTCCAAAAACAACGCAGTACACAGTCAACAGCACATTCTTACTAAACTATAAAGTGCAACCTTAGTGTAACGATAACAAAAATTTCTCCCTGAAGATGACCCAGCAGGGTCGAAACATGTTGGAGTGTGTTACGATTGATGATAAAACTCTCTTCGTGTATTTGTTGGTGATTAGTGTTTAAGTACCAATTACTTCAATACACTGCACTGACTTGCTGCTATTTGTAAGGGTGACGCAGTTTGTTCCCTGCGCGGTACGAACTCACGCGATTCACATGATTTCCAGGATGGCAAGTGTTAAAAGGTACTTCGTACTGAAGTCATAAAAGGGGAGAGTCTCCCGCAACTAACAACACTCTGTGTGGTTAACTACAGGAAGCAGACGAATGAATCAGTCCAAATGAACGTGACCAGAGGAAGAAAAAAAAGCTTCAACTCAGCAGCAACGACGTGTTTCTCGCTCAATTAAGAGTAAGGGAAACAAGAGCGAGGGAGGTGAAGGAGAAGCAAATGTAATCGAGAAGCTGCCAGTACCACAACATCCGGGGGAGAATCTAACATTTGTCAACGGGTAATTTGTTTCATATCGGGAATTAATTTGACTCAGCATTCTGACTGACGTAAATTGGATTAACTCTGATGTGAAGTTTCATTAGGCTAAATGAAACACGATTAGAAGTACAAAACCAAAAAAAGACCAAAGATTCTGATGTTTTCAAAATAATAACATCAACAGAAGGCCGCGGTACGCTTACTCACACTCTTGCTTTGTATTTATAAAGTGTCGGGTTCTAATCCCGACGCGGAATCAGGCTACATTGACTGAGAATCTTGTTTCCTGTCAGTCACTCCAGACAAATCATAGGATAAGACCTTAAATTAAGCCACGACCATTTCCTTCCACATCCGTTCCAGTTCACTGTTCACTAATTATTCTATAATTCGATGCTATACAGCCTGATATCTGTAACTGAAATGGTCTTTAAACAAAACTAAGAACAAACAAAATAAACGGAATTACATTGTTAAAAAGGTGAAGTTACCCCTGTCAACGCTATGAATGTTTATAGCAGAAGCAGAGGTATAACTCCACTTACTCTTAACTTAGGTATTAGATGGAAGTGAACAAACAGCTTCACGCCCCGGCCGTTTTATACACCCGGTGCAAGTATCCTGGTACCGACTGAATATGAGGAAGGGTGGGGCCAAGGGCCGGTTTAAACATTTCAGAGAAGAGAAAAATGTTTTTCCTGCCGGTATTAGAACTTAGGATCATCCAGCACATAACCTAGTCATTAGAGCGCCTACGTTATTCCGGGTCTCTGAAATTATTCGTACATTTTAAGAGTTTGAAAGAAATGTTACAGTCTGTAACATCAATCAAAAACTTCTTCAAACACGTGTAGCTGGATTGTGGTTTATTTTACGAAGGTGTCACTAGGCTGGATTGAGCTGGCTCAGAATAGGGACAGGTTGCGGGCTCTTGTGAAAGCGGTAGTGAACCTCCGGGTTTCATAAAATGCGGGGAATTTATTGACTAGCTAAGAAACTGTTAGCTTCTAACGAAGGCCTCTGCTTCATGGAGTTCGTTAGTTAGTTAGTTAGTTAGTTAGTTAGTTAGTTAGTTAGTTAGTTAGTCAGTCAGTCAGTCAGTTAGCTAGTTAGTCAGTAGGCTGTCTTAAAATTTTTACAGCGTCTGTGGTAGGAATGGTAACTGGTAAATAGGAAAGGAATTGGATGGAAAACCGTCACAATATAATTGACATATGTCATTATGTAAGCAGCCGACAAGGATGATTAGTAAAACGAATAAACTAAAATATACAGCATCCTGATGTAATCACGAAGAGCAAAGTACTTGTACCATCTGATCAGGTTGTTTTAATTATTAATTTCATTTATCTCTAACCACTGTTTTTGCGTGTTCATGTAATGGCCTTGAGAATCTTGACGTGATATTAATGTTATCCCCGATGATGGATAATAAGTCGAAACATTTTTGATTGTAAATAAACAACTTATCTTTAAGTATAACGTGTATCAGGTTGGATATACGTTATTTCATTATATTGGTGTGTATCGTAGTTTCGTTTCGTTTCGCAGTCCTTCCCTCCTCTACTTACTCACAGTAGGTGTGGAGGTTGTTTATTTTCACTCAGACACACACCACAGTCGGTAAGACTCCTCTGGACGAGGGATCGGCCCATCGCAGAGACCTCTACCTGACAATACAAACACTCATAAGAGACAAACATCCATGCCCCCGGTGGGATTCGAACCCACGATCCCAGCAAGCACTCGGCGGCAGACCTACGCCTTAGACCGCGCGGCCACTGGGATCGGCGTATATGGCAGGAATGTTTAAAAATCTTCCGTATGTTGCTTAGCCTTCAAAGGGAAAATTTTACAGCATCTCACCAAAAAACAAGGCCTGTCGCCGAACTCTTTAACTACACCAAAACACTCAGTACTAGACCTGGAAAAAACGCACCCTCGTCTTTTTTTTATTGATTCTTTCGATCATCACCATTATTCATACACCGTTATTTCGACAATATGTATATAAATTTACACACGCCAGCTATATTAGGAACACGCGAGAAATGTCTGCTGTATCGACAGATCGGGCGTTAATCGATACATTGCAATTTATTTATTTCCCAGTTCACTAGTCCGTAAGGCTGACTGTAATAATACCGCAGCATTCCAACAGGGTTCTGGTTCATTTGCCTACGAACGTGTCACAAAGCTGAACAACTGCAAATATTTCCCAACACAATAACGCAACAATTTCTTTATTAAATTCTCCAAGCGAATAAAACAACATCCCAAACGCCATCAAAATTCAGATACGAGAATAAAATTTTACACGGGCAAATGGCAAAAAAAAGTGACCGACCTACGACACTGTACAAGAACAGGTGTGGTTAAATGGGTTACCAGTTCTGAAGGATACAGATGGTAGTATAGTTCGCCGATTCAACTATACGGCCCTACAAGGTGGGTTAATGTAGGGTGAATACGTATGCGGAAGGATAACCGGGGGGAAGCAGCTTCATCGCCACTCCCATAAGAATTGGAAACCTTGCGGCGTACACTTTGCAGAAAGGTTGCTACCACCTGGTGTGGGACCACAATGGTAACAGTGTCCCATAGTGTGCAACAGTAGGAATCATGTTTTATATAACCTACTACAATGTACCTCCATTTACGAGCTTAATCCCCTCCAATAAAATCCCTCGAGAGAAAAGAACACGTAAACAAAAATCAATTTCCCCTTACTTTCCGCGGTATAAATTTTAATCTGTTCCCCAGGTCAACACTTTATTCAAAAACACACTACATTTGCCTTAATACGACAAAGGTAGGAAAAAATAACACTGACGACTGGACACTATTTCAATAAAATTCTTAGTTAACCCCCACACAAGCAACAGTTACAGACAGCCTTAACGTTTCATGTACAAAGCATGCAAATTACAAGTAGGTGCCAACCTTATCATAAATAATACACAAAAATTCTTTACGAAAAGGCTCGACTCAGAACGATTAATATCGAATAGAATAAACTTCACACCAAAGCTACGAGAACAATGAGATGTTGGTGCTTCTGCGCAGACCGCTCAGATTTGTTATACTTACTGCGCATTCGCGAAGATTAGGGAACCTATGACACCCGAGAAAAGGCGCTGGGAAAAACGGCCTGTTTGCGAGAATAATGTGCTCGTACAAACGAATTTTCTTACACCAATTGCTCGTATACCGAGGGAATACTGCAGTACTGTAATGTGGTATTGCTGGTGTGTTGCGGGGATAAAATGTACTCTAGAGAACATAGTTAATTACAGAAATGTCTGCTGTACGAGTGGAAAACTCCTTACTGTAAAACAGAGAACTTTTAAATATTTTCCGTGTCCTCCCAGGCAACAAGTGCAAAATAAATAATTCTGGATAAAGCGAAGTAGCAATTCGTTTCGTAGTCCTTCCCTCTTCTACCTGCTTGTTCACAACAGGTGTCGAGGGTCTTTATTTTCACTTGATCACACTCAGACACACACCACAGTCGGTAGGACTCCTCTGGATGAGGGATCGGCCCGTCGCAGAGACCTCTACCTGACAACACAAACACTGTGCAAGAGACAAACATCAACGCCCTCAGCAAGATTCGAACCCGTACTTCCAGCAAGAGCTCTGCCGCAGACCTACGCCTTACACCGCGCGGTCACTGGGATCGGCGCGAAGTAATAATCAAGCGACATAAACACGTAATTATTACGTGAGAAACAATTCGCTACCAGTTTTCGTAAAGTAAGTAACAAAAACAGCAGCAGAAATACAGGTTTATGCACAACTACAATCAAAATCGCAGGAAACAGAAGGAAGTGAGGAACAAACACTAGGCAGGCAAAGCCGCTGTCTACTTGCGGAAAATAACGGGCATCAGATGTGGCACTGCTGTTCTATTTAATCTGTCTCCGTCTAGCGTGCAGAACAGAAGAGAGTATCAGAAAAGGAACGTTTTCATCTTCAGGTAAAAAGGTGTAGTCCACTGACTGATAACGCAGGGTTTTCACTATATGGCGCTGCGTAAGCTCATCGTCAGCGCTGACCTAGTCCAGACCTGCTCGCTTGCACAAGTACTATCGCAGCGTCATAATTTGCAACCCCCGTACATTCGTCTAACGGAACAAACTTGAGAAGGTAAGGTAAAGCAGTCCCATTACAGGCCTGGACAGGCCCTGAGGGTTCCAGGAGGTTAAGGCTCCCAGATTTCTAGACAATCGGCACATGAAGGTGGTAGGTTGTCAGCCGTAAGCACCGGCCGCCTTTACCCCCCAGGAAGTATTCCTGGTACTCATTTCTGTTAGAGGATGAGTCGAACTTGAGTAGGTACCTCCCCAAATTTTCACATGAGGACGAAAACAGATCGAGTTTCCGAAACACTGTGTTCTGTTCGGAATACGAAATTATGGACAAAGTCCAAACACGCGGTGTTACACTGCAAGTAAACGTAGAGATTCGGGAAACATAAAACAGCCAGTCCACGTTACGCCATTTTATCTCGTTTCATCCCCACTTCCAGAGTCTACACGTGAAGATGGGAGGCCATTTAGTAACACTCGCATTTTTCCTCCCCGCCTTATTTCTTGTTAGAGGAGCGGGGGATATTGTTATGCTGGCATCGTAAAGGAAGCGGGGAAGGATTATTTGAAGGCCATCATTTGTCTCCTCCATGTTGCCTCCCCAAGCGACGCGTTAAGACGCCGGTCGTCGTGAAAGAAGCTCCCTGAAAAATACATGCACGTGACAACATACGCTTCTGGCGATTACGTTTAATACGGTTTTGAATAGACGTACCATAACCTTTCTTTTCTGAAGTTACGGACATGTTTTGAATTACGTTCTTCGGTTGTTAGCTTAAATCTTGAATAGTTTTTATGAAAGGTATTTAAGTATTTTAGAAACGTCGTTTTAATCCTGCAGTGGGCAATTTTTGTCATAGCTGATACCAGCATCCAACATTTACGTAGCACTGTATCATGTTGTTTGGGTAATGAAAGCAGGACTGTAAGATAATTTTTACAGAACAGACTGCCATTCAATAACTTCCACAGAAGTTACCCTTTCGAGGCACATTCAGGTTCGTCCCTAATCTGACTTAGAACAGAAGTGCTACGTTACAAAGATACATGGAAACTGGAGGTATAGCTCCACACCTCCTTAATCTTAGGGTAGAGAAATAGGAGAAGTTAGTGTCACGACGCAGCTATTTAACCCCGAAGAAAGAAGCAAGACACGCACGAAACACAGAACTGGTGGGGCCCCGGAGCAGGTCTGGAAGCTGTGGAAAAAAATAATTCTTTGCCTTGAGTGAGAATCGAAAACCGATACCCTCCGGTACGAAGCCGGACCCTTGGCCGATATAATGACTAGGCTGCGGGCTGGATAATACAGATTTCGAATCCCAGCAGGGGTGATTTTTTGTTCTCAAAAAGTCCAGGTCTGGTGTGGGGTTCACCCAGTCCCTCATGCAAAGGGTACCGGGAGTTCTTTTACCTAATCACTGTACTGAGCTGACGCTACTCATGATCTTATTTGGCCAGGAATTCCTTGTAACGTATCTTCATTAAGGCGCTAACATTTTGACACTCACAAGTTATCTGGCCGGTAAAGTGACAAACTGCATTGACGGGTGTGAAACGTGACCTGCAACAGGTCGAAATATTACCATATGTTATCATATACGTATATTATCGAAATATTTTACATATATAATGACAGATGCAGTTCGATATAGGGAACATAAAAATTAATATTTTCGCTAAAACATCAAAACCAAAATTTCCAATGACATCAATATGGGTTCTTAAAACGTAGCATGGTAACAAATGATGTAATATGTACACGTTAAATTAAATCCAGAATTTCCGTGGTAAAAGTAGCATTCAACAAGAGGAAGGCTTTTCACCAGAAAACTGGACTTAAATTTAAGGAAGAAACCAGTAAAACGCTACATTTGGAGTGTATCTTAGCACGGTGCTGAAACTTGGACACTTGGGAAAGTAGATCAGAAATACCTGGAAATGTTTGAAATGTGGTGCTGGAGAAGGATGGAGATCAGTTGGACCGATCGTGTGAGAAATGGAGAAAGTATTACACAGACTCAAGGAGGAGAGGAACATCCTACATACAACAAAACGAAGGAAGGCTAACTGGATTGGTCACATCTTGCGCAGGAACTGCCTTCTAAACCACGCTATTCAAGGAAAGAAGTGACGGGAAGCAAGGAAGAAGATGTAAGCAGCTACTGGATGACCTTAACGAAAAGAGAGGATACTGGAAATTGAAAGAGGAAGCACTAGATCGCACTCTGTGGAGAACTCGCTTTGGAAGAGGCTACGGACCTGTCGTAAGACAGGCTTCAGATTAAATGAATAAGCTTCTTCAGATGTTTGGGAGGAACGTACCGCTTCCTTCTTCAGGGTGTCTGAATTTAATTCAGGCGGATCAACGTGGAATGACTTGTTATCCCAAATGGTGTAAGGATCCAGAAGGCTACAGTTTGAGCAACGACATCTCTGAAAGCCTGGAAGCTTACATAAAACCGAATGGTGTGGCACGTGTTTAGCGTTAGTTCTGTTTTGGTGAGAGATAACATGGCGACCTTTGAAAGGGTATCTTGTACACACGCCATTTCTCTGTATCGATATTTTGGAAGAGAATATAGCAAAGCTTATACAAAGAAAAAGAGTTCAGCTTCGATACAACTTTCTACACAGACAGATATGAAGGTGTCCACCACTACAAGTACCTCTCGTAGCTTTTCGTTTTTTTTTTACTTTCCTTCACCGCCAGTAAATCAAATTTGGTGTTCACTTTATCACATTTTCTCTACACTACATCACATACGGTGGTTCCATATAGCTCTATCAATCTTCAGCACGAACCTCCTACCACAGACTTCGTTTCCTACCCATCAATCGCTCTCTTTCACCCATACACCTAAGTACACACATCTCCGAACTTCAAATTTTCTTTTCATGATATTAGCGAGAAAGTCATGTATGCTTCTTTTGATAATCTGGTATACAAATTTCACGTAATGAATACTTCAAGATTCGATTCTTACAGCAGATAAAATATCCACAGTCTCGAATTAACCGATGAAGACAACCATCAAACGAAACTATCAGTGTGTGTATTGTGTAACGGTATGTTGACACGAATGCGCTACATGTTTCGGCCCAGAAGGGAAATAATCACGCTTTGTATAAAAACACAAAAAGGAAGTAAAGCTATAAATGTTACACTATCTCATTAATAAAACGTACTGTTACACAATAAATACAAGTGCCTTTGACGGTGGTCTTTACAAATCAGTTCGTTTCAAAACACAGCGGGGTGCCCTTCAGCAAAGTAATGAACGGTCTCCTTTATATACAACAGGCTTTAACGATATGCAGGGAAATAATCGCTGTTTAGTAAGCGAATCAAAAGCAACAAATGTGATTTTCACGATTTTCATAAAACTCTCCTACACCGAATTTCATGAAAACACGACAAATGGTTTTAACTGCTGGTAGTCACAGACAGAGAGACGGACGGGCACGTTCCCTTATACAATACGTTCTTTACTCCGTAAGGAACGTCTATGAAATTGGAAGAAGACGAATATGTCACCATAAAGAGGGATTTATTGACTTTCCTGTCAACAGAATCCTATAGGCTAGAGTCCCATCAGCTGGGGAAGAGTGCAATCCAATTTAAACCTCGCCTGAGGACCGGGTGTCACTGAACATAACAAACAACAAACCGACAAAACGTATAAGCTTGTACGAGCAGATAGCGTCTTCATGTTCGCCACTCGACAAACGTCAGAAATTTCCTTCTAACATTTACATGCAAACTCAGCACAGGCCTATATGTTGGTAACACGTTGTTAGTAATTTCTTCTCACCGCAAGTCTGCTAACATATTTAGCCCTTTAAAGACGAAGCGTATCTGTTTTATATAAGGACTCAGTGCGTACCGCGCTGTAAACACTCTCCACTTCGGTTATAAAAACCAGTCTCTTAATGTTTTATAAGGCAAAAGTTGCTGTTTGTTCTGAGATCCGTACAAAACACATAAACGCAATGTGGGCACCACGTAGAATTTTTTAATGTTAAACCTGGTGGTACGTAAAGTTACCGCTAGGCTTTAAAAGGTTAAAACTCTTGTTTTCCTTCACACACCGAAGCCCCCAACCCACAGTGCAACAAACCACAGTACATTTGTTCCCATAAATATATCAACGTCATGTAAATGTGCACTTAATTAGGAATATATGAAAGTCCCCACTGCAATACGGAAGCCAGATTAAATGTTACGTACCAGACATGCTGGAAGACGCATCTCATACATTTACAATTACAGTTTCCTGAATTCGCAAGTCTACTGCAATACAGTTAAACCCGGTTATAACGATATCGGTTTATGCGACACCTCGGCTACAACGTCAGATATTCTGTGGCACCAATTAATTCATCACTGTTAACTGTAAAATTATAGTCCTCGGTTATAACGAAACAAAATATTCTGTCCCTTTCATGATGTTATAACCGAGTTCGACTGTATTTTGTACACGTCACAATTTATTTTGTACGTGTCTGCTGTAAAGATCTCCTAATGTCAAGGATAAAGCAAAGTACATTTAAACCTTCTGACAATTAAGAATAAATAAAATTCTTCGAAAAAACATTGGAATCGTCTTGTACTGTAAGGACTTTTGAGATAGATCTTATAATAATAACACTTTACAGGAATTACCAACAGCATTTGTACACCGTGTAACCACTCGCGTGTCAAAAGCTCTAAATTAAATTGCGTAATCTTCCTGTTCGTAATTACAGTAACTTAACAGCATTATTCAAGGGGACCGCGGTGGCGTAGCTGGTTGAGGCACTGCACCACAAACCGGAAGGTCGCGGGTTCGATTCCCGATGGTGTCATTGGAACTTTTCATTGGCATAATCCTTTCGGTCGCACTATGGCCCTGGGGTTGACTCAGCCTCTAACAGAAATGAGTACCAAGAATATTTCCTGGGGGGTAAACGCGGCCGGTGCGTTGGGCTGACAACCTTACCACCTTCAAGTGCCGACTGTCTAGAAATCTGGGAGCCTCAACCTCCTGGAACCCTAAGGGCCTGTCCAGGCCTGTAATGGGACTGCTTTACCTTAACAGCATTATTCAAAGGCACATCCTACGTATAGAATAAAACTTACAATATCCAACGACAGAGGAAAGTTGTTCCTACCCTTAATTAAGTTCCGTATCATTCTCAGCGCACCTAAGAGATTTTCCTCTTCACCGAAACGTCCAGACAGGCCCTAGGGCCCACCCAGCCTCCTGTTCGTTGGGTACCGGTGGAACCTTTCCCCAGGAGTAAAGCTGAACCCTCACCTCCACCCAGAACCGTAGTCAAGAATGAGTGGAGCTATAACTCTATTTCCCAATATGCCTCTTGACGCGCACAGTGGAAAACTTCACATTTTATGTTATTCACTTCCGTGCATATGATCAATATATCAAAACAGAGCCAACTTATGCACAATATTGTTGTTTGTTTATTTATCTTTTTTGTTCATCTTCTCCCCGACACGTTTCGGCACGTAACTATGTCATTATCAATTACGTAATTTGATATAGTCAAAAATGAAGCGGAAGTTATGTATATTCAGAGAACAGGTAGGTGTTAATTTTATTAATGAAGCGGGACTTCATAATAGGTTACCAATGAACTGTGTTATGTGCAGAACACTGGAGAAACTGGAAGCCACAAACACTGATCATAACAAAACACATACCTGGCATAGACACGACTACATTCCTGTGATATTCCAACATTACCAAAACCAGATATCACAAACCAGAACCATTAATTCTGTGTACAGAAGCTTGTAAGGGAAAAACAAAACGTCGTGATTGTTAACAAGAGGCTTTCTGTAGCATTTAACCTTTTAAAGCCTAGCGGTAACTTTACATACCACCAGGTTTAACATTAAAAAATTGTACGTGGTGCCCACATTGCGTTTATGTGTTTTGTACGGATCTCAGAACAAACAGCAACTTTTTCCTTATAAAACATTAAGAGACTGGTTTTTATAACCGAAGTGGAGAGT
>BLKM01005737.1:0-16224 GCA_013340265.1 Coptotermes formosanus
CGTCTGAAGGCCGAAATTAGGAAACGCAATATTTAGAAAGACGCCGTTTGAAGGCCGAAATTAGGAAACGCAATATTTAGAAAGACGCCATTTGAAGGCCGAGATTAGGAAAGGCAATATTTAGAACACAAACACTGCACTACAGCTCCTTTACAAAGTGCGGTCGGTTCATGACGTTAGCGGAACATAATTACTGTTGGTTACGAAGATGATGCGAAAACATACGTACACTGTGCGGTCAAAATGTACAATTTATGAATGTTCAAGCAGGTGGTGCAAACAGTTACCACAGTGCTTTCACGGATTAACACGATACTAAGTGCAGGCCTACATGAATCTGTGGATCTGCAAACGAAATATCAAAGAATACACAACCGCTGCTGATCTGGCGGCCTTCGGAACGGGCGCCAAGAGTTGGCGTGTTATTTACAGTGCGTTCAAGGTTTATTTCCAAAGTAACTAGACAGTTACGCGGCTCTTCCTGCCATAATAATTCTGGGTGAAAATTGTTTCCTGCACTGAGACACGTCACGTCAGTTTGATGTGCTGGAACACAACCCCGGTCTCTCGTTGGCTCATTCATACCGTAACTAACAAACCAACGACAAAATGTAAATTCTTCTACATGTATGCCACGAATGCATGTAGAGGAGAAGCAAAGGTTCAGTTCATTCATTCTTAACCTCAGCACCAGATTGGCGTGGTGAACGTCACGCCCCGGCAGCTTTTCCCCCAGGAAAGACCCCGGTACCCATTCAAGGCTGAGGGGGCCCCAGAGATGGCCTGGGTGTTTTGGAAGAAAAAACTATATTGCCCTCTGCCGGGATTCAAACTTAGGACCGTCCAGCCCGTAGTCTATACAATGCACCGACTACGCTACCCCGATTCCCAAAAAAACCAAAGGCATTTAATAAAAGAATTGATCACTCTCATTTATGGATTGTATCACATACTTGCAGCTTTGTTTCAATCGGAACTTATTAATTTCCACATTATCTGCAATGTTGAGGCAATTAGAAAGGATGCAACGTGTTACGTGGTGTGCTAAGAATAAACGAGGTACAACTACACGACGTATGTTCAGAAAAAAAAATGGTTCCATAAAGATTCGTCAGTAAAGAAAATAAGTTGTCGTTTTCTGTGGCCCCAGCCTCACGCGGTGTTACTCCACCGAAGTTAGAAGCCAAGGCCAGAAAAGAATTACCTACGCCATAGCCTACGAGCGTGGAAAATTTTACGCGAACGAGTGGATATATATACGACGTGCACGATGACCATATAACATGACTACAAAAGCTGACTGTTGTTATGACTCTACGGCCAAAATGGGCATCTGTCACACGATGCAGCGTATACTGATGACAGCGAATATTACATCCGTGGAAACGCGAATCAACGAGGATGGTAAATTCTCATTCTACACCAGCTGAGGTCAAAATATGCTTTTGGAAGCACCACATTATGAAGACGTTTGGAAATATTGAGCTATAAGTACGTCCTTCTTGTTTATTGACTTGTTTATTTTTTATATAAATTTATTTAGATTTTGATTCTACTCTATAGGTAGCAACGCGTAACTGGGATGCACAAATGTTAACAATGTACGTATAACGTAACATTAAGGCGCGTTCGCGTAACCACCTTTGTCGTGGAAATGCAATAAGTATTACATATTCTGAATGTGTGTCTGTAGCCTTAGTTATCCAGCACGTAAAGCGCATGCGCCGTATTATATTGTCATCTGTGGCCTGTCTGGCTCTACCATATTTCTTACCATCATCTCATAAACGGCACGAATTGCGGGAAAAAACTTACTAAACACAAATCGTGTGTTTTGGTTTTCTCTACAACTTTTGTCTGAAACATTTCTCATTCGAAGAATTCAGCGAGATATTGTCATAAATGTACATAGGTCTTCATGTAAAGTACCCGTTATTCTTGTCAGAGTTTACTGAAACTTGGATTTTCTCGACAGATTTTAGAAAAGTACTCAAATATCAAACGTCACTAAAATCCGTCCCGTGGGAGTCGAGTTCCATGCGGACGGACAGACATGACGAAGCCAATAGTCGCTTTTCGCAATTTTGCGAACGCGCCAAAAAGAAAACGAATGTAGGCGGCATACAGCCACGGCACTACCGTCGCTGTTTGCAATTCGACGTTCCCAGCTGCGGGTATGAGCACGTCACGTGGCCACAGTTTCTGGCGTCTTCCGCGGGCAACACTTGCATTCTGTAACTGGGCCAGAGTCGTTGCTGTGCCTCGGGAGATGCTTATGATAAGTTGTGGAAAGTCATCTGATTTCATCTTTGACGAACGGCATGCTAAGATCAGCGACGACTGTGTGGTTGGTTACGTATTATCGAGAGACGACGAGCGCTCTTAGCGTCTTGGATTGAGAGTGTTGAATGATCAGTACATTGTAGTGTTCGTCATATCTCCAGAGTCGTACACCGTAAGTCCATACTGATTTGACTAAGACTCTGTACAGGGGAACTGTACTTATTTGTCTGTAGTTAATTTAACCCTTTGAAGACGAAGCGTGTCTGTTTTATATAAGGACTCAGTGCGTACCGCGCTGTAAACACTCTCCACGTCGGTTATAAAAACCAATCTCTTAATGTTTTTAAGGCAAAAGTTGCTGTTTGTTCTGAGATCCGTACAAAACACATAAACGCAATGTGGGCACCACGTAGACTTTTTTAATGTTAAACCTGGTGGTACGTAAAGTTACCGCTAGGCTTTAAAAGGTTAAGCACACTGTCTGTAACCCAGAGCACACGGCGTGGAATTATTGAATGTCGTACAATAATGAATTGGAAAGACACCGGGAAGTGGTCATGGCCTAATTCTCCGGTTAGTCGCCGGCCTCTCACCGAGGAGGCCCGAGTTCGATCCCGGGTCAGTCCATGTGGGATTTGTGGCGGACAAAGTGGCACTAGGACAGGTTTCTCCCCCGAGCACTTCCGTTTGCCCCTGTCAATTTCATTCCACCGGTGCTCCATTACACGAAAAAACGAAAAAAAAAAAACTAATCATCTTCATCACAGGGCTGCACAAGAAGCCTCAAGGCTGCGGTGCGTCCGTAGCATCTGCTGCGGGGCCCTTTACCACAAAAAAATTCATGGTACTCTCCCGAAATCTGTCATGAGGGACTGAGGAAAAACCACTAAAAACATCAACATGGATAGTCGGTGTTGCGGCCGAGATGCGAACCCAGGTACAAGAAGTCTCACTTTCACCTAAAGACACAAGCAGTATAATGCAGCCTGCACAAGGTCGAAGTGAACCTGGCTACAACACGATAACATAACCTACAGGACTACAACATAAATCTTCATTGTCGTAGAAATCTCAGACATCACATCCGTATCTTGTTTACTGCACTAAAAATACGTATCGAAGTGCTGGTCTGTAAGTGCCTCGCAAGTCTTAACAAATCTGTTACTGAGCAGATGGTCTATTACAACCTAACCACAGCGTTTCTTTCATCGTCATCCTAACCACTGCAGCATCCAGCGAGGTGTCCCGGTGAATGCAGGCTTTCTATGCGGTCGAGGTGCCGCATGCCGATCCCAGTGGCCGCGCAGTGTAAGGCGTAGGTCTGCGGCCGAGCGCTTGCTGGGGTCGTGGGTTCCAATCCCACCGGAGGCATGGATGTCTGTCTGTTGTAAGTATTGCGTGTTGTCAGGTAGAGATCGCTGAGTCGGGCTGATCACTCTTCCAGAGAAGTCCTACCGTGTGTGGTGTGTCTTCAGCGTGATCGTGAAGCCTCGATTATGAGGAGGCCCTGGCCCAATAGGGGCTGTTGCGCCACTGGGGGGGGGGGGATGTACCGTGCCCGGGGCAATGATAAAACAGACACTCTGTGTAAGTACATCTACCTCTGCAACAGGCAACATTCTCTCTACAACCTTCCACGAAAGGACAGGGAGGGATAAGAGGTACAGTCTGGCTCTACTCAGGCTGAACCTCAGTGCAAGATGGGGTGGGCGGTGAACGCCACGCCCTGGCCACTTTACCTCCCGGAAGGAGACTCAACACCCATTGTACCGGAGGCTGGGTGGGCCCCAGGGCCGATCTGGACAGATGCGGAGAAGAAAAATCTTTTACACCCACCGGAGTTCGAACCCGGGGCCGTCCAGCCTGTACCGAATCGCTATACCGACACGCTACATTCAGATCCATAGCACTGGGTGTTTGTGAAATATCGGCTGTTAATCTAATCGTGACATCTTCTGGTGTCACGGCACAACCGTAAGTTTCATCACCGTTACCACAAAATCCACCCGCCTAATCGAACTCCCGTTTGCAGTAACTTTACTTATGTCCCTACTTACCTTAGGGGACCGACCAAGACTACAGGCGTCACTGTCCTGGCTCTGGTAAGGACTAGAAATGCTGATCGGAACTGTGATCATGGCGCCCGCAAGCCATGCAACCTGCACGCACAGTAGATCACACTTGAGCTGTCTCATACCTTATCGGACTTCGCTTCTGCATGTAAGCTTTAACCGACTTCACTATCCCTCAAACCCCCAATGGTTACTTCACGTACCACCAGGTTTAACATTCACAAATTCTACGTTCTGCCCACACTGTATTTACGTGTTTTGTGTGGATCTCAGAACAAACAGCGATTATTTCCCTATACAGCATTAACTGACTGGTTTTTATAACCGAGACGGAGAGTGTTTACTGCGCGGTACGAACTTGATATTCCAGCAGGTTTAACATTCACAAATTGTACGTTCTGCCCATACAGTGTATTTATGTGTTTTGTGTGGATCTCAGAACAAACAGCGATTATTTCCCTATACAGCATTACCTGACTGGTTCTTATAACCGAGACGGAGAGTGTTTACTGCGCGGTACGAGCTTAATATTTAATTACAATTCAGACACATTTCAGTCTTGCAAGAGTTAAGACTGCCGATCCTGGTGGCCGTACGCTCTAAGGTGTAGCTCTGTGGCCGTTCGATTGCTGGGATTGCGGGTCCGAATCCCGCTGAGAGCATCGATGTTTGTCTGCTGTGTTTCTTGTGTGTTGTGTAGGTAGCGGCCTCTGCAACGAGCTTATCACTTGTTCAGAGGAATCCTACAGTGTGTGTGTGTGTGTGTGTGTGTGTGTGTGTGTGTGTGTGTGTGTGTGTGTGTGTGTGTGTGTGTGATCTAGAAACCTCAACAATAAACGGTCTAGGCGCGAGATGGCCTGTTACGCCACAAGAAAGGAAAGAGTTCGGATTAACCCTTTAAAGACGAAGCGTATCGGTTTTATATAAGGACTCAGTGCGTACCGCGCTGTAAACACTCTCCACTTCGGTTATAAAAACCAATCTCTTAATGTTTTATAAGGCAAAAGTTGCTGTTTGTTCTGAGATCCGTACAAAACACATAAACGCAATGTGGGCACCACGTAGAATTTTTTTAATATTAAACCTGGTCGTATGTAAAGTTACCGCTAGGCTTTAAAAGGTTAATTTGGCATAGGGATAAGTTCACATTTTCAACTGTTCCCGGTGATTCTAAGACGCTGAACGTAGCATGACGTCGGCCTAATCTTAGGATAACAATAACTGCTGATGTGGAAGCGGCTGTAGCTCGCATAAGGCACCACACTGGCGTTGACAATGAAGTGCCGAGGTTAAAAACTGTATCATAACAGGAACGGGGGTTTCAAACGGACAGCCACGTGATAGGCTACACCTGGCTCACGTTATTGCTACGCCAGTCTGAAGGAAGACCAGTTTGACGGTAATAACCCCCGCGCCTCCCCGCCCCGTCCCCAACAGTAAAACGTACGCAGCTTCAAGTCCCGTTCTTTCGAAAGCGAACAGTCCTGGATGGTTCGAACACCCACACAGTGTATCAAACACAATCGCACTACAGACACTTGTCCTGACACTGAAGTAGAAGGAATGTAAGACGTATTATTATGAAACGTGAATCACCGTCTACAATAACCCTTGGATACCCGCAGTTCATATGAGTAACATTTACAAATTGAGATCCTACCCCACAGAAAACATGCTGCACCTCCATTACAAAAAATAAAGAGTTTAATGGTATTTATCGAAAGAGTCACATGAAACAATGAAACAATTTGGGGAAAATGGACGTTTAAAGCGCACCTGGATCCTTGCGGAGCACCTACTAAATCATCCTGTCCGTCCGTCCGTTCGCATATAGTCATTAAAGAACCGCATGATGGATAATCACGAATTTACTATTGGCGCACTTTATACGAAACTGTAAAACTAATGCTGCTTAAAATCAAGCATGACTGACATTTCACATGCGTTTTCCCAGGGTACATCTGCCCACCATCCCACGCGGTAAAAAGCGCAACACATGTTTGTACTGCATTTAAAATAGGAGCGTTTTATTCTTTCAACGTAGCGCTGTATTCAAATTTGACTCGACTGTACACAGAATAAAAACATTCATCGTATTCCATCAACGGTGTTATTGATGGTAAACATGTTGCTAGGATATGGGGGAAAAAAACTTTGTTATGCTTGTAATGATCAAATACTGGCATTCACGGAGTAAAGATATGAAAGCAGTAACATAACGGGCGAGTTTTAACTGCTACATTAACCCTTTAAAGACGAAGCGTATCTGTTTTATATAAGGACTCAGTGCGTACCGCGCTGTAAACACTCTCCACTTCGGTTATAAAAACCAATCTCTTAATGTTTTATAAGGCAAAAGTTGCTGTTTGTTCTGAGATCCGTACGAAACACATAAACGCAATGTGGGCACCACGTAGAATTTTTTAATGTTAAACCTGGTGGTACGTAAAGTTACCGCTAGGCTTTAAAAGGTTAAGCGGGTGACACAGCAGTAACCACTGATTTTAGTGTCAAAACCACTTTCAAGAAATATGGCTCATTATCACTAACGGGGGTGTTACAGATGACGTCATGGCAATAACATTTCTGTTTACATTATGTTCTGAACTATAAAAAAACTGCCGTATGACAGCTAGAACTGTGTTGCGTATCCTCACTGTCTAACAACAGGATATTGCATGCGATTTCCTACACTGCACACGCCCATAAAGAGAATATCTGGTGGTAAAAAGAGCGAAAATTACAAGATAATGAAGAAAATTCGTAACATAAGCTTCAGAAGTTCTAATCTTCGCCAAATATTACGGAACCAAATAAAGGATAAAAATGGGCTAGGCATGTAGCATGTATTGAGAAATTAATATGAAATTTTATCCGGAAAACCTGGAGAAAAATGACGACTTGGCGAGAAATGACAGTGATGGATACTGAAGAAATAGAATGTGAGAAAGCAGTTTGAATCATGTGGCTCAAGAAAGCGACAAGTGGTGGTCTGTGGAAGATATTAACGAACCTTCGCACTCAATTAAACAGAGGCGATTTCTTAACCATCTAAGCGGCTATCAATTTGGTATCTTCGCCCTTCTGGGATGTTACGCAGCGTTTCGGGACAACACTATCGGCTTGATCCCAGAAAATGGGTCCAACAGGATTGTTCCGAAACGTCGGTAACGTCCCAAAAAAAAAAGATCTCGTTTACCCTATGGCGGAAGCCTGAAATCAGGCAAAAATCAGTTTCTCAAGGACTACTTCACGAATTTGGTTAAACAGTCACCCCCTTTCCCCCATCACTCTCTTCCCTGTTCCAGATAACCTGAACTTGATACTGAAGTAACCGCATCGACAGCTGATTGTCCGATTAGATCTGAAACAGCACAAGATATACAGCCCGAATTCTACCGTTCAGTATTTCGGTAACTGTAAAAAAATTTGATATCAGGGAAAGCACGAACTGACGTACACTGTATCACGACACTATCACTGGTAAGTCTTGTTTGCACATCGTACAAATCGGCGATTATTTAGACAGCGTCCGAAACGGCAACAGGCGAAGAACAAACTGCAGTCCCCCCTGCTCGTTTTCGGGCACTTCTATCTCTGTCTCCCCCCGCTATGACGTAGCCTGGCAACAAGCAAGCTCTAAATTTATCCGAACAGTAAGCGTCCGTTCTGACACTATGCCCACAGTTACCAATCACCCTCCGCGTGCCACATAAACAATTAACGAACTCACTGACCGTCTGACTGAACCACTAAGTCATCTACAGACTTCGGGCGTTCAAGGACTAAAAACTGCTGTTTTTAAGCGCGTTCGCAAAATTGCGAAAAGCGACTACTAGCTTCGTCATGTATGTCTGTCCGTCCGCATGGAACAATTCGACTCCCACTGCACGGATTTTCATGAAATTTAGTATTTGAGTTTTGTTTCTTTGTGGCTGAACAGCCCTACTGTGGGCGTTGGCATCCTCATTCTTGAGGTTGCATGATCACACTCATTTAGACACAGCACACTCGGTAGGACTCCTATGGACGAGTGATCAGTCCGACGCACAGACCTCTACCTGACAACACACAAACACTCACAACAGACAGACATCCATGCCCCCGGTGGGATTCGAACCCAACATCCCAGCAAGCGCCCGGCCGATGGCCCATGCCTTAGACCGCGTGGCCACTGGGATCGGCTGGTATTTGAGTACTTTTCGAAAATCTGTCGACAAAATTCAAGTGTCCTTAAAATCTGACAAGAATAACGGGTACTTTACATGACGACCTACGCACTATTACGATAATATGTCGCTGAATTCTTCTTAGAATGTGAAATATTTCAGACAAAACATGTAGAGAAAATCAAAACACACATTTTATATTCAATAAATTTTCCCGAAAATCGTGCCGTTTATGAGATAATGTGGAAAAATATGGTACAGCCACATAGGTCACAGATGACAATACAATACGGCGCATGCGCTTTGCGTGCTGGAGACGTAAGGCTACAGACACACACTCAAAATTTGTAATACTTATTGCTTTTCCACGGCAACAATGGTTACGCGAACGCGCCTCGATGCTACGTTATACGTACATTGCATGTCTTGTTAACCTTTTAAAGCCTAGCGGTAACTTTACGTGCCACCAGGTTTAACATTAAAAAATTCTACGTGGTGCCCACATTGCGTTTATGTGTTTTGTACGGATCTCAGAACAAACAGCAACTTTTGCCTTATAAAACATTAAGAGACTGGTTTTTATAACCGAAGTGGAGAGTGTTTACAGCGCGGTACGCACTGAGTCCTTATATAAAACCGATACGCTTCGTCTTTAAAGGGTTAATGCTTAAAACAGGCATCTATACAAGCCACTTCACAAAATGCATTTACGTATATAAAACATACACTAATTACAAAGCTCTAATATTCACACATCACTTTTATTGGTTTAAAATAAGTACACATATAAATGAAAATTAATGAACAGAATATTGATGTTTGTTCAATTAATGTTACGAGGAAAACAAAAATCCGTGTGAGATTTTAGGCTATCGCAGAGGTGCAGCTTGGGTCTTCGTTCTTCTGGAATGTGGCGCCGTATCCCTAGTTGACTGATAACCGACGTTTCGAGACCATAAATCTTTCTCGAAACGTCGGATACCAGTCATCCAGTGACTTGACCTCCACATCCCAAAATAAAGAAGACCTCAAATACCAGTTAATAAAAATCATGTCTCCCCCCCCCCCCAAATCAGCAGCAGTGGAAATTACAAGACCTACCCACATTTGCGTCTTGTCCCTCCCAAACCCACTATCTGGGCTGGGAAACTGAACACCCACAAATGTAAGTAGCGAATGTACGAATTTCACGAACTTTATATTGTCCATGCCGCGCACGTAACGTCAATAGAAATACATAAATCATACACCAACTCATTCACAAAGTTGTAAATAAAATAACCTCAATAAAGAATTTTAATTATATCCCTACATGTTCCGGTGCTCTGAAGCACCATTCTCAGGGGAAGCGTCCAGGAAAGGATGTGACATTATTTTATCCAGAACTGTGTTTTCACCAGAACTGTGTCTAATTACCTAGTGTTTTATTACTTTGAGTTTTGTGTTCTCCCCCTGAGGATGGTGCTTCAGAACATCGAAACATGTCGGGTTATTAATTAGAATTCTTTAATAAGGTGATCTGCAACTTTGTGCACGAGTTGGTGTATGATTATATATTTTTATTGAATTTCAGCAACTTCCGATTTCCATATTGTACAGGCATTTCTGCTTCGCCGTCCACATTTTTGGACATCGCTGAGAATCCAAACATTCCGCCACATTACAGCGTCTAAATTTCATTCACGTTTTCACACTTTTTTTTTCGGGGGCACTCTTTGTTTATCCTTCAACACTTTCAACAACTGCCGCCGACACCACTGTGTACGTAATCATCATCCCATGTCGTTCAAATGCGTGGCTGCAAAATGTAACTTCGACCGTTAGTTGATATGCGAACACCGCACTGTGCAATTCAACTCGGGGGATTTCCAGCGAAATTACAAGCTTTTGTCATCAGCGAGTTAAAATGTACTGACGACAAATCCGGTCTCTGTTGTGCAGTATAAATCCCACACTGTTTCTCAGTAACACATGAAACACGTCCGTAATTTGGCACGTTGCCTACAATACAATAAATTTTACATTAAGCAATTGTTCCCAGATCTGAAGTGGCCTTCCAAAGTAGTTAATGTAAAAGAAACAGACAAAATCTATAAAATAAACACCTGTAGGCAATCATCATCATCATCATCATCATCATCATCATGAATGTAAACAGATGTAGGACACGTGGATCCTGTCCTGTGAAAACCCGGTCTTGAAGATGCAGTTGGTCCCTTCATCTTGTTTTTGGTCGATCTATGTCGCGTTAGCCTTTTGGTTGCTATGCGAGTGCCATCCTCGGTATTCGTGCGTGTTCCATCCTTTTAACATGTAGCCAATTCTTCTGGTAGCTCTGAATTTCATCTACTACGTGTTTTAACTTTAGGTTTTCTAGAATTGTTGTATTCCTTTGATGGGCTGACCTTGTCAGCCCTGTCTAGAGGCTACAGAAGGCAACCCCCTCACTAGAGTAGCCCTGTCTAGAGGCTACAGAAGGCAACCCCCTCATTAGAGTAGCCCTGTCTAGAGGCTACACAAGGCAACCCCCTCACCAGAGTAGCCCTGCGGGAGGCTGGTAACCTCTACAGGACAAATTCAAATTACTCAGATGAAACTGAACCAGAAACTCAATCCGTAAGCAATAAAAGGCTAAAACAGGCATTAACGTCAAAATATACACTTTTAAACAATATCAGACTGAACGAGTTAGTTAGTTAGTTAGTTAGTTAGTTAGTTAGTTAGTTAGTTGCCTGAAGCAGACACGTTGTCATCACAACACGCGACTGCACTTCAGCCCAATTCATTTTTAACTCGAATACATCGGTTACTGGTCACAAACGTCTAACGGCCTGACTTTCCCTTGCAGAATAACTACCAACGTGAGTAACCAACAATACGAAGTCCACTCCAATGGGGCAAGTAGATGGAGGTAAATCTCTGTCTCCCGACAAAAATCAGCTTCATCTAATGAACCCACCAGAGAAGCTCCATTACTTCTACCAGATAACGGGCAGCTTTTAAGCCAAAACGAGAAGACGCAATGTAACTGTAAACGTGTCGGTTTGAGTAGCTTAGGTAAAGTAGTTACACCCAGCCTGCGTCTCACCGCAAAGGACCAGTTTCAATCCCATGCGGGTTTTGAGATGGATTAACCTTTTAAAGCCTAGCGGTAACTTTACACACCACCAGGTTTAACATTCAAAAATTCTACGTGGTGCCCACATTGCGTTTATGTGTTTTGTACGGATCTCAGAACCAACAGCAACTTCTGCCTTATAAAACATTAAGAGACTGGTTTTTATAACCGAAGTGGAGAGTGTTTACAGCGCGGTACGCACTCAGTCCTTATATAAAACAGATACGCTTCGTCTTTAAACGGTTAAGTGGCACTGGGGCAGGATTCCACCGAGCAATTGCTTCAAACCACTGCTCCCTATTCATCTAGCAC
The DNA here is from genome assembly GCA_013340265.1 of Coptotermes formosanus. Lineage (NCBI taxonomy): Eukaryota > Metazoa > Arthropoda > Insecta > Blattodea > Rhinotermitidae > Coptotermes > Coptotermes formosanus. The sequence continues at coordinate 11,955 of BLKM01005737.1, forward strand.
GATGGGCTAGTAAAATGACTCCATCTGTCGCTACAGTACCATGGGACTCAGTCGCCCACGACGCCGTATACTTTTATAAACAGAAACCACCTATTGCGAGTGACATACTGCCTCAACCTCCACGGCAGACGTCATTTCTCATATCCTGAAGGTGTTGGTAGCCGGTTCCTCCGAAACATTGGTGTCTATCTGATTACAAGGCGTCACATACCAGAACACCGTACACGACGCGATCCACATTAGAGGACTCTTGTTGCGCGCATCTTTAGGTGAACAGCTGTGAACAACAATTCATTCGGGCCGCATCAAGGCGACTTATTTCCATCCGCAGAGGTCAAGCTGCGCGGAACACGGGTCTTTGGGTTGCAAGGTCTCGTATTTAGCTTGTCAATCTGCCATCACAAAATATTCCTGTAAAACCTTGAACGAACACAGACGTCTTCAACACGTCTGTTTAGACCCTAGCGGTTATTTTATGTACCACCAGGTTTAACACTCATAAATTCTACGTTGTGCCCACACAGTGTATTTATGTGTTTTGTGTGGATCTCAGAACAAACAGCGATTACTTCCCTAGACAGCATTAACTGACTGGTTTTTATAACCGAAACGGTGTGTGTTTACTGCGCGATACGAATTGGTCTTTAAATATACGTTCTGCCCACACAGTGTATTTATGTGTTTTGTGTGGATCTCAGAACAAACAGCGATTATTTCCCTATACAGCATTAACTGTTTGGTTTTTATAACCCAGATGCAGTGTGTTTACTGCGCGGTACGAACTGAATCTTTAAATATAATGCGCGTTCTTTAAGGGGTTAAGCATTCCAACTTCTGGTTAAAATCTGACAATAGTAACGGACCTTTACATGAAGAATTACATATGTCTGTGAGCCCATTTCGAGTGTATATCACTAAATAAATATTTATAACAAAACTTGCAGAGAAAAATTAAACACATATTTTATGCCTGGTATTAGCAGTCTTTGCCCATTCCAGTGGCCGCGAGGCCTAAGGCGTTGGTCTGCGGCCGCTCGCTTCCTGGGATTGTGGGTTTGAATCCCGCTGGGGGCAGGGATGTCTGTCTCTTTATGAGTGTTGTGTTTTTGTCAGGTAGCGGTCTCTGCGTCGAGCTGATCACTCGTCCAGAGGAGTCCTATCGAGTGTGGTGTGTCCGTGATCGTGAAGCCTCGACAATGAGGAGACCTTGACCCACTAGTGCTTTCGTGCCATGAAAAAAAAATAGCGGTCTTTAGAGAAACGACAATAAATGCGCTATGCGTAAATTTGTAAATTGTGTTTCGCCACAACTCGAGGCCAAACTTGACGGTCCGCGCGACAGAACAGCCGCGAAACTGGCGTGGATGGACACCGCATGGGCAGGCCTCCAGAACGCACCGTCATCACACGGGAAAAAGAAATCTTTCCACATATATGTTGCTATACCAAATAGATGCACAACAGGCGTGAAGGAAAACGCTTCTGACTCCTGCAAATCTGCATATCAAAATCAGTTTAACCTTTTAAAGCCTAGCGGTAACTATACGTACCACCAGGTTTAACATCAAAAAATTCTACGTGGTGTCCACATTGCGTTTATGTGTTTTGTGCGGATCTCAGAACAAACAGCAACTTTTTCCTTATAAAACATTAAGATACTGATTTTTATAACCGAGGTGGAGAGTGTTTACAGCGCGGTACGCACTGAGTCCTTATATAAAACAGATACGCTTCGTCTTTAAAGGGTTAATTTCTCACACAACAGGCCGGCCAGCCATGCAAGCAGTAAATTCTTAAGCGAATGGTACATTAAACAGCGATATGAAATGTTCGTTTGAACACTGAATTATGCTTTTGCTTGCTGGGCAATGGATTGCGTGCAAATTCCTGTGATGCGTCGTGATTGGCTGACTCGAGAGGCAGGTTTTATTAATAGAAATGCCATACAGGACACACGTGGACACGATGCAAACATGCCAGAGCGCTAGTAACACTCCTACAATGAGTGGCAATGCAGCTGGCCAACAGAAAGGAAAAGATTACAATTTGCCATCTGGCGACTGAATCGAACGCGGAACTCGTTACTAAGTACGTACTACGAACACGCAACCTTATTTTAACCCTTTAAAGTCTAGCGGTTAGCACGGCCAGGTCTAACATTAAGAACTCTGTACTTTAACCGAACAGTGTCCTTCGTGTTTCCTATGCTCGCCATAAATAACCATTAACCCTTTAAAGACGAAGTGTATCTGTTTTATATAAGGACTCAGTGCGTACCGCGCTGTAAACACTCTCCACTTCGGTTATAAAAACCAGTCTCTTAATGTTTTATAAGGCAAAAGTTGCTGTTTGTTCTGAGATCCGTACAAAACACATAAACGCAATGTGGGCACCACGCAGGATTTTTTAATGTTAAACCTGGTAGTATGTAAAGTTACCGCCAGGTTTTAAAGGGTTAATTCAGTATACAGCATGGGGTCTATGCTGTTTGTGTTTTTAATATTGTCCCAAAAGATATTGGATTTTACAAGTAACATTAAAAATGTTATATTTTTTTAATAAGTGGCAATGTTACGTAGTGTTCTAGAAAAGGCGTTAGTGTTAGTTCATTTACAGTAAATACCACTGACTACTGCCGCTTCCATGGTAGGGTCGCGGGTCATACCATTTACTAGTTTAGGGTCACACACCTACAAATCTGGGAATCGCTGACATAGACAGCTTGGTATTTGTAACTCTGATACACAGCGTTCTCTATGAGGCACGAACTGAATCTTCAAGAATCGTTTTCGATCCCAGGCCAGTGGATATGAGATTTGTGGTGACAAAGTAGCACTGGGACAGGGGTTTCTCTCAGTACTTCGGCATTCCCCGGACTGTATCATTCCGCCACTGTTCCATACTCCCTTCATCAACATGTTGCTGTTACCAGAAGTGCAAAAGGGCGAGGCTTGGGCACCTTCCAAAAAACAATGCGCTTTCGGAAATCGGACAACATCGGATAGAAAAGTACTGTCGACGTCCTTTTGGGGGACGAACGTCTGCTTTTTGCCAGCGTGAACTAGGCACGGCACATACTGATGCAAGTTTGCAATGGCGTCATGTCACCAATCTGACAAGTGTTAAGTCTCCAGACTTCCGCAGCAGTGCCGTTGAAGGTCTCCGTTCACTGGGGATGTGGCGCCACGCCGCTGGGAGATTCCAGAGGCGGCGGCGCCATAAGGTGACACGTGATGGTTATGTTACAACAAAACCTTTTCGCGTAACGAATTCGGTGACGAATATAGGTGCTTTACCATGAGATATGGTATCTCATAATTTCGGTAAGTTCAACCTGTTCTGTATTCTCAATGTTGTATTTGTCTCCAGCAAGACCTGCTATTACCGATCCCAGTGGCCGCGCGGTCTAAAGGGTGGATCTGCGGCCGCTCGCTTGCTGGGATTGCGGGCTGCGAATCCCGGCGGGGTGACGGATGTCTTTCTCTTGTGACTGTTGTCAGGTGGAGGTCTCTGCGTCAGGCTGATCACTCGTCCAGAGGAGTCCTAGCAAGTGTGGTGTCTGAGCGTGATCGTGAAGCCTCGCTAATAAGGTGGCCCTGGCCCACTAGGGGCTGTTGCGCCATGGAAAGAACACCTACTCTTGGAGTTCAAGAGAAAGACCGCTAATACGGACACTTCAACATTGGCAGTCGTTCGGTCGCATCATACGATGACAGACGTTAAAGAAAATTCGAGCCGACACCACTTTAAAATTATTCCTCAGCAGCACTTGAACATCACAATGAAGCATATTAAAAACGTGCTTTATAGGGAATTTATAATTAATCAGTCGTAAGGTTAAAATACTGGAAAAGAAAACAACACAAGCCGAAACGTCGGACTCATACTCGCCTGCCTGTACGAAAAATTACAAGCAGGCACGTACAGTCATAGCTCACACAACTGCCCATATTATACTCCTGGGTTAGAGCAACACTCGCATATAACGACAAAAAATATTCGATCCCTTTCATGACGGTATAAACGAGTTCTAGAGCACAGGAAAACCATACGTAGGCTGAACTCGGACTTGATTTACGCAAGTCGACTTGTGCCGGACGTTCTGGAACGTAACTACTGCTTAAGTCAGGTGGGGGGGGGGGGGGGTGTAGTCTGAGATATTGGAAGCGCCGTTAAAATACAACAACTAAATACACAACTGATGTCGTTATAACCAGGTTCAACTGTAGGGACACATTCCATGCAACTGTAGGGACACATCCCATGCAAC
>BLKM01005741.1:0-21695 GCA_013340265.1 Coptotermes formosanus
TACAGTAACCATTAGACTTATACTTAAATATAGGTTATAAGTCTAAACAGTAGCCTGATGATTCACGTGGTGGTGATGAAATGTCTTATAGGTTTACCGTTATTAATACATATTGAGCTTTAATGAAAGGGACGGAGTTTTAAAAATCGAGAGTCGGAGTCGGAGCTTTTGTGTACGGGCTCCACAGCTCTGGTATCTAGCACAGGAGGCGAGCAATTTTCCGTACTGTTGTGCTGCGAGGTTATTCAAAGATCAGCAACGTTATAAATTGACAGCGGCGTAAACATGAAATGGATCAGATGTGCTTAATGGGGTTACTCATCCTCGCTGTTTATCAGGGATAAGCAATAAATGGTGATGGCAAATAGAAATAATGGGGGCCAGTGACGGGATTTTGCGAAGAACGTAATGAACAGTTGATTTTTATAAATGGCAGAGTTTTTTTTGGGCTGGTTTTGCGACTATTAGATTTTTCAAGAGAAATTCATGAAGTTAGTTTTATAGTCCATATCGCCTATGATTTGTGAAAAGGGGGTAACTGCTACTTTGAGCTAAATTGAGCTAAGTGTCGCAAATGGCCGTGCCATGACTCAGGCGGTTAGGCGTCAGCCTTCCACCACCAAGGCTCGGGGTCGATCTCGGGTTAGTCTAGCGGGATTTGTGGTGGACAAAGTGGCACTGGGACAGGTTTTTCCCCCAGTACTTTGGTTTTCCCCTGTCAGTTTTATTCCATCTGTGCTCCAGTACTCAAAAAAATTAAAAAAACTCATCATCTTTCTCTTCATCTTCATCACAGGGTTGCACATTAAGCCTTAAGGCTGCGGTGCCACGGTAGCTTCTGCTGCGGGGCCCGTCTCCACAAAAAAAAAAGTGTAGCAAATCATTCAACTAAGGGTCCTGTATGATACGTAAAAAGATGACAACTGCATCTTCAAGAATAATCAAGGTAGGTGGGGGATATCCTACCTGTGAAAACATTTGCCATATATAAAACGGAGCCACCGTTTTGCTTCTCCTGTAAAATTGAGATTTTATGGGTTGTCCCCTTTTTACAAAACAGGGGCGGTATTTGTTACATCTTTACCTATAATACGGCAGAATTTCTACACTATTCCTGAGTCGTGCCCCGATGAAAAAGTTTATTTATTAATAACTCTGCCTTATTCATCCCAAAGTTGCGAGTAATTATGGAACAAGAAGTTCGTAACTTCGAGTAGTGTAATATACTTGCAAAAACATTACATCAATGTGTACGTAGAGAATAGCAGAAGCGAAATTAATTGCTAATGCGTGTGCTGTCGGCAGAAACGGGTTCTTAGCGCGAGACGCAGCAGGTGTAGTTCGTCATACCGCCCCCATTCTGTCTCCGGGCATTGCAGCTTTCTGAATCAATTAGACCCATAAAAATAAATGATACTTAACGCGAGTGCCTTCTTTTTAGTGGGATACGATTTCAGCGCCTCGTTTCTGGCATTGTCAATACACCGTACACACATCTTGTGCATAAAAACTACCTTAATGCATGGCTATGGCGTTTGCTTGCGCTTGTGTACGACGTGGACATCGAGGAAAGCGTTGCTGTCCTGTAGAATGTACTCCGCTTGCAGAACTCGTGGAGGACAGACTGTCAAACCTACAGCAGGATCGTCGTCGTCGTCGTCGTCGTCGTCATCATCATCATCATCATCATCATCATCATCATCATCATCATCATTATCATCATCATCATCGTCGTCATCGTCATATATTCATACGATAACATCTGTTTGCGACATATCTACTGAACTACCGAAAGGATCTTTTTAAGACTCACATTTTTAGAAATCTTATGATTCGGCACTGATGGCAAATTTCTTTGTTTTTATTAATTAATTTTCAAACGGAATTGTTGTGAAACAAAGAAGACTAACGTTAAAAATTGACAGAGCCGCCCCAAGCGCAGGCCAAGGGAAGCTAACATCTTTCATGTATTTTCCTTGGCCTCCGCTTGAGGCAGGACTGTTGATTTCAACGTTTTGTGTAGTATTTAAACGTGGTAGGAACATTCTGTTTCTTATTTCCACCTCGCTTATGGTCCGTTGATCTCCGAAATTATTTACCAAGCGTAAAGCATTCCTAAGTACCATTCTTTATGTTGTAATTTTTGTTGATTAAATATTTTAATGTTTTCACTCGCTAATTATTCACGGTTATGTATCTAGTGTACAAAAACTGTTTGCAAGTAAAGAAGAGAAAGGGCAGAGGTGCGACGACAGGAGGGACGAATAGAAGGACGGTGAAAAGAACACGGGACAAATGAGGGAAGGAGATAAATATGAGAAAGGAAGAAATTTGTGAAGGATGAAGATATGAAACAAATTATTTTTCCCGAGAGGCGAAACCTGTGCGTGCACTATATTGTGATGGTCAGAAGACGGGAAACATGGACGGAGGTTCGTCTGTTGGTACCCGACAGTGAAAGTTGTAATGTTTTTCATAATTCGATTTCAGAGATTCTAATCGCATTACCAAAATTGTTTGAATGTATTTAAGTGAACAGAGAAACGCTTATAAAGTATTTGTAAAATTAAACTAGAAAATTACTAGCTGTATGTTATTAAGACTTTCGGTATCCGCTGGTACGCGCGGGCGTTTTGTTCGTGATAGTGATACGCGAGGAAAAGAATGTTGAAAGGAACTGCTTTAGTCCATGGCGAATGTATAGCAAATGACATTTACGGCTGTTTTTGTTGTAGTTGTTCAAGTAAGTTTGTTCACTATTTTTTGTGTGCGCCTTGTACAAGCTAGGGCTAACAGACTGACCTCTTGAAACCTATTTTATTTTCTCGACACACGTCTTCAGCTACAGCCATCTAACGACGCTTTACAAATTCAGAGCCTTAAAACGGCCTCCCTTCTTTTGCAAGTAATGATATGTTGTTTAAAATTATAATAACTTATTCACTTTTGTGTAATTATTTTTCAAAAATTTATTCTATGTATGAATATTTCCCAGCTAAATTCAGGCATCCGCCGGCCACGCGAAGTAGAAGTGCGGACTGCGAGTTGTCGTTCCCCTTGTAACGCGTCAACGGTATGGGCACAAATATTAAGTGTCTGCATATTTTTTGGTGCATAAAATCTAATTTATTTTATGAAGATATTGTTATGCGCACGCGCTAAAGAAATTAACGCTGTCATCATCAAAGGCAGGTCTCTAATAGCATGACGAGTTCTGTCTGAGCTACATCACCTTTATCTAGGCAGACTCTCACAACAACTCAAAATACTGACATCCATGTTTTAAAGGTGTATGTGTAATTACCGTCCAGTACAGAAATTGGGAAATGACACTTGTCAGCACGTGCGTCTGTTTGTACAACCCTCTAGCCTCGAAATAATTCAGTGGAGAGTTTTCATTTCAAAGTTCTTTATTGTAATCCTTCCAATACGACTTACCCTAAAGAAATATTAAAAAAATTTAATACGTTGTATTTACGTAATTGGTATGTTTTAAACTTACGTGTTTACTACCAGAATCATTATAGGTAGAAAGCAGACCTTAAATTGTATGTATTTAAACGTGTCATATACAATCCTGGTGCATCAGCATTGCGTCTTGAAGACTAAAATCCTTACGTATTTCTTTTGTCTATAGCTTACTGTACTCTGGTGTTTTGCTGTATGCAAGGGAATTAAGAATTATTTAAAACCGTTTGTTATTTGTATAATATACCTTATAACTTCCGTCTAACGTATGTTTTGCCAAAGGAATGATTTGAGTCTGTATTATGTGGTTCATATTTGCAACGTTTTTTCATTGTTTATCCCTCTAGATGCGGGATAGAACTACGTAACATTCTCAACATTTACGGGTGTTTTTGTCCTGAAATTTAAAATCAGATGCTTAATTATTTAGATCTTTAATGTAATGATAAATCTGATGGAACATATTCAATAAAAGCATTCGACGTCGTGCACTGTTTTCTTGTGTTGAGTATACCAGAAGTCAGTGTGTGCGGTGTCTCTGTACTTTAGTCTTTGTGAAACCGAAAGTGCGTATTGTATTTATGTCGGTCAAATACCGCCCTTTTTTATGGTGCACACGTAGTTCAGTGTTTTCGTTTTAAGACATGGTTGGATGACGAACAATCGAGTTCGGAAAGGTCGGATACTCCAGCAAATAAAACTTAGTAATACGTAGGCCTGTTTGCGACGAGTTATGTTGGGCGGTCTGTGATAAGTCTTCTAATATAGTACATTTATGCTTCATTAACGACGGAAATATGTCTTTTTATACTGGGAGCGTCTGTGTTCTAGTCCTTAAAACTTTAGTGATTGTCGAATGTTACATGCAGACTGAAATAAAGTACGGACGTTTCTCGGTAATCTCTAACAACACTGATTCAATTTGTCTCATTTATATACAGCAGGGTCGAAAATAATAGTATAGCCTAGGGGTCAAGTGTCCGAAACAAGTTTCGGGTAGTTTCTGTTCTGAATGACAAATGAAGTTTTTATTCTATGAAGGTTCATTACATCAGAAATATGTTAGCCACACCAACTCAAGGATATTTAACTCCTTAAAAGGCGAAGATAGTCTGAATGATGTACCTAAGTTTAATTTATACCTCACAGAGAACATAAAATCCAACAATTTTCAAGTTCCTTAGGTCAGTGGGCGTTCAGAGAATTTTTTACTGTTGATTATAAAATTAACTGACACTCTCTGGGTGTTCTTTAACTTTGAACCAGATGGTGTGTATGGATACCACTGCTCATTAAACTGCTGATAAATGCGATGTTTCGGGAGTAACGCTGTTCTTCGTTTGCTTCCTCAGCTACGTGACTTAGTAAAGGTAAAGGCGTATGAGTGAGTGAAGGTGTAGCTACACACACTCATAACCTCAGCACTAGATGGAGGTGAGTGGTCAAGCTTCACGCCCCTACTGCTTTACACTCAGGGAAAGAGCACCCGGTGCTCACTGAATATGAGTTTGTGTGGGCCCCAGAGGCGGTATGGACGTTTTGGGTAAGGTCTGCTAATTCGTACCAGCTCCAAAATGTCCATCTCTTTATAGGCCTTCCTAAATCTCTTTTCTGATTTGTTTTGTATTAGAATGTGTTTCATAAATTTTTCTTATTATGTTTTTCTATCAGTCCATCTGTGTCTGTTAACCTGCCTTCTGTGCTTCTGTTCATTTCAGTATCTCTGAGTATTTATCCTAAACTCCCGTCCGTCTTAAGACCCTCACCCAGCGTTCACCTTCGTAAGTTTAATTCCCGAGTTTATGCGGCGCTGCAGTCTGAGGGACTATCTCTCTGTTTTCAGCGCTGCCAGTAAAGGAGCCCTGACACTGGACACTACTTAAGATACGTTGGCGATAAGATGAGCTTGCGATGCGACTGAACCATTTGTTTCAAATGGGATCTCATATACTAAAGACGGCGCAATGACGATATGTTCACGACCGCCACCTAAGCTACGGTGACGACTCAGCACGCTGTGTCGACTATTGCGCAGTTGTAAACAAATCGCCACAGAAGGCGGAAATCTCAGGGGATTTTAAAATGGTTTGCTGGTTTGTGCAAGCACGAATGAGGAGCACATGTTAAACCTGTGGAGCTTGTCGGGAAACACTCCATTTGTGCGAAGGAAAAGGACCCTCTTACTCAAGAAAGGGTAAATTTTAATAAAACTCTTCCCATGTATTCCTGTATAAAATGATCTAAATCTTCCATGTCCATGTCTGTAGCCCTGGCTGCACCAAAACTGCCGACTTCGCCACTTTGGTTGAAGCGATCGTGAACCCAGTACTTCCTTCTTGTTACTTTATTCTTCAATCTTCCTCTCTTCTGTCACATAGCAAATGTGTTCCGGTCGTCTGATGACATGTCCGTATATATATAAATATTATATAGTCTGAGTGGATCGCCTCCGGTGTGCGAGAAGCGTATCGTGTCGACTATATCGTGTCGCCATCGCATTTCCGTCGTATCGCAAGCAGTCACATGTGCGAGAGCGGCAACGTATACAAGTTATCATCCCTACTTCGGTTTATGATCGTGTTCATTATCAAGCGTACGTAAAATATTTTGCGTCACTTATTTCAAAACCTATGCTGCCTAACTTAATAACAGGAATTGACTTTATACTAAAGCGTCAAGTGCATGTTAAGACTAATAACTCTACCGAAAAATTATCTGCTAAAATATATACAAATTCAAACTGGAAGAATTTATATGACGCTCTGCAGTTGGTAAGCATAGTTGCTGTAATGTCGTGTCATTCAACTTACATTCATTACAGAGTGTTGTTTTACATTAGGGTTATTCCTGCAGAGGAACAACGCGCTACTAATGACGTCTCCATGTTCCTAAAGGGTCTGTGTCTTGTTACCTACTATATGATAAAAACACTAATTATTTCTCTTCCACCTAACACTTGCTGCCAAGTGTTTTAAAACATCCGCTGTATGGTGAAATAAGATCTTCGTGTGATGTACAGTCGATGACATTACAAAGCGATTCCGTCTAACGTGGATTTACTATTTCCAAAGGCATAATAATATTACTTGAGAATTAAGTGGCTAGCAAACAGTGTGTTACAAAACACATTAAAGTAGTACGTGTTGTGTGGGTCGCTGTGGTTTATCACTTTTGTTAAACACGGTTTCGATATTCGCAGATAAGCGTGGAAAGCGAAGGAAGAAGTTAGAGTGCACCCCGTCAAATAGGGACAATCGTTAATGTACAAGTTCTTATCGCGTACGAACTGCCTAGAGAAAACAGTAACGAACTGTATAATGAAGACCCAAGGCTTCTGGTATGTGAGTATGACACCGTGTTTCAGAAGATTTGAATCTTCAAGAACACCGTTGTTAGGACCTCAGAGGTCTCTCACTCTATAATAATCGTTTTTCTACACGCGTTTTAATTAGCGAAACATACGTCTGTGTGTTTCTTTCCGACATCTGAAATGCTGTCTCATTTAACTATACAGGGTGATCGTGAAGTAAATACATAATGTTAAACGGCTGGATCTCCTGAACGGAGTGCTATATTGCACAGTTATTACACCAATTTAAAGCCCATACACTCCCGTTCGTGTCGTAGACCCCAGAATTTTGTGCACAACCTAGAAAATCAGACTGAGAACGTTTCCTTAAGAAGTCAAGAGGGACAACGGCAAAACTATCTCGAAATTGTTGTTCAAATTCAGCAGGTGTTCTTGGTTTTTATACGTAGACATCCACAGAATATTTCTCAAAATATTTGGGATTGTCGTCTTGCCATGCCAGCATGATCTCTGAAAATTAGGTGCGGCGATGGCGGTCCTTAGGGAAGAGCGCTCGGGAACGAAGTGGGGTTTATGTCGAAGCCTGACACTGAGTGGGAGTGTAAGGGCTTTAAAATGGCGCAAGAATTGGAGCAATTTAAAATTCTGTTTATGAGATGCAGATATTTGACCGTATGTATTTACTTTATAATCATTCTGTACTTGCTATTTCAGATACACGTGTAGTACCAATAACACCGTTTGTAGTCTAGACGTCGACAGTTGACTACAAAAGGGAAGCGAGAGGCGGAGTGTGGACATTTTATTTCATCTGTCCCTGTTCGACCATCGGCAGACGTTTTTCTGTGAACTCTTCGTTTAATGTCCTCACAAACGAAGACTTAAGAGCATGGTTTCTTTCCAGCTGAAAGCACTCGTTTCTCGCATTCCCGGGTTGAGGGGTGGGGGGGGCCATGAACCCTGGACAAGAACCCTGTTCTTAGCGACAGTAACGAAATTTAATCATTTATTAGTCCTAAGTGCCTTTGCTTTGGGGAGATATTCTGCGTGCCCGTGATTTCAGGCTTCCGCCGCGATGTTCATGAGATCTGAGCTCTTCTGGGGTGTTACGCAGCATCGAGTGGTTATCCTTTACCGACGTTACGACGTATCGGTCCCATTTTCAAGGGTCGTACATTCAGTTGGTATTAGTGTTTTCGTTTCTGTTTCTGTCTCGAAGCGAGGCGAGTTTTCAAATCATGTCGCTTCACACAGAATTTCCGTAAGGGTTGATAGGCCCATATCGCCATCACTGCAGAGTTTCAGCTAGTTATGTTATAGGTTTCGTAGCCTGCGATATTATGTTTAGGTCCACTATACATGAAAATGCATAATGTGAGCTTCCACCGATGGGTTTTACTGTGTACAGGCGGATCGCCGGCCTGCTTTCACGTGAAGAATGACGAATTTTGCCCACATAATTCGTATGTTTCGTACAATTAACAGGGATTATTTCCAGATACAGCATTAACAGTTTCCTCTTTGTTATGGAGAGGCAGTGTCGCTAGTGAGGTAGAAACTATGTTTTTATATATTATTTGCCATCAACTTCGTGCGCTCGTGGAAAAGGGCCCCTGCAGTGATGCATGGTTATCATCACTGGCAGACCCGAGATAAGACTGTTTATTTATTTATTTATTTATTTATTTATTTATTTATTTATTTACGTGCTGACTTAACAGCCGTGTCACTATCCACAAACAGAGCAGAAGGACGTATATAATAATAATTTGACGAGGCAATAGACTAACTATATCAGCATTCCCAATATTGGCAAAAGAAGAATACATAAAGAGACATAATAGAGTGTGTGCTCAACTGCGCTTTAACCCTTTAAAGACGAAGCGTATCTGTTTTATGTAAGGACTCAGTGCGTACCGCGCTGTAAACACTCTCCACTTCGGTTATAAAAACCAGTCTCTTAATATTTTATAAGGCAAAAGTTGCTGTTTGTTCTGAGATCCGTACAAAACACATAAACGTAATGTGGGCACTACGTAGAATTTTTTAATGTTAAACCTGGTGGTACGTAAAGTTACCGCTAGGCTTTAAAAGGTTAACACAGGGGTAAAATTACACATTGAACATTGGTATGAGTATGTACGAAAATCAGTTGAGATAGGTCGTGAAGCTAAGGAAGCCATATTACGGTGTCACCAAGCGCAAACAACAGAAGCATCCGTAACAATAAACCGGATATCATACTCTGAGATGATGAAGAAGGAACGTGTCTGCTAACAGATGCTGAAATATAGGTCATTGTCACTCAAGAATTATTGCAGTCCAGTTCTTCGGTTATGTGCGTCTATTTCGGCAGCCTCATTGTGTTTATCGCTCCGTTTGCGTCTAACGAATGAGAGTGCTTGTTGCAATGGGTGTAAAATTGTAAATATTCTGTATCAGTGCTAGACGTGTAGGCTGGCAGGTGATCAGGTGATTGCATTTATAGCAGGTACCCTCGTTGTAATTGTTCTTTCTAGAAGCTAGATGAGTAGACAGGTAGGTGACTGTACTTGTAGCAGATACACCACTATAATTATTCTTTCTAAAGGCCAGAGAGACACTCAGATAGGTGAATGTGTTAATAATAAGGGTCTCATTTTAACGCCATGTAATTCAAGCCATATGCCGTACATACTGTCGTTCGCAGAGGGGACGTAAATAAACTTGCTGTCCTGAATCTCAGTTCTAGTGAATCCTACGACAGGGATGTACACTCCCAGGCGCCAGGTCGCCGTGGAGACTAGATAATTTAGTTTGCTACTGATATTGGTGGATTCTGTGTACGAAACTGGCTTTTTGTCACCCTTCTGTCGCCTAGAATTTTGATGCGGTTTCTAGATTTTGGAAATCTTGTGCACCCCTGTTCTACGCGGCTCCCTCACTAGACGATCTGATCTGTAGGCCGTATATCCGGTTTTGCATTTTTGGGTTTGGTTATTTTGTCTAGTAGTGTAGAAACGCTACGTTGTATGTCGTATGCAAACTGTTATTTTATTGGGAAAAGAAAAATAGTTGGCTTAATCAGCGTTTTGTAGTTTCTTAAATGGCACTGGACGATTAATGGAAACAGGCTGTATAATTTTGTTTTCAGTGCTACGTAATTATTCGTCTGGTCAGGTCCCGAGATGTAAAATACTTTTTAAAAACGCAACAGTATATGAACACAGCATTATCAAAAAATGTATTTACCTACGTTATCCTTTAGTAACATAGTTGCATAGTGAAGTGTTTATGTTTTAAAAATTCATAACCTGTTACATATATAACAACTAAAATGTTGAGATATGGGGGTCGGTTTTGTTAGACCTATTTGGTTAAAGTACTCATGCCTTTGAATTTTTTTTAACCGCCTTCGCAAAATAGTCGTAAGTTAGAATGATAATGGTTGGTAATAACTGTTTAAAAATGTTGATTCTTAGTCATTGCTATGGAATTGCTGGCCGACTGGGCTATTTGCTCCCCTCAGTAGTTGTCACGTTTCCCCATTTATCGTCTCAAAATTGCCTGGCCTATAGTTCCGTCGCCTTACAAATGCTTGTGAAGGGAGTACAGTCACTGGCGGGAAATGCTGGCGCTTTTGTATAGTCCTTATTAAGAAAGAAGTCAAGGTCGACATGGTGTGGTACGTAACTCGTACGTTCACAATTTAAAACTGGTTTTTCTTCTATACAGTCTCGGACGGAAGGTTTGATACTACAAATCTCTGGCATGAGTACTGTCTTCTGAGTGAGACACAGCAATTTCTTGAGTAGTGGTAAATATACTGGTCATACACATCGAGCAAAACACAGAAATTCAAGTGAAGGCTGCATGAACCATACCCTCCACACTTTTAAACACACTGTTCTTGTCGCCACCATTAGTGGTTGCAATTACTGCTTCCGAGTTGAAATTACTTTCGAATTATCCACGGGTAATGAGTCGTATTTCCTCCGAAAGCGTCTATTCACAAGTCATTACTGATATTGGAGACCGTGTTGTATTAATTATAAGGTACAATTATTTGGCCCTACACCGTCTTTTTTCTTTCTTTATGCGACTTAAAGGAACTTAATCCTTATTATCGTGATGGAAATGAGGGGTACTTTCGTCTTATCTCTCTAATTGATTTTTTAAGTAAAGATTTGGTCATTAAAGTTGAGTAATATGT
Source organism: Coptotermes formosanus (assembly GCA_013340265.1). Taxonomy (NCBI): domain Eukaryota; kingdom Metazoa; phylum Arthropoda; class Insecta; order Blattodea; family Rhinotermitidae; genus Coptotermes; species Coptotermes formosanus. The sequence goes on from BLKM01005741.1 coordinate 10,971, forward strand.
TTGGAACATAATTTACAGCCTGTAAATGTAATTAATCACAATTTTAATGTGACATTGTCGATAAACTTCTCAAAGATTACATTAATCATAGAACGTTTGTGTTATTTTGAAAAAAAAAAGCAGTTACGGCTTTTAATGTTCTGTTCTTGCATTGTGTGACGAATTTGTTGGGGCGAAGCACCTCTTGAGAAGCTGGTACTTACGCGGCTAATCAAGAAATTCTCCGCCTTCTGTGGATCAGAAAATTCACCACGCCTTAAGTGTATACTGAAGACCCCACTGGACTGTGTCTTGGTACAGTTGAGTCCAGTCCATATTCTGACACTGTATTTTCTTAAGATTAATTTTAGTATTATCCTCAAATTCATGTACTACCTATCAGTCTGCCAAGTGGCATCTTCTCATATTTCCCCATTAAAATTGTGTAAGTATTTCTCTGCTGCCCTCTGGGCATTGCAAGAAAGGACGGTCTGCCTGATGCGTGTGTGTGTGTGTGTTCCGGCGTGTGAGGCAACTTTAGACTCCTGTTTAGGTTTAAGAATTTTACCCGGCCTGTGGACTAAACGCTTGAAGTGCGTGTATGAATGATTTTGCTTCAGAAAAACTTTCGTGGCGGACGCATTAATTTAATCTACAAGAAACTTGTCTTTGTAGCACTTACACAGCCATCAGGCACCCCTTGCTGCTTCACTTAGGAGTCTTCTGTCTTTTCCCAGTTCGGGCAAAACACTTCACTAGCATTATACTTTAGAAGACTTTAAGGTGTATTTTTGCACAGAGCCGCTCTTTGAGATGAATGTATTTGTTTCTCGTAGCTCGACAGTCCTTGTGGACCTAGGCCTCTTCTGTGAGATTCGTCGATCACACTCAGACACACAACACTCGGTAGGACTCCTCTGGACGAGCGATCGGCCCGTTGCAGAGACAACACAAAATATTTGCAAGATATAGACATTTACGCCCCCGGCGGGATTCGAACCCGCAATCCCAGCAAGCGAGTGGCCGTAGACCTACGCCTTAGACCGCACGGTTGACAAGAATATAGGCTTTTTCAGTTACAAAAAGCACTTTCGAATGGTCGGTATTTAACAACCACTGCCAGTAATCCGTGTCTTCGGATGAACTCTTGGACTGAACAGAAGAGTGCTTGCACGGTTTGGTTGAAAAGGAATTAGTAAAATCCTTTATTACTCAACATCACGCTTTACTTGCCATAAAGCGTTCACACACTACGTAAGTTATGCGGGTGACGTAATTGGAACTGCTGTGTTATTTGACTAGGAGTAGAAGCTCTGAGATTTCGTATTACCTGTAGGTTCACCTCTGACCACGTCTAGTAGTGAGGAGCTAAGCTGTGTTTCGGATGATCCGGCGTTCGTTTCCCAGCAGAGGCAAGACATTTCTCTCTTCTCCAAAGCTTGGACGCCTACCAGCCTTTTATACAATGGGTACCATTTTCCCTTTCCCTGTGGGCATAGCGGCAGGAATGTGAAGCTGACCACTCACACCCATCTAGGACCGACATTAAGAATGAGTGGAGCTGTACATCTACTCCCCCTATATGCATTTAGGGCGCGGACGGGGGATGAATTTAGCTTTTTTATGTTTCGTACTGGGGATCATCAGGCGACATCATTCAAGTCTGGCCTGTCACTGAGATTTAACAAGGCCTGAATATGTTCGTCTAACTGCATTGGTCCTGGGGACCATCAGACGGCACCCCGGTGTTTACTGGACATTGTCGGCAACATAATACTGTCTGTTACGATAACATAGGAAAAAATTGCTGGTATGTACTCACTATTGTCATAAGCAGTAACGGCAGCTTATTGCAGTCTTGTGTTTTTAATGGTGAAAGTTTAGGGGAGTTTTTTCTCTGTTAGAACGTTCTTCCTTCCAATTTTACGTATATATAATTTTTCACCATTAAGAATCTCGAATTTACAGTGCTAGTGTGTCTGTCAAATTTGAAAACTTAATTATGAAGAGGAAGAAATGTTTTGTAATTATTAAATGGACGGAAGTTACCCTTTCTTTTTTTACCTAATTTTGTTTCCCTTCTACTCTGAAAGAATGTCCGTATAAATTCTATAAGTTATTTAGCTCTCTGAAGACCGCATTTTATCTGAGTTATATACAAAAATTCAGTTCCTTCCTCACATAGAACACAGTTTATCTTTGTTGTAGAGACAAATAAGTTAATAATGTTTTGGGAAACAAGTATCTGTTTATTGTGAGAATCACATGAAATACATAAACACTGTGTGGGCAACGTCACGGCAGGTGGTACGTGTGATTGATTACAACTGGGCTTTAAACAGTTAATGTTACAACCCCACGTTTATATTTGGGTGAAATTAGGTTCTTGTTGTACATAAATATGAAAGACGTTTGGAACAGCGATGTGTCATAAAATTAAATGTGTACACGCTGCGTCTGGTATTATATTGTTAGATCATCTTTATGATATAGGTAAACGAATACCTGACGTAAAAATTTCCAAGTCCCTTCTCTAAACGAGGGGGCAGAAGTTGTACATAAATTGGACACCTACTCATTCCGTCTTCCTGTCTTGTTTCTACAAACACTGAGCCATTTGAAATGCAATTCTAAAACGAATGTGATAATTTTTGACACAAATTATGGAGTACAATATTTTTATGTTCTGATAACGGCTGTTTTATTTGAATGCTACATTTAATTTCCGTGCTATCTGCGCTATCCGAGGATCTGTGGAACCCAGACGGCTGAATAGTGACAGGGGTTAACGAAGTTGTGGTTTCCTGTACATCTAGTAGACTTTCACGTGCAACTTTAAGAATTTTTACCTTTTAGAAGAAAACAAGATGTGTGCTGGCGAGACTGGAATTCTGATGAACTGCTGATTTGTTGTGTACTCTGATCAGTTAAGGACAGGCTGTCCTGCTTTGTCAACTATATGATGATATTAAGCAACAGGAGCTAACATTGCCTCGCCTGGTTACCTCAGCGGAAGAATAATCTGTGTGTGTGTGTGTGTGTGAAAGAGAGAGAGAGAGTAGAAAGTAAACCATAAACGATTTACGATCAAACTGTAAAACTGCTCCTTGAAACCAGATTCGAACATGTGAACACTTGTAGAAAACACTGGAAAACACCAACAAATGCACATTAAGTTTTAATGCTCTCTATTTTATGTTCATTCACTCCTACGTGTTTCGGCCCTTATGGGCCATCCTCAGGGAGATTCTCTGATAGCAAACTAAGCACTTATATCACAGCAGTAAATGGTTGTCCTATTGTAACTGGACAACAAGGATAACCAACTACAATAGGACAGCTATTTACCGCGGTACGCACCGGCCGGTTTATCCCCGGGAAAGAGACCCGCTACCAATTTTACAGGAGGCTGGGTGGGCCCCAGGGTCGGCCTGGACGGGTGCGGAAAATCTCGCCCCACCGGGATTCGATCCCCGGACGCTTCACATGTAGCGAGTCGCTATAACGACTGCGCAGTGCCGGCTCATGTAGAGTCAAAAGGGCGGCCCAATGCACGGCAGAATGAATATTTTAAATTAAAAGTAATCAATTTTTGCACTCAACAGGGGTTCAGTTATTGAGCCAAACAAAAGGAAATTGAATAAATAATTTTTATTTTTTAAAAGTTTATAATTTTAGTTAGGGGCGGCCGTTGCAGTTAGTCGCTCCGGGTGCCAAAAAAAAGTCGCTGCGCCACTGATCATGAATGAGATCCTTTATCGAAATAACTTCTGAAACGGCTGATGATTAGACCAATCGCGTTCTACCGTTCTAACCATTCAACCTCGACAGGGCTCTCATAACACAGAAAACATGGACAAGCATTCATGCCCCAAGGCGACTGGCTAATTATTGTAATTGTTCTAGTCACCTACCCACAACGCTGATTTCCATTCATACAAGCTGATTCAATCGTTGTTTTGAGCAGCAGAACGAGCCTAATTGGTCTCTGTAACTATCAGATTGGTACGAAACAGAAGGACGTAAGAGAACTGCTTTTCTCTACCTTCCCTCGAGTCACGACGCCATATGCGATCGGCCAAGAGCGATTGGCCGTCTCGCTGTGGAATCCTGAACAAGGCAGGACACGAGATTCTTGCACTGAACTCATACATTATTGCTGATTTATAAACGTGAAAAAGTTCCTGACAAATAGGGTCTTAAAGGCAGTAAATTTTTTACGTTCAGTGTCAGTTGTCAATGATGTATAATGTATGGTGTGCACGTGACTTCTTACGTATGTGGCAGACAAAATAAAGGTAAAAGTAATGTTGGCCTTGTACGCGCCATGAAGGTATGTGGGCGGAGTGGAGGTATGGCTCCACGTATTCTCAATATCTGAAGTAGAGGGAGGCGAATGGTCAGCCTTAAGCCTCGGCCGCTGTATCGCTCAGCTGTATCGCTGTGGGGCCCTTTCAGTAGGAGGCTGTCGCTCCACTTATTCTCAATATCTGAAGTAGACGGAGGCGAGTGGTCAGCCTTAAGCCTCGGCCGCTGTATCGCTCAGCTATATCGCTGTGGGGCCCTTTCAATAGGAGGCTGGATGGACCCCAGAACCGGTGTGGGATTTCGGAGAAGAAAAAAATTACGTTGGCCTTCCTGGGATTCAAACACCGGCTCTTTCAGCCCGTATTCCAGTCCGTATGGGGCAGGGTAGTTTTAAATTCCTTGCATACAGCATGTTCAACGTCCCTGTTTGTGGCATAGGTAAAGATAAAGGTATATTCTGTCCCTTTACTTACCAAGCAACCACAGATGGGAGGTGGAGGTGTAGCTGTACCCGTACTCGACTCGGGCGCTAGAAGTCTGTGGGTGCTCAGCGCCATGCCGCGGCCGCCTTACCCCGGGAAAGAGAACCCGGTTACATTTGTGATGTAGGCGTGTTCGTGATTACGTTATATAGCATGCATCTAAGCACGTGACATTTCCAAATATGGTAACAATATTTGGACAGTGGTTACACAATAGTGTGTATCCGTCAAGGTATTTGAAGGAAACGCAATGTTCGGGAGCAGTGGGCGTACGTGTGGGGATAACGTTGAGATTGATATTGCAGGATTACTGTGTAGAGGTGTGGACTACATTGGCCTGTTTCAGGCCAGGGACCAGTGGTAGGCTCTTGTGAACTGAACTTCAGGTTTTTCATTTTAAAAAGGAGGGATTTGTAGTAACTGTTAGGCCCTTAAGACCAAATGGACGGAGACGCCTTGGAAGACCTTTGAAGAGACTATTCGACGACGCCGAAACAGATCTATTGAGGCCTAACTCGATGATGATGATGATGATGATAATGATGATGATGATGATGCTGGTCTCTCAAGAACGACTCTTCACCCATCGACTTCCGTAGTTGGTTGATTAGTTCGTCACTTCAGTGTTTTAAGAGGGTGGGATTGAAATTCGTAAACCCTCTTCTATCTATAACTATGTTCAGGAACTCTGGGTTTCATTTTAACGTTAGATTTTTTCATATTCATTAACAGTTTCCGCCGTCTTTCAAGTAAAATTGCCAACTTAACCTCACACATAATTACCAAAACGAAGTAGTTAAAATTGCAACAGTGTCTGCATGTTTAGACACTCAAGCTTGTAACTCTTGTAAATTAACAACAAATGTAATTTTTTTCCCGAAAGAACTGCATTGTGAGTATACGAACCCATTGTTTTTGTGGACCTGTGTTTCCTAATGACAGTGTGCTGTTCTGGTATTTATTACATGGATATGACTCCTTAGTTCGGTGTGTGGTCTGTCCTCCCATGGGACGATCCCAGGTTGGTTTAGGTCATATATTAAACCTATAATTATGGTCCATTGTCTCGACGCGTGTGCAGCCATATTTAAATACTCGTATATCCCCTCCTATTGATGATTCATGTCATTGTAACTTATAGTCTTTATTTGGCAAGTTACTACCAACCCAGATAGTTGCCTTTTATTAAACACTTAATTTTATTTTTTTCCTTCGTTTTATTCAAATTTTTGTTATTTCAGTTCTGTTTTTGAGTTTGTATGTCCGTCCGTTCGTCCTTCCATAGGGAAATGTTATATCGATCGGCTGGATTGAAGGAAGCCACGGAAAGTATTGGCTGATATGGTCACTTTTATAGTAAGACACGTGATGATCTCACAGAGGGGTTGAAGAATGAAGTCATGTGGGATGTTAAGTCGTGTCGTCTGATAAATAATTACCAAATGTTCCAAGGATCGTAGCACAGGCAGGCTGTTGTGAATGCGGTAACGAACTTCTGGGTTCGTAAGATGCGGAAAGTTTCTTGACTAGCTGAGGACGTGTTAGCGTCTCAGGAAGGACTCTGCTGCATGGAGTTAGTAATTTTGTGTAATTGCCGGTCGTTATTCATGACTTACCTACTCTAACAAGACTGAGGATTTTCTGTTAAACAACATGGTGACGGCGCTGTCACTGCCACAGCAGTAAAGGTATACTGCAGGTACTGCACTGATGATAGTGCGTCGATTTCCTACGTCGCCAGTAATTTCTAATCCTTCAGATATCGTCACAGTACATTTTCAGATTTTAAATACAGTGTTGGCAATTCATTTATTCTGTTGCCTGTCTTACGACAGGTCCATAGCCTCTTCAAGAGCGCATTCTTGACAGAGGGCGATCTAGTGCTTCCTCTTTGAATTTACAGTATCCTCTCTTTTCTTTAAGATCATCCAGTAGGTGCTTACATCATCTTCCTCGTCTGTCTGTCACTCTTATCTTTCCTTCTATTTTTCGCTCTGTCTTTCCTCCAATAACATGTTCCTACGCAAGATGTGACTAACCCGTTTAGCCCTTCCTTTTAGTGTATGTAGGATATTCCTGTCCTCCTTGACTCTTTGTAATACTTCTTCATTTCTCACATGATCGATCCAACTGATCCGCTCCATCGTCCAGCACCACATTTAAAAACTTTCCAGATATTTCCGATCTACTTTCCGAAGTGTCCAAGTTTCAGCACCATACAAAGCTATGCTCCAAATGTAGCACGTTACTAGTTTCTTCCTTAAATTTAAGTCCAATTTGCCGGTGAAAAGAGTCTTCTTCTTATTGAATGCTGCTTTTGCCATGACAATCCTGGATTTAATTTCACATGCACTTCTTGTATCGTTTGTTGTCAGGCCACCAAAATAATTGAAATATTCCACATTCTCCGACTGTTCTTGATCTATCATAACCTGTATTCAGTGTGGTTGCCTTATAATTCTCCTTATCTTGTTGACGATTAGTAACGAACAATGCGTGTTAAAGTTTCTAGACCGCTTACTTGTGTTCATGCCTTCCCACTTTACTCGGCCGTAGATTAATTGATCCGTAACATATTGGACTCGGAACGTTAGCCTGCACTGCTACAGGAGCTTTTCATGTTTCAGTTTCTTTTTGAGAGGGCAGTGACAGTGGCTTATTGAATCGGGTAGGTTCAGTATTGACAAACAAACGAGCCGTTTTGTTAAAGCAACTGCTGTGGTTCTCAGAAACTCTAATGCAATTTCTGAAGTAAATAGGTCTTTTGAATTTGATGAACGTAAACAGCCTTGTTTCTTTTTTTTTTTTTTCAAAATCTTTTTTACCATTAACTGGTATAGTTTTCCTATGCTTCAGGTGACATTCTCTGCTCTCAGCTGCTTCTCGGCATTGAAAACCAATGAATACCGTTCAAATGAACAGACAACGGCTGAGAGAATGAATGCCAAACGAAAGTACAGTCAACCCCCAGTATATCGCCACTGTTTTTTTGAGCGAATCTTGTGACGTTATGTCGAGCGTGGCGGTAAAAGAAATACTGTAATTTTTTATCTCGTAAAATTATAAAAATACGTTAATTACGAAGTAAGAACATATTTGAAGAACATTTAAAATACCTGTAGTCTGCAGTGCTTGCACATAATCATATATCGATTGGTATGAAGTGCGTCTCAAATTCAGTTTTAAACTTTGTTATCGCTCAGAAGAATTGTAGTCAATTTATTTTACCAAGTAAATGCACACATTTGGTTGGTACAATAAATTGACTATAATTCTTCATAACAATGCACGGAATATACAGCCTTAAAATATTTGTTTTCACTAACGTTAGAAATAGCAATAGAAAGAGAAATAGAAATGGCTGCAGCATGTTGCATTTTGTTCTTGTCACTGCTGTGTTCAAAATACTGCCGGATTTTTTCCATACACATTTGAGCCTCTCTAGCAGTATATTTTTTTCGCAGACTTCAGGGTCCTTACTTAACGCTATCACTTTCGACAATCGGCACATTAACAACTAACTAACTAACTAACTAACTAACTATATGCAGCAGAGTCCTTCCTAAGAAGCCAATAGTTCCTCAGCTAGTCAAGAAATTCCCCGCATTTTATGGAACACGAAGGTTCATTACCGGATTCACAAGCACCCACCACCTGCCCCTATCCTGAGCCAGATCAATCCAGTCCATGCCTCCCCATCCCACGTCTTGAAGATCCATTTTAATATTATCCTCCCATTTACACCTAGGTCTTCCAAGTGGTCTCTCCCCATCAAGTCTTCCCACCAGAACCCTGTATCATGATCCGGTATTAGGTTCACAATTTCCTGTACAGTAATTTCTTTAGAAGCTGGTTGCTCTGCGTCGATTTTTGATAAATTCTTCTACAGACCACCCAGTATCTGTTGCAGTTGGTGGGAGATGGCACATCGCGATTCGCAGATCTCGGACCGTGTCTTCTTCGACTGCCACCTGATGCGCGCTAGCCACTAACACAGTTTCTGACCAGAAGTTGCTGGTGATTTTGGCGAAACTTCGTCCCGAGAGGGCTCTATTAAACACACAGCGTTGTTTAACCCTTTAAAGACGAAGCGTATCTGTTTTATATAAGGACTCAATGCGTACCGTGCTGTAAACGCTCTCCACTTCGGTTATAAAACCCAATCTCTTAATGTTTTATAAGGCAAAAGTTGCTGTGTGTTCTGAGATCCGTACAAAACACATAAACGCAATGTGGGCACCACATAGAATTTTTTAATGTTAAACCTGGTCGTATGTAAAGTTACCGCTAGGCTTTAAAAGGTTAAGGACAGATCATTTCAGGTGTTGTTGTTAACATACTGCACAATGTTCCTTGCTTGGTGTCACCGGCAGTGTGGCGTGAAACTGTTGACGTTTTCAATATGCACAGGCAGTGGAGTGTCGGTAGAATTTCATTGCAGGCACTTGAGCCGTACGTTGCTGATTTTTCCGAGTCTGTGACGTGTCGCATTTTCTACTAGTAACAAAACTTTGGGCTTTTTAAATATCATTTCTTTGTGAAGCCTTTCAGCCACTTACCGTATTCTGTTGCTGTTACTCCTGCCTTTTTATTGTGTCTAACTATAGGAACTGACCGAACTGCCGTTCTTGATGCAGCGTGGTTTAGCAGATTTCCCAACCACTGTTATATTTCATCTGTCACTGCCATCCGAATTTCAGAGAAATGCGTGGGCTGTTCTGGCTTTTGCTTTCTCGCCGCCTTTTACTGTCCTTGTGAGGTGTTCCCGTCAGGCTGCCTTTTGTAGCATACTCTCGTCCATGTTGCAGACATTTGGACGATCGTGTCGGCTGATAATGCATGAAATTCTTTGCCTTCCGACTTTAACCATTTCTGCGTTCATCTCTGCCATTTCTCCTTGTTTTGCGTGCTGTGATAATCCGTAACGCGCTTTGAAACGGCGTAACAATCCACTGCTTTAAGCGAAGTCTGCAATGCCAGTCTGGTTTCCGATTTCTTTCGCCCTTTTCATTAACAACCTCACATGTTGCTGTTACATTTTCAGCATTTAACTGCCGTCTCTGCATCGCTGTGCTTCATACAGTGCATTTATGTCTTCCCTATAATTTCTACAATTAAAAAGCCATGATTTCCATACACATAATTCACAGTTTGTTATTTGTGACGGAAGCATGTGTTCTCTGTGAGGTACGAAATGAAATATTTATAGTTAGGTGATTGTCAGTCTTCAAAGGGTTAATGTCTGTGAATGTCTGGGAATATCTCATAGTTAGAAGTGAACAGATTTTAAGGATTTCTTCTGTTGTAAGAAGTCTGGTCTAAGCAACCTCTACCAGACAAGGCTATCCAGATATCAAGATCTCTCTGCATGCTGCTTCCGTCAGGGGTTAGGTTTGTTGCCTGGTCATGTCACAAGACGTTGTTCGTTTCATTAAATGTTGTGTTCGAGTAAAATTACATACGTAAATTATTTATATTTCTATATTAATGTCTTTCTTTTTGTGTTGTGGTGGCATAATAGGCAAACGAAGACGTTAAATACTGTAGTGACATTTACAATTTTAACAGCACTAGATGTATTTCCAGATGCTAATTACAGTACAAATGTGTTAAAGTTACGTTACATTTTGGATCAAACATATTTCATTAATAAACTCTTCATCTCTTAATTTCAAGTAGAACGTGGGAAGTTTTGTTATATTAATTAGTGAAGTCGTTACCTAATGTAATGGAAGTTCTTATATGTTTCTTACAAATCATGTTGTTGACAGTTCTTGAAAGTCAGGTTTCTAGTACTGGTCCTGAGTTACAGTTCTAATTGGATGTGTAAGCCATAAAACAAATCCGAAGGGTATGCTTTTCGTGTTTGACACCGTTTCAAAGCCACTGATAATCTCAGCGTGGGTAACATTTGATCTACCGACATGAAGAGCGTACCGATCGACATATACTAATG
>BLKM01005743.1:4518-23973 GCA_013340265.1 Coptotermes formosanus
GTGTGTGTGTGTGTGTGGGTGTGTGTGTGTGTGTGTTTGTGTGAGGGTGTGTATGTGTGGGTGTGTCTGTGTGGGTGGGAGGTGGGTGTGTGTGTGTGTGTGTGTGTGTGTGTGTGTGTGTGAGGGTGTGGGTGTGGGTGTGTCTGTGTGGGTGGGAGGTGGGTGGGTGTGGGTGTGTGTGTGGGTGGGTGTGTGTGGGTGGGTTGGTGTGTGTACCTAATTGTGTGTGATCTAACCTTAAAAACGAGGCGGCCTGGGCCCCTATTGGGCTGTTGCGCTACGGAAAAATCTAAAAAGAGTTTGTGTTTGATTAAACACTGGGGAGAAAAATTTATGTAAAATAAACAATGTAAGAAAGAAAAAAGTGGGATCCCGACCTCATGATATAATTTTAAGCTTATTTAGTCTGTCCGACATACAAGGGCCCAATGACGAGTCGTTTAAAGAGGTGAGACACGTAGCCGTTTTAAGTCACTTTGTATCGGTTTGTTCTGTTGTCTGCTTATACACTTCCGTGTGCACGTAAATTAACATAATTGTACATCTGGCTTAGTATTACAAATTACAAGCTAGACAGCGTATCGAATGTTCAAGGCTTCTGGCATGCTACCCTTTGTTGTCTCGCAAATTTACCTGTCAATATGGCCTGAGACCCAGCAGACTTGTGTCCTCAATAACACCGGTGTGAGAACTTCAGATCTCGCATTGAGACCGAATTACATGTTGTTATGGGGGAACAGAATTGCAGTTGGTATATTTTATTCATACTTTTGCTCCAGTAGACGTATTTTTCCCCGGAACAGGATCTTTCTGTGGCCGCGCGGTCTAAGGCGTAAGTCTGCGGCCGAGCGCTTGCTGGGATCGTGGGTTCGAATCCCACTGGGGGCATGAATGTTTGTCGCTTGTACAGTGTTTGTGTTGTCAGGTAGCGGTCTCTGCTACGGGCCGATCCCTTGTCCAGAGGAGTTCTACTGACTGTGGTGTGTGAGGGTGATCAAGTGAAAATAAAAACCCTCTACACCTGCTGTTACAAGTAGGTAGAAGAGGGAAGGACTACGAAAGGAGACTGGATCTCTCGTTTGCTACCATTTAGATTTTTCCGATTAATCTCTACCACATTTTACGGAGACTTCAAATAGCGGGACATTTCTGGGAATTTGATGAGATCTGCGATCTTCGTGGATATTACACAGCATCGAGTGGTAATCCTTTATAGACGTTTCGGGAAAACGTATCGGTCCTATCTTCAATGGTCAAGAAGTCTTCCTGGATTTTTTGACCCTTAAGATAGGACCGATACATTGTTCTGAAACATCGGTAAATGATTACCACTCGACGCTGCGTAATATCGCAGAACAGCGCAGACGTCATTAACTACGCGGCGGAAGCCTAAAATCACGGACAGTACATCTTTCTGAGGATTTGTTTGCTTACCTGTGGAAGCAGTCTTTAATCAGTTTTAGGCGCGTTCGCAAAATTGCGAAGAAAGACTATTAGCTTAGTCATGTCTGTCTGTCAGTCTGACAGTCAGTCATTCCGTCTGTCAGTCTGTTAGTCAGTCAGTCAGTCAGTCAGTCTGACAGTCAGTCAGTCTGTCTGTCAGTCTGTATGGATGTCTGGCTTTATGTCCGCAGGGAACAAATCCGCTCTCACTGGACGGATTTTCTTGAGATTATAATGAATGATGATTTTTCGAAAATCTGTTTAGAAAATTTAAGTTTAGTTAAAATCTGGGAAGAAGAACGGACAATTTATATTACGCCCTATCTACGTTTATTATAACATCTTGCTGAATTATGCTTATAGTGAGAAATATTTTCAGACAAATTTGTAGAGAAAATCAAAGCTCACATGTTATATTGAATATCTCTTTTTTTTTAAAAATCATGCCGTTTGTGATTTAATACGGAAGATAACTGTGGTAGAGCCAGACAGCGCACAGCTGACAGTATAATACGGAGCAGAAAAAAAATTAAATTTATATTGCGGATAACTAGGGCAAGAATACAGACACACACTGCAATAATATGTAATACTCTTGCTTTGTTACAACAGTGGTTACGCGATTGCGGTTCAGTATTACTTCATACGTACGCTGTCTGTCTTGGTACATGTACGTCAATACGTCTACATTTGTTTGCCAGGAGAATCTAAAATCTGTTTATAGAAATGATCAGTCTCGCAATTCTGCATAAACAGTACAATGGCGCTAAAGTGACTACAGGAATTGGAAACTTGGGCTTGTTGTAAGTCTTAACAGAACTTCCTGTATTGTTGGGTCATTTCAGTGTAAGAGAATGTTTTGTTCAGTTGCACATTGTTGTGGTTTAAGGGGATTAAGTAAGGGAATTCCCCAGAAAATTGTGCGTATGAAAATATATGGAACACGCACTTCACACGTGTGTGGTGTATGAGACATTGTTAATAAAAGGAGGGGAAGGGAGAGAAAGCAGTAAGCCAGCGAAATAAAGGCAGTGGTTGTAGAGTGGAACCGAACACAGTGCCCTCTATTTATAAACCAGAAGAAGGCGAGGGGAGACTATTTTAGTTCGTGGGCCGCAGACAGGCTTCCGACCGACGGACGGATGGACGGACAGACCCCGACAACGTTGGACGTCTTAAAAAATACGTGGCTGAGCCTTTCGATGCATCCCATTGCTTCTAGCCGTCAGTAGAAGCCAGGGGTCCACCGGGCTGGACCCTTTAGGCGCCTCTTTTCCCCCTCTTGGTGATTTTTGTTTGTCTTCAGCACCGAACGTGATGTTCGTTATGCTTCCGATTTCACCGTTCTTAGTGCGTGATGAACACGTGGACTGGATGTAAATTGACTGCGATTTCGTTTAGTGGATTTTAAGGTCTGTGTTTTACATTTAAGTTTTTCTTGTGTGTTTGTATTAGATCCTACATTCTTTAATTGTCTCAAGGATAAACCATATTTTCTCTTCCCGTTCTACTAAGCGGTGTGTGTTTTCAGCGAATTTACATAAAAGTGACGGCATCTGAGCATGTGTCTTTTGTGCATATTTTGTTTTCTTGCTCTGGATATCACTATTACACTAGACACATTTTTGCGAAATACTACGAGCCGCCTCGAGTAAGAGTACGTATTATTAGCTGGTGAAACACTGAATGTCTGTACATGTGTGATGTTCGAAAAATAGTTCTATTACATTTCAGTCGTTTCTTATTTTCATATTTATATCTTTAGTGAGGAGGGTTTATATTGTTTTTCTTTAAATATTTTAGAAGTGACTACGTTGTTTGTGATTGTAGTCTGTACGCCTGCCGCTTGTATCTTCAAATCGATGCATTATGCCACTAAAAAATAAAATACGGGCCACAATATTAACATTTAAAGCCAAGTGGTAAATAGCTGCATAGGCGTAGCTTTTGGGGATACAAAGGGGGCAAATACCCCTTCAACATTTTTTCTACCTAAATATTTTTCTGGCTGCGGAGTTGAAGAGGGGCAAATAACAAATATAAATATTTTCTAAATGATTATTTGTGTCGTGCAAAGACAGAGAAAAATAAACAAATCTGCATTTTACGGGACGTAGAATACAGGAATGGTCAATTTTGCCCCCCTCGGCCCCCCCCCCCCAATGTTATTAGCCAAGTTACGCCTATGAATAGTTGTACCACAAATGAAAACGTGCATTTTATGGACAGAGTGTATTTACGTGTTTTCTATTATTCTCATCATAGAAGCCGATTACCCATTCGGGCCTTTCTAATAGACAAGGACTCTGTTCTCTGCGAGGTCCAAACTAAATTTTTATATACATTAAAGTTGTCTGCCAGTCTTAAATGGTTGGGAAGAAACTTCATTGTATTTGCTGTATGGCAGTTTTATTTTAATTTTCCTATACCTATCAACGTTTCGTCTTCTATGGCAGTAAGAAATGCGACGAACACGTTTACCTGTTTGAATGGTGTTGTGTCTTGTGTATGTCAGTTACGGGAAAACGAACGTTTCGTTTCGTAGTCCTCACCCCTTCTACCTACTCACAGCAGGTGTCGAGGTTGTTTATTTTCACTTGATCACACTCAGACACACACCACACTCGGTAGGACTCCTCTGGACGAGGGATCGACCCGACGCAGAGACCTCTACCTGACAACACAAACACTCACAAGAGACCAACATCCATGACCCCGGTGGGTTCCGAACCCACGATCCCAGCAAGCGCTCGGTCGCAGACCTACCCCTTAAACCGCGCGGCCACTGGGATCGGCGGAAAATGCACGCAAGAAGAAAATTCCTCCGCATCACTGCCCGTCATTAATCAAATATAACAAGTTTAGTGTCCTCGACCAGTTAGAGCCAGCAACTCTCCTCTCACCGTTCCAGTGGCCGCGCGGTCTAAGGCGTAGGTCTGCGGCCGAGTGCTTGCTGGGATCGTGGGTTCGAATCCCACCTGGGGCATGGATGTTTGTCTCTTGTACGGTGTTTGTGTTGTCAAGTAGAGGTCTCTGCGACGGGCCGATCCCTCGACCAGAGGAGTCCTACCAACCGACTGTGGTGTGTGTCTGAGTGTGATGAAGTGTAAATAAAACAACCTCGACACCTACTGTGAGTATGTAAAAGAGGGAAGGACTACGAAACTCTCCTCTCCTCTCCTCTCCTCTCCTGCCTTTCACATTGTGGACGTTGTGCTTATTCGTACTGATATCCTTAACAGTTAGCTTCCGTTTTACCTGCAGACCTGCATTCCCGTTCTTCAAGGCAAAATATTCTAGACACAGCTTGTGAATTTTAGAAATATGAGTATATTGTGTTGTGAACAAATTCTTAATTGGATGGACTATTTTGATAATCTACAGGGACTATATATCTTTAAATACACCAGGAAATTTTAAAAAATACAGCTATTTTATATTGTTTTCTCAAGTAGGTTTGCAGGTGTAAATAATAACAAGTCTGGCTGCCAAATGCAGAGGTGTTACGCCTGCCGTGTTACCCTTTTCCTGTAAATAGCTGCTGCTGACAGTCAATTCGTTGGCCGTAACGAAACACCCGCTGGAGGCATCGGCGAGTTACAGTGTCAACGTCCCAGATTGTCCGCCTTCCACATTTCCTGTTCAGTGCATTGTACTTGCCTGCAGTAATTAACCATAATTAGCCCAACGAATGTCCAAAACTGCATCGAATGCATTACATAATAAATTGTTGACTCCAAACCATTTCAACTGAATTTAATTCACAGTGATGTGGCGGAAGTTTGCAAGCGGTCACAAGTTTCTTTTTGCTCTTCTGTTTCGTCAAAAAACACAGTAAATTTAGGCCTCATCATTTGTCACTCTGTCCACTGCTTGCAGAAATTCCCGTCCCAAAGACTCGTCAGTAAATGATATGTTATTTGCAAATGACCACTGTTTGAAGTCCTCCCTCCCCAGTGCAACATTGGGCAATAATTCAGAGCTGCCACTGTTGTGTGTTTTAGTGTTCGTGACAGCCGAAAGCTAGGCAGCAGTCATTCTTTAACACCGATTTAAAATCGCTCGCTGTCCATCTCATCACGACAGTGTGCCGAGTTATTTTTTTTTTGAGAGGATTGCTAATTTTACACTGTTAATAAATCTGCTTTTCCACCTGAACAAACAATAAAAAATTTTGGACAACCTGCTATGGGATGAGTCAGTCCCGCCATATCGCAAGCCCGGATGGCATTATTAGACCTTTTTATGTCTTTATCGCTACCCAGTGTGTAAGAATCGTGTGTCCGACATCAATCCACGTCTCATCTAGGTACGTAGTACCTTTACCCTCATTCCTAATTCGTTTAACCCTTTAAAGACGAAGCGTATCTGTTTTATATAAGGACTCAGTGCGTACCGCGCTGTAAACACTCTCCACTTCGGTTATAAAAACCAATCTCTTAATGTGTTATAAGGCAAAAGTTGCTGTTTGTTCTGAGATCCGTACAAAACACATAAACACAATGTGGGCACCACGTAGAATTTTTTAACGTTAAACCTGGTGGTACGTAAAGTTACCGCTAGGCTTTAAAAGGTTAATGTTGCGGTTATGAACGCCTCCACAATATGATGTCTTTTCTATCACAGTGCCTTTTTTCTTTGTCGTTGAAACAGATTTCTTTCATTAGGATGTAAAAAATAGTACTTTAATACCTGGAAGACTGTCTAATTATTATGCTTTTCCAGCACTTCACTCATTCTAGGAGAAACAATTGTACCGCGCGTCTAACTGCGTGGCTGACGAAGTCGTTTTACTTTATGTATGCATTAGTGCAGTAGGTGTCTTTCGAATCTCTTGCCGATGTCATGAGTGGGTCACATGCAACTGTTTTCTGTATGCTGTAGAAAGACGGTCTGCTTATGCAGGTTGCACTGAAAGTTTCCACCGCAGTGCAATTGTCACTTTTGTCTGGAAACTGCTTTGTAATATAACTGTGTACATCAATAACTGTTGGCCGGTCACCTCCCTCTACAATTTTTCGTTTTTTGCGTCGCTGTATATGCGTTTCTTCCGTTGTTATAAGAACGCGAAGCCAACAAAACTTACATTCTACTGAGTCCTTGCTTTCTTCCAATCCTAGACACAGCACTGTCGACACGCTGTTTGTTAACTGACCAATCCGCCGCGCATTGCACGCTGGGTAGAATTAAAAGAGAGTGTTGTCAACACCTGCCTTGCAGCACTGTGTGGTGTCCATGGATCATATTTCTGCATTAGAAGATAAGAGTCACTGAACTAGTGAAGGAATACCTTGCCTGCTATTGAATCTTAATGTATGCCATTTTCATACAGCCTTGCTGGTAGTTTAACGCGTTCTGAATTAATCTTTAGGCGCCTGACAATGAATACGCTGTTTCGCAGGGTGAAGAGTTCGATTCCCGAACAACGCGTCGCCCAATTATTTTCATTCTTGAAAAAACTTTGGGTCTTCTCCTTAAGCTCTTGCATTATTTTTGTGTAAAAGTTTGCATGAAAAAATTAAATCTTGTAACTTAAATCCCGGCTTTCCTCAGAGTGCACCCGGAGTTAGTGTCGGCAACATAGTTATAAGCTAAGAAGAGAAAAAGAGAAAATTCAGAAGCAATGGAAGGTAGAAAGGAGTCATAAAAGATTTTCTATTACTGTGCGTTTAGAAGAGGAAAATTTAGTGAGCCCATTACTGTCATTTGTGCTAAAAGTATAGTTCCGTGACGTAGAGCCTGTTTATATGACTGCTCTTCCGATTTACTCGTAAAACTGGTACGGTAAGTCCGTTAATAACAATCCAAAAATAGCAGCTGCACCTCGTCTCCTTAGCGTTACCCCCAGCCGTGCGGTAAAGGACAATTGCCGCATTTCCCGCATTTTATGTCCACGTGCTGGCTTAAATTCAGATGTCCGTAAGTATTTATGTGCAATACTGCCAAAAATTGCAAGTTTAAATGGAAGCTGAAATTGGATCATAAAGATGGTATAGTGAAAATCAAACAAGAGGGCTAACAGTTTTGAGGACTGCTAAGGAACACTACGTCACACTGGAAATTAAATTAAAAAACAACAAAATATTTGTAGAAATAACAATAATAATAATAATAAATTTTGGTCGCGAATAATGTTTTATGAGTGAAGTATGTGACAGGGAAACGGGGAAAGAAGATTAAGTTTGAAAGCTGATTTCTTTAAATTGCAGTCACATTCCAGCGAAGATTCTACACAGCTGGAATTCAGGTTTCATTGAAATCTGATAAGAATAACGGTACTTTATGTGAAAACCTATGTACATTTATGACATCTCTCCGAATTCTTCTGAGAAAGGAAAATGTCTCAGACACACGTCGTAGACAAAATCAAAACACACATTTCTTTTCATACACTTCATTCCGAAAATCGTGCCGTTTTGGGGGTAATTTGTAAAAACATGGTAGAGCTGGACAGGCCACAGATGACAGTATAATATGAGGCATGCGCTTTGCATGCTGGATGACTAAGTCTACAGACATACACTCAGAATATGTAATACTTACTGCTTTAAGGCGGCAACAGTGGTTACACGAATGCGATTCAATGTTACGTTATATGTGCATTGGCTGCTTTGTTAACCTTTTAAAGCCTAGCGGTAACTTTACGTACCACCAGGTTCAACATTCAATAATTCTCCATAATGCTCAAATCGCGTTTGTGTATTTTGCACATATCTCGGAACAAACTGCAACTTTTACCGTAAACATCAGCAATTCATTCCTTTTTTATAACCGAGGTTGAAAGTGTTTACTGCGCGGTACGCATAGTCTTTATATAAGGCAGATTACGTTTCGTCTTTAAAGGGTTAAACTTGGCACTAGATGGACATGGGTCCACTGGTGATTTCCTTGAGATGGAATTCTCTTGGTGATGATTACCGTCTTTCTGGGTTTGGTTCCGTGTGGTACGGTACCTCGCTACAGACGTTTCGAAGCAACCTGGCTGAATCCTTCTGAAGAATAAGGGAGTGAACCGAACGTCCATGTGACCGTAAGGAGTGACTCACATTTGTACAGTGAAGAAGGTGACAACATTTACTTCGAGACCTGAGTTGTAATACACCAAAATACACGGCGTCACAGTATGGAAAATTGTGTCCTAAACACAGACGTTGTTCGTGACGGTTTGTTCATTTCTGCGCCGGAAACGGACAACGAGTTCTGACTGACAGATTTTTTTATGTACTAAAGTGAATTATTATGCTTAGAAATGTCCTTTTCTACGGGGTGTAATGGATTAAATCTCGAATCGCTGCCGTATTTCGAAAAATCACACCTTGGATGCGCCATGCAGTGATGTTTATTCATAGATACAAGAAAGATTCTATTATCAATATGTGTGATTCAAATTATGTATGTGTATACCATATTTTAACCTTTTTCAAGACCGTAGGCGCTACGTATTGTGGGTGCACTAACGTCACACATTACCATCCTTGTTAGCAATTATAACTTGCAGAGCTTTATTGCTTCTTGGAACAGTGAGTTTCCGTGTACGTCATTAACCGGCTTTAGTTCATCATGCACAGGCGGCGTGCTTCCTAGAAGTAAAAACTGGCTTCTAAGGAAGTAATTAAGCATCTTCGCACTGTATGCCTCAGTGTTGTCTTCCGCCTGCATTCTTCGGGTCGTTACCATGTTGTTACCTCTTTAAAAACACCTAATTAACATACTGAAGGAGAATTCTCCTCGGAGTTGTTTTGTCAGTAAGTAAATTCTGCTTCCATAGAGCCCTGAAGCTTGCTACCACGTTCACAACAGCCCACCGTAGGTGCTCATCTCGAGCAAAACGATTTCATTTCACATAAAGCCACCCTGTTTTAAGATCTTTTTACATATTATCCCCATCTACAACTAGGTCCTCCTAGTTGCCTCTTTCTTTCAGAATTTCATACGAATTCCTATTTATTATTATTTTGGTTAATTAGTTTAATGTTGAGATACTGTAGTTTATTTATTTTAATGGCATTTAAATTTTGGTGTAAAGCTCCCTCAAGATGGCATAAATGGCGCCGAAACATGTAGAAGCAATATAAGAATATTTTTACGTGTCTAATGTGAATTTGTTGGTCTCATGAATGAATACTTTAGTCAACATGCACGGAATAAACAGTGTCAAAATGTCCTTGATTTTGTCACCCTAAAAACGTAAGGTGAAGAAAAGAATTCTTGAAGCTCCACAGTGTACAAATCTTTCCTGCCACTTAGGATCAGACTTTCTCTAAGCATATAAACATTTAAAATATCTCTACCGAAAAAAAAAAAGATCTTACGTCGATTAGTGTTACTGCTATACAGGTTTCGATCAGTGGCCATTTTGATTGCTTGTGAAAAATTATTTAGTTTAAAACACGAACTTACCTTCAGTGACATGCTGTTTAGGTGGGAATCGCAATGGCGTCTGAGTTACCGTTCACATCAATGCCAATATAAGATAAACGGTCCATAAAAATACATTTAGGGTAGTAATGTTGCTGAGGGCTTCTTGGGAATTTATTTATTTATTTATTTATTTATTCATTCATTATGCAGTCGTACAACAGGTACGTGTCCTCTTCCTTAGCGAGTTCTCCACAGAAGTGCGCTGTAGTGTTTCCTCTTTCAAATTCCAGTGTCGTCTCATTTCCTTAAGGTCCTCCACTAGTTGTTTACGTCTTGTTTCTCGTCTTCTTGTCATTTTAATCCTTACCTCTATCTTCTCTTCATTAACGTGTTCCAGAAGGCAGTTCCTAAACAAGCTGTGACAAATCAGGTAGCCTTTATTCATGTTCTCCTTGACTCTATGTAATACTTCTTCATCTCTTACACCATCGGTCCAGCTGACCTTCTTCATCCTTCTCCAGCGCCGCATTTCCAGCCGTTTTTGATGTAATTTCCGAAGTGTCCAATTTTCAACACCATACAAAGCTATACTTCAAATGTAGCACTTGACTAATTTTCTTCCAGTCTGGTGGTGAAAGGAGTCTTTTCGTTGTTGAATGCTGCTTTTGCCATGATAGCCCTGGATTTAATTTCACGTGTATATTTTGCATCACTTTTTATCGTGCTGCTCAGATACTTGAATTATTCCATATTCTCCCGTTGGTTTTTTATCTATAATATTCTTTTCTTGGAAATGATTTTGAATCAGGAAATCCCTATTCGCCGCTACGAAAAAATGTCGCTAATGGATTGTAACCTGTATTTATTTCAGAACAGTTATAACGTAATCTGTTTAGGCATCACTAAACATAGATATGTGTACGACATGAGTTCAAACGAGCAAAGTTATTTCAGGGCTTTTTAAAAATTATTTGGCGAGCACATTTCTTTACAAAGAAGGCATAAAATTTTTCAGATTTTTGGTTCGTCATTAGCCACTGTAAGATTTTTCGTAGAAATCATTATTCTTTACAAGTGAATGCCGAGATGGTAAAATAGACTAAATCGAAATTGGCTACAATAGTCGCCACGCTTATACGCAATGCCCAATCGTCGATTCCCGACGCAGTGTATTTCCCTAAATTCCTTCAGATGTTGCAAAGAATGTGTTACGTCTGAACTAGTTGTAAAACAGGTTAACGAGGCTTAATTGTTTTGACAAGTGCTGGTTCCGGAAAACGTAACAGAGAAAGATGAGTTCTTGGGTCGGTTGAAATTAGTTCTTCAGTCACTTAAATTTAGTTTCTCGGTCGGTTAAAATTAGTTCTTCAGACGGTTAAAATTAGTTCTTCAGTCGGTTAAAATTATTCCTAACGTAGCGTATGGTGTGGCGTTCAGATTTCTAAAGGTGTTATAAATTACAAATTTTTGTGAAATATCTCAATTGACAGACGCATTTCGATGCTTTATTTGGGTGCCATCCTCAGTATTATTTTATAACTTGCAATTTGGTTAAATGCAGTTGATCATATTAACATTTTTGACTAGGTTTTATGTAGGTTTTATCAATTATATTTTAGGACATTTTTCTATTTTCACAACTTACTTCACCTGAAGACGGAAATGGTATGTTCCGAAAAGTTGTGTGGTGTTGAGTGTCGTGAAAATGGACTGAGGCCTATTAAATATACTTAACCCTTTAAAGACGAAGCGTATCTGTTTCATATAAGGACTCAGTGCGTACCGCGCTGTAAACACTCTCCACTTCGGTTATAAAAACCAGTCTCTTAATGTTTTATAAGGCAAAAGTTGCTGTTTGTCCTGAGATCCGTACAAAACACATAAACGCAATGTGGGCACCACGTAGAATTTCTTAATGTTAAACCTGGTGGTACGTAAAGTTACCGCTAGGCTTTAAAAGGTCAATGAGCCCTTGGCCAAATGTCTTGTGTTGCCTTGGATAAATCTGTTGCTCTGAACTATTGTCATGAAATAATTATTAAGTATACAACAATTAAAATCTCGAAGATTTAAAGTTACTCGCTGTATTTGTGTATCAACTTAACAGTTATACTAACGACTTAAAGAAGTTTTTGTTTTCTCAGCAGGACTTCTGACAGTAAAAAGTCAGGTCGACGTACCAGAGACTGACTGCATGGCGAGTGTATCGCTCAGGTGATATACCGAGGACTAATTGGTTCTTCTGTGGACTGGTCAACTGACGAATAAAGGACTAAGTATTTGGTCATCTGGTTTATTAGTTCATGTACCAGAGGCTAGTTAGTTGGACGGCCAATTTTTCGGCTCGTAGCAACAGAGACTAATTGGTTGGTCAGTGTGTGGTTTGGTTAAGCCAGCAGAGGCTAACTCTGTGGCGAGCATTGTTATTATGGTACCAGACAGTAATTGCTTGGCAAGTGTCTTGTTTGGATGACGTACCAGAGACTAATTGTTGTGTGAGTCTGTTTTTACGTGACATATGACGTGTTTGGTTGACGTACAGTGACTAATTTTTGGTGAGTCTATTTTGTGACATATCGGAGACTAATTGGTTGGTGAGGGTTTTTTTTGGCTGACGTATCAGAGACTAACTGTTTGGTAAGGGTATTGTTTGGTTGACGTATCAGAGACTAACTGGTTGGTAAGGGTATTGTTTGGTTGACGTATCAGAGACTAACTGGTTGGTAAGGGTATTATTTGGTTGACGTATCAGAGACTAACTGGTTGGTAAGGGTATTGTTAGGTTGACATACCAGAGACTAATTTGTTGGTAAGGGTATTACGTGGTTGACTTATCAGTGACTAATTATTTGACGAGCCTATTTTTTCGTGATCAGTCAAAAGTAATTGGTTGGTGAGGTTATTTTTCGTTGAGGTACCAGAGACTAATTGTTTTATGAGTCTGTTTTTTCGTGACATCACAGACTAATCCGTTGGTAAGGGTATTGTTTTGTTGACGTACCAGAGGCACACTGACAGGGTACAAAAATCTATTGGTAGGTGTATTGTTGTGGTAGGCGTGTGGATAAGTGCTGATAAGATCCTGGTACGTGATATCCTTTCGAGAAAATAGACAACTTGGGAAACGTAGGTGTAGATGGGAAGTTTGAACATAAGTATTAGAGAAGAACGGTGTAAAATATAATTCGTCTAGTTACGTATGGGCTCCTGTGTGTACTGGGTGAACACGTTGATGAATAAGCCGGTTTCGTAAACAAGTGAATCGATTTAAACAGATGAGTTCCTGTCAGATGATAAAGACGATACCTTTTACTTAGATTTGCCTGAAGTTACGTTAGACATCATTTATGCGCATCCCTAAGCAGCATGCCTCAAAATATCCTATCCAGTAGCTCGTAAAGTTAGCCTAGATTTCTTCATAGCTTGGGAGACGGACGAAAGCAGAAGCTTATATTACCGCGTCTCCGTATACCAAAGTGCCCGTTTTGTGAGGGGGAAAAATGCTGGAGTTGGATGGAGAGAGAAGAGAGGTTGGAATTTCGTTTTACCGAAGTTTGTTGAGGAATCACCTTCAAGTGAGTTTCTGCCTGCCAGTCTCCTCTCTGCTTGATAAATGAATGACTGTGAAAATCCATCCACCTTTAAGGACAAGGTTACAACTGCGGACGAAGGGTTTTACTGGAAGAGGCTCCTCTTTCCTCAACTTGCAGGTTTGATGTGTGGCTTTGGTAATGAAAGTACAGTCTGCACTGGAAAGTGCTTTTCGTTTATGTCAATTGGGCAGACGGAAAGAAATGTAATTTACTTGTAACCGGTAATGAAACCTGGGATATCTAATGACACAAGGTGGTACCTTTGCTTCATCAAATGTTTGGCTCTGAAGCTGAATAAAAGACACACTTGGGGTCGGGACTTCGTGTCTTTATTTTATTTTATTGGGGGCACGCGGTGGCGCCGTTGATTGAGGCACTGCGCTAAAACCCGGAAGGTCGCAGGTTCCATTCCCTATGGTATCACTGGAATTTTTCATTTGCATAATCCTTTATGTCGCACTATGGTCCTGGGGTCGACTCGGTCTCTAACAGAAATGTGTACCAGGACTATTTTCTGGGTAGTAAAGGCGGCCAGTGCCTAATGCTGACAACCTCCCCGCCGTCATATGTCGATTATATAGAAATGTCGGGAGCCTAAACCTCCTCTAACCCTCATGGCCTGTCGAAGCGTGTAATGGGTTAGCATTACCGTACTTTTATTTTACATATATTTATTTGCAATTCGTTAATGGCCAGTGAATTGGAAATGACGTGCAAGGGAGTAGTCATAGCTAGTTCAAGCTATTCTCTGCGTTTGCCTGGAAGAACTGAGCAAAACCATGAAACCTCTCCGTCAGGATAATCGATGTAATGGCGCTAGACTGAAAGAGTATCTCCCGAGTATAAGTCAGATATATTACCGAACGAGCCGATTGGCTAAGTGTGAATTTATGTAGGGGCTGATCCACAAAACTGTAAAAATTGTAAGTACGCTATGGACGGACTGAATTTTTTCAACCTTGTTACGCATTAAGGAAGCGGAACTTTTATAAACGAAATTTGTTACAAAAATGAGAACACTGCGAGAGCTAATAGCAGTCTATTGTGATTACATGCACCTATTAAATTAGTTGCATCCTTAAAATCTATGGCGACTTTTATAAACACTAAAGGCTGTTCCTTTTTTCTCTTATTTCTGAACAATTTGCACATTCTTTTTAGTGAGAAGGAATGAAGTAGAGAATTACGCGCATACACTTAATGAAATCTGCCGGCAACGAAAGCCGTGTTTGGGGGAATATGTTTCTGGTCCCTAACAATAAGGAGACGTTAGTGTCAAATACCTGTAAGTGCTGGAATAGCTCAGTCTGTATATCGACTACACTACATATTATAGGAACCGAAATTCGAATCCCGGCCGGAAGTGATTTTATCTTATTCAAACACTTACCGACCGGCACTGGGGACCACCTAGCCTCCAGTGGTTAGTGGGTTTTTTCTTCGCGGGGTTAAAGCAGCCGGAGCATGACATTGGCCACTGACCTCCTCTGTGCTTTCATGGCTCGTACAGGAAAAATCTACCTTTTCTTTATATTTTATTGTAAGGAGTAGCACATCTGTGTAACATAGACTATCATAGACAATGAAACTTGTGTAAATTTTAAATTTGTGTTATGTTGTTTGTTTAACGTCACTGTCACTAGTTCGGAATATATCGTGTCAATGGTAGAGTGATTGTTGAATTATGAATTGGGATTAGGAAGGAACCGTTCGTGCCCTTATTGCGATATCAAACCGTTCTTCGTTAGGAGGGTCCAACGACGAGAGAGAAGAAACGCTGTGAGGTTGTCCGGTATCGCGGCCGAGATTTGAACAGGGCACATCATGATAAATACCCGGAGTCTTAGTGCTGCCCCAGCCTCCTCGTTACATTTTTGTGAAATCGATCGAAAAGAGTGAAAACAGCAAACTTAACTTCAAAGCGATCAACAACAAGTTTGATGTCGTGAAATACAAGTGATGTGGTAACAGAGTGTTAAAGAGAAGTGTTGAAATGTTGAATGCGTAACTGACAAGCTAGTGAGGTTAAATCAGCGAAGAAGAAAATCCGGACGGCTGGAAATAAGAAAAGTAAAGAAATCTGATGTTGGGGGGGGGGGGGGGTTGGAAGGGTTTTAAGGAGGGTTCCTTTTTCAGGAAGAAAAAAAGAATATCAGAAGGCTGAAGTTTAAATCAGCATTGTTTAAAGGAAATTCACATTGCTGTCAGAGACGTTTGAGGAGAATCAGGGCATGCGAATGAAAGAGAAGTTACAGACTGAGGGGCTGATTTCCTTTCGCCGAAGGCTATGAACCCAAAGAAGTTACTTAACAGTAAACAGAATTGGATTTTTCTTCCATGCGCTGTCTACTGAAATGTGTGTAAACGAGAAAAATGTGCTGAAACAGAAGTGAAAAAACATCTGTACCACAGTTTGTGAAATTTCATAAAACAGCGACAAATTTACACTAAAATTTCAGAGTCATATTTTTATAAACCCACTACCAAATATAGAATGACATATATTAATAACCAACTCGTACACACGTACTAAAATCCAATATTACAATTTTTTGTACACACCCCAACATGTTTAATGCTTTAAAGCATCATCTTCAGGGGGCGCTATGTTTTAAAAACACTTTTAAAACACTTAAAATCACTCAGCACAGTTTTATGTTGTCCACAAAAACATTATCATCACGCCCTGTATGGCGTGATGATAATGTTTTAGTTTTAAAGTTTTAAAGTTGTCCAAAAAATATTATTATCGCGCCATGTGTGGTATGATAATTTTTTTTTGTGGATGACAACTTTAAAACTGTGCTCAGTGGTTTTAGGTGTACTTTAAAAGAGTTTAAAACATAGTGCCCCCTGAATGTGGTACTTTAAAGCGTTAAACATGTTGGGGTGTGTACAAAATTTGTAATATTGGATTTTAGTACGTGTGTACGAGTTTGTTGTTAATATATATCATTTTATATAAACACGTACACGGTATAGACAATGTACAATTCCTATATCAACTGCTCATACGGACCAATAATGTGTGCTAGCCTTTTACAGTTTTGCAGAAACATGTCTTATTCGCAACTCATGTGGAACAGAATCTCTTGTTTGTTGCGCTGCAGTCGGCCTTGGACAGGTTTTTTCTTTTGTCACAGGATATCAGTCATATAAGGGCGACCCCGTATGTCTGGGCATGCCAATTTAGTATCAGCTCATAAGGAACTTGAATTAATTTTAAATTTAATGTTAAAATCCGGGCTGTCACGTGTACATACTACGAACCCTACTCGTTATGGTAGACTTCAGACTCATGCACACTGCTGTTGTAATAGCAAATTATGTCCCTACTCTTGTTTCACTAGCAAATTGGGCTTAAATTTAAGGAAGATACTATTAAAATGCTACATTTGGAACATAGCTTCATATGGTGCTGAAACTTGGACATTTAGAAAAATAGACGAGAAATACCGGGAAAGTTTTGAAATGTGGTGTTGGAGGAAAATGGAGAAGATCAGTTGAACTGGCCGTGTGAGAAATGAAGAAGTGTTACACAAAGTTAAGGAGGAAAGGAATATCCTACATACAATAAAAAGACTGAAGGCTAACTTGATTGGTCACATCTTGCGTAGAAACTGCCTTCTAAAACACATCATTGAAGGAAAGATAGAATGAAGGATCGAAACGACGGGAAGACGAGGAAGGAGACGTAAACAGGTACTGGATGACCTTAAGGAAATGAGAGGATACTGGAAATTGAAAGAGGAAGCACTAGCTCGCACTCTGTGGAGAACTCGCTTTGAAAGAGGCAATGGACCTGCCGTAAGAGGAACTACAAAAAGAGTGAATTTTCTGCGGGTTATGATAACCCATTACTATTAGAGTGTAAACGGCAAGGACCAACCACATTGCTTTACCACTTTCACGTCACTGTCTAATTCCAACGTCGAAACTCCTACAGCTGTGCATTACGTTTTCATACGTTTGTTATGAGATGCTAAGGGCTGTTGCATTATCAACAGTTAGCATTAACTGGAAGTTGTTCGGTCAGTTCTAGAAATATTATGACGCTGTGTAGGGTACACGCTTGTATTGCTGTACGTGGCCTCAGAAGTAGCAACTTAACTTTTCCAAAAACACTAATCACCAACAAACGCACAAAGAGAGTTTTATCAACAATTTTAACACACTCCTACATGTTTCGACCCTGCGACTCGCGGAGAATTCGCGCGGAGAGTTCACGCCTCCAAAAACAACGCAGTACACAGTCAGCAGCACATTCTCACTCAAGTATAAAGTGCAACCTTAGTGTAACGATAACAAAAAAGTTCTCCCTGAAGATGACCCAGCGGGGTCGAAACATGTAGGAGTGTGTTATAATTGATGATAAAACTCTCTTTGTGCGTTTGTTGATGATTAGTGTTTTTGTATAATATAGTGCACGGCCATGGAACACATTACCGTTTGCAGTATGATCTCACCTACGTAAATTACAGGAATTTAACTACATTTGTTCAACTGCAGATAGAATGACAAAAATATGGACGCAATTAGAAAGCGATGAAAGTGAAGATATAAAGGGACAGAAAAACTGAAAGGGAATAAGAAAGGATTACGAAGAGCATAGAGAGATGAGAGAAAGAAGAAAATTCACTTTCGTGAAATATGAAGTAGAAGGGAGGAGATTTTAATACCATGAAACAGGCTGTTATGCAGAATAAGAAAATAATCGATATTGTGAAATTGGCTATATCGCTAAAAGAGAAGGCATTTTGATGTCAGGAAACATTACGCAGTGGGTAATGAAATTTTAAGTTCAAGTGACAGGCTATCGCATAGGAAAAGAAGAAAATTTAAAAACATGTGACAGATTATTGCACAGGAAAAGGATAAATTTTAATTTAATGTGACGGAGTATTGTACAAGAAAAGAAGGAGTTATAAATTAATGTGGCAGGCTATTGCGCAGGAAAAGAAGGAATTTTGTTTCCTTTGAAATCCTATTGTGCAGGAAAAAAGGAATTTTAAATTTATGTGACAGGCTATTGCGCAGGAAATTAAGGAATTTTAATTTATTAAAGTATTAAGCAGTTTGAGAAGAAAGTTTAATTTTACGAAATGTTACACAGGAAAACACTGTAATTTAAAGAATCAACGTAATTCATCTGGCTCCTTAATACCGTGCCTATAACATGACACGATTTATTCTGAGTGCACTATCATCTGCCTGTGTGTGTGTGTGTAACATGTCACTGTTGTAACATTTTAATGTTCTCTGACCTTCACCCGTCGGAGATGTTGTTCAGCATCGGGCACAGTTGCAAGCTCTTTTGGCCACAGTAATGAAATTCGGTTTCCATGAAAGAACTGCTCCAGTTGCAATAAGCCTGATATACCTTTCATACGTTTCTTTCAAACTGACAGCCGCTGTGTTCGCAACTATAAACGCGGCTTCACTCTCAGCCACGAAGTTTGCTGTGTAATGCCACAGTTTATGAAAACAGCACGTTATTAAACTTTTCTCTGGCTTCCCCTGCAGCAGAGTCACGGCATTGACTACACCAAGCCTGAATATTGACTACCGCAGTCGCATTCTGAACACTGGTGCAACGGAAGTGCTGCGGTACACCTGCAACATTTCTTCGAACTGCTTTAAACACAAATCAAGAATTTTATGTTCAGAGTTACGTTGTGTTATATAGACGTACAAAAGAAACTAATACCTTTAACAAAACTCTTAGTTTAGGTAACACAGTAATTATATCACTCAGGAAACATGTTTCGACCGATCTTGGTCATCTTCAGGGCGTCTATCATAATAAAAAGTGAGAATATACAACTGCATTAAATGTGTCAAGTAACTGAGATATAAATTATTTACACGTTGAATGTTATTGTATATTACGTTTAGTGTTTTCAGTATTAAAATGGGTTTAAAGTATTAAGGCAGTAAGGTACCTATTTAAAATTCAGCTAATCTGCCTTTATGGATTTTAAGTCTGGAGGAAGTTACGCACTACCAGTTCTTTTTCTTTTCTTTTCTTTTCTTTTCTTTTCTTTTCTTTTCTTTTCTT
>BLKM01005747.1:0-41013 GCA_013340265.1 Coptotermes formosanus
GTCAGCATTGCTGTGTTGCACTTTGCCGGCAAAATCCACCAAATTATCTTAGAATAACTTCTCAGATTCATGGTGTGAATGTTCAGTGAAGAGAGTAGTTCATGGTACAGAAGGTGGCAATGTAACACCTTTTCTTTGTTCCTCACTTGTCAGTTATAATTCCAGCAATATTCCATACTAATCTGTTATCAGAGAAAGGCACAGACAGTTTGAGGCCAGTATTATCTCATGCATTCTTACAACCACAAACTTACCAACTCTTTATATCGTCACGGTCCATATAAGAAAATAAACTTGCGGGTCTTACTATCTGGATGCCTGGTTACAGCAAATAATAGAGCTGACACTTCAGTAGGTTTTCCTCTGAACACTTCACACAAGACTTATATATCCAAGAGTATCCATTATGATGTCAAAAGTTCTGTAGCAACAGATGGATAATGAGAACCACAATGTGTCTGAGGTAAGATATTTCTTGTAATACCAGTGTCAGCTCCATTTTGTATTCTAAGATTGTCTTTCACATTCAACTTCCTGTTATTCTTCTCTTTTCCTGCACTGCAGACAGTTGTGCTTACTTGATGAAAAGCCAGTCAGTAATACAAAAACCACACTGTATAAGGGCACAGACAGTCTATGTATGATAGTATATTAGGTGTATTTTTCTTTGTTTTTCATTCAATGGGCATGTCATAGCTGCTCACTTCTCACTCTGGAGCATTTGATTTGACTCTGGGCGATTTCATGTGAGATTTCTGTACATAAAGAGAAGCTGGAGCAAGTTCTTTCTCTGAGTTTATTCTGTTTTCCTCTGCTAAATCACCATGCCACCATTGCTCCATGCTCATCCACAACCTTGACCAGGGAGCACATTTATCACATGCTCAGCCTTTCAGTTGAGGACTTTATCTGTGACCTGGCACTTGGCCAATTACAGACTGAGGATACTAGGCATTTCATTAAATACAGCACATTTCTTTATTATTGTCATGAGCACCACTGCTGTCATGGGATGTCACAGCAGATACGGCTGCTGTGCTGGGTGTGGTGATAAAATCTCCATATATGTGACAGTGAAAAATGTTTAAAGTGAGAACTGCATGTCAGTGAGGTATATATTTATATTGTGTTCCATTGTTTGAAACAATGGGCCATTTTCAGAGAAACTGATTAAGTTCTGTTTGACCTTCGTGTTGCTAGTGTCCAGCATGAAGTAGAACAAAATTAACCTCGTAAAGCTTACTGCAGCTTGATGTCACTGGTATTTGTTGAATAGTTCCAGAAATGGACCATTCAATTGACCGATTCAGTATTCCTATTATGCATCACTTTTATGCACTCCATTAAAATAAAAACATAATTATGAACATAAATAAAAACCCTGCATATAACATACGCAAGACAACAAACTCATTGCAGTTTTGCAAGGCTGGATGTGCCAGTGCGTAGTCTGGTACAGAAGTAAGTAATATTCCCAGTAAACTTGCTTCTCTACTGAGTTCATCCTTTAAGCTGAAAAGGAATGCCACCGAGTCCTGCTAAACAGCAGTATCTGCATACCAGAATACACAGAATCATTTCCCATCCAGGCCCTAAATTTAATAACTAACTTCACGAAACACACTCCTTCTTGATGAGCTAATAGGTCCTCAGCTAGTCAAGAAATTCCCATTTTATGGAACTCAGAGGTTCAGTATTGTGTTCACAAGACCATGCTCCTTTTCTCTATCCTCAGCCAGATCAATCCAGTCTATGCCTCTAACCTATTTCTTGAAGACCTAAATTTAATAAATGTTTTAATATTTCAAAGAAGATATATACTGGTCATCATAAAGTTCTGTTTTCACCTCTACACCCACAGTTATTTAAAAAGGACCAAGACTTGATGCACTGCTGGTTTTTGAGGCTTCATGTACTTATCCTGCCCAGACTGTAACAATTATATTTTACTGCATGTCAACGAACTAACATAGCACATTTGCCACTCTGGATAGGAACACGTAACAAATTTAACTGAGAACACAGTTCTACATGTCAAGACTTTGTCATCAAATCGTAACACCTGAGCAATTCAATGATGTCCTGCATAAATTCCAAAATTTTATTTTCTGTAGCAAGTATTAGCAGCATTTCTGTTCCAAGGAGCCAGGATAGCTCAGTCAGTATAGTGACTAGGTTACGGGTTGGATGGCCCAATTCTGGGCAAGGGCGAGAAATTGTTCCACTCTCCAAAAGTTCTAGACTGGTTCTGGGACCAAATCAGCCTCCAGTACAATGAGTATGGGTGGAGGGTTGCAGCCAACACATGAAATTTACCACTCACCTCCACCTAGTACTGAGGTTTCAAGAAAGGATGGAACTGTACCTATGCTCCCTTTATTCCTTCATAGCATGCAGGTAGACAAGTGCATCTTCATCTGTATTTCTGTAACAAGAATAAATCACAAGGGGGGGGGGGGATCACTTCCTAAATACTCGGTGTGTTTTATCCTGATATCTTTAGGATCCAAAAGTGACAATGTCGGCAGATGGACGCTAATCTGAAACTGCTTTATTTTGTGTTTCTTCCACAGGAACAGTATGAATAAAAGAGTTCCTACAGTGCAAAATGAATGAGACCACTAAGCAAACACAGCGGCATCGAAACAAATACATCATCATGAATACTGACAGACACAACCTAGTATCTCTCAAAGTCCTCCTCTTCTGTTTCTTTGGAGGTGAGTATACACAGCAAATTGGCATGCCATAGTTATGTTTTCATTTTGCAAAAAGACCCGAATTGAAACTCCTACTCCAGAAATGCAGATTAAACCAATTATTTGCAGAGAAGCATATAGTTACATGCTGAGTTCTGTATACCACAAGACATCTTCAGTATTTACTACATTTAACTGAAACTTGGTGCTACATGTACAGAACCTCAGCAGTTGTTCCCACTGTTTCTGATTTCCTTAAGACTGCATTGGCTCATATTGTAATACACACTCTTACATCTTGAATATTTGCACCCTCTTTCTCTCCTCTACCTGTCATTCCACCATAAGCATACTGTCATATTATATTACATATTAAAATATAAATACTCAACAAATTTATTATTTTTGTGAATCTAAAAATTGTAGTTTATAATTCTTTGATACAGGGAATGTTTATTCCATATCGCCAATTAATGGGTTGTCATAAATAATGTCTTAAAACCTTGTTCAGTTGAACAATGTTATAAAGAGGAGTCAGTAATATACTGGTACTTAAAATATATGTTTATATAAATGTAACAATAAAATACTGTGTCTAATTTATACGGACAATCACAACAGCTTTTTCTTAGTATTTTTACTATATTATTACATGTTTCGGCCTACAAGCAGCCAACATCAGGCAAAACATATATATAAAAGAAAGTGTTATGGCAGAGGCCTCTCCTTTTACAATATTTTTGGGGTAATACAACGGGATAATGGATAAAACTATACTGTAAGTCATTTTTACTCTTCAGTCAATTATTCAGGATAGAATTTATTTTCCTTAAGTGCTTGTTTGCACTACCAGTGCTGTGAGAAATGAAGGAATATACAGTCTTCAGTGGTAACTCTCTTGCAGCTACGCTGAATTCCAATATAAGATGTGCCACTTGCATTGGTTACACTCTTTTTCTCACACAAGTAGCGGCCGTCTCCCAAGATAAATGATTTGTATGCCTTTACTTCCTTAACACAAATCCATAATTGAGCTATGAAGTATGAGTTACAAGGAACATCATACAAAATACTTCAAATTAAAGTGTCTGTATATGCATCCAAACTTACCATTTTTGGCGAATACTTAGAGGTAGTTCAGATGTTTCACATCACTACTTTCTTGTCAACATAAATATTACGTTTATACTAAAACTGCACATAGTTTTGCATTCACTGGTATACCGCCTTGTAATATGTGACTGAAAAGCCCGCCACTAAAGTGATTTCCCTGATGCACAGCCACCTTCGAAACAACTGCGCAGTGTCATGACCCACATGATTACAGTGTAAAGTCATCATGAAGGCAGTGGCTTTAAGTTCCGTCCGCAATAGGGTTATGTAAGAGGCTAGAGAATGTTACAGGACAGACGACAGTATCTTCATTCCATTTGTAGGACAGCTTCCCTTTAGAAGGTAAATTTCCCCTTCGCAGATGT
Organism: Coptotermes formosanus; assembly: GCA_013340265.1. Lineage (NCBI taxonomy): Eukaryota > Metazoa > Arthropoda > Insecta > Blattodea > Rhinotermitidae > Coptotermes > Coptotermes formosanus. The sequence continues at coordinate 4,178 of BLKM01005747.1, forward strand.
AATTGGCAGTACCAGGTTTGCCATGGTTATTGCTAATAATTGGTGTTATTTCCAATAGGTGGCAGCCAAAACGTGAAAATCCGAGCATCGGAGTGCGTGTGTGGTCGTGTTATTTGTGTTGCTTTGTTTGTGTTGTGTTAAGTATTTTGAGTGTAAGAGGTTAGGGATAGTGTGGTTGCAGCTAAACGTTCAGCATGTCTCGCAAATATACACTGGTTTCAAAAAGAAAGCAGGATTTGAACAGTAAATTAAAAGAGTTAAAAGACGAGGGGGACAGTGTTTTCAAATACGTAGAAAGTATAATTAAACAGGGAAGTTTTTTAGCTACAGATCTCGAAAGGGAGACAGATAATACTAGTTTCCTTCGGAAGTATCCTGTCGTCATTAAGGAATTAGATAGCCTCGTGAATAAAATAGTGCAGTTGAACTGTAATATTGGAGTGGGTGCCAGCGATGATGAAGCAGAAGAAGGCGCGCAAAATGATTCTTGTGTCCCAGAACAAACATTCACTAAATCACCAGCTCATAATTATGAACGATTAACACCAGAAAATTCGATTCATTTTAGTGCTGCCCATAGTTTTGGGCTTGTGAGTGAAATAGTGCAGTTGAATTGTGACTTCGGACTTGGTGCCAGTGGTGAAGCTAAAGAAGTTGCACACAACGAACCTTGTCTCACAGAACAGACATTATGCAGTAAATCAGCAATTCACACTTATGAACAGTTAGCATCAGAAAATTCGACTGCATTTAGTGATGCCCATAATGTTAGCCCCAGCATTCATGATGATTCATTTGCTTTGGAAACTGCCCATTCAACTCCTTCCAGGGATGTTTTAACTTCGTGTACACTACAACAAGGCAAAATCTTAGATATGACGTTTCTGCATGGAAACAATCCTTACAACTTCTGGTTGCATTACTATGCATCCAGATCACAAGACTATTTGAATGAAACTATGTTATCTCGCCACCGTAACAAACAGTTGTGCCCATTTGAAATATCTTTCCCATACACTGGTACATATGTTTGTGTTTTTGATGGCAATAAGTGTTTTCGTGGTAAAGTTCTGAAAATTCGTTTTGGACAACAGGTTAAGCTCATGGTACTTGATGTTGACAGTGGTAGGATACGAAAAATTGAACAAGACAGGGTTTTCAGACTTGATGAAGACCTTTTAGAAATTCCTGCCCAAGCTTTAAATTGTCGTCTGCAGGGGGACTTAGGGGATCCTTCTTTGTGGAATGATAAAGTGACACCCTTGTTCTGTAAGGTGCTGTCTGAATCGGCATTAGTTGTGACCATTTGTGGAAAGATTGAAGGAGATCCACCCCAGTTTTTGGTCGAGGTGGAGTGCCATAATGAACAGCGAATCAACAGTGTAATCGAATTGAACAAATGGATTATAGATTTTGTATTTCCCAAACTCGAACAAATGAAGGACAACTCCAAAGAGAAAAGAATACTGAAGTCTCTGTTTACGTATTTAGATCCAGTTACAAGAGATGAAGAGGAACGCAATGGCAAGAATTTGTGCTCCGAGAGTATTACAAAGGTCTCACCACCTTCAACTCACATTTCAGACTCAGCAGTATCATATCCTGCAACGTTTATGTTGGTGCACAGTGAGCGCCATAGTCAAGGTCAAGAACATACTGTATCAGTACGACACGTGGGGCCCACCCCACAGCATAGTCATAAAAGTCAACCAGCAGCCTCACTGGTAAATATGAATTTACCTGTGAACAGTGAAGTGACATCAGAGTTCAATCCTCACTCTCCACAAACAGCGTATGATTGCAGTGAAGGAAATGATGGCATGTTGTGCGTAAATAACAGTGTAACGAGAGAATCTACATTACATCTACCAGAAGAGAAAAATGTTTCCCTTCATCAGGCTCTACGTTTATCCTCAGTTGGGCAAAACTACACAGCAATGTTGGCACATGTTGAAGATCCAAGTGAGTTTTATATTCACGCAGTATGTGAAGACAACACAGAAATTGACAACCTCAAGAACAGAATGACTCAGTATTACAGGACAGCCAGCATTTCATTTGAATCTAAAGAAGACGCACAATATCACATCGGCTTATTTTGTGCCGCATTTTATGATGATGATGACAAATGGTATAGAGCAAAAGTTATTAATTGGAATCAGGACAATGGCAGTGAGCAAGTGACCATAAAGTATGTAGATTATGGTAACATGGCTTTAGTGCACTTCTCCATGTTACAGCCACTGAGAAGTGAGTTTGCAGAGTTACCAATTTGTGCTACAAGATGCAGTTTGGCCATGATCTACCCCACTACATTGGCACATGATAAAATATCAGAGTCTTGGTCCCGAGAAGCTGCAAGTGCCTTCAAGTGTCTTGTGAACATGCAGTCTGTCTACTCTGTGATTTTGGTGGAGTCCAGTGATGATGGTGATTGCCCACTACCAGTTCTGTTACAGGAGTGCCAAAATGGTGGCTGCATTATCAATGAACTTATGGTTGAAATCGGTTATGCTGTAACCTTTTCGGCATTGGATAGTTCATTATCTGGTGCACAGGATCCAAAAACTGAAGAGGCTCCTGTCCTAGATGTGTCCACCCACATGACCAGGGATGTTACACATGTCTGGGATCCAATGTCTGAAGATTACTATTCAGAAATGAATAATGTATATCATGATGATGAAGACAGTTGCTATGTTGTAACAGGGTACAAGCCACAAGATGAAAGCAGGGTCTGTAAATTCTATGCTCAGGAAGGAAGGTGTTTCAAAGGCGAAACTTGCCAGAAGGAGCATATATATCTGAACCCAGATGGCTGGACAACAGATAGAGAAATAATGTTCAGAGATTCGTTCACTAGAGTTGTACTTCCAGCTGTACAAGATGACATACTGTTACAGGTAACTCACATTACAAAAGTAAATATGTTTTATGCAGTCATTTGCGATGAGCAGCAGAGCCACTGTGACAGAGTTCAGATCAAAAGAATGGATGCAGAAGAAGAAGAAGAAGAAGAAGAAGAACAAGAAGAAGAAGAACAAGAACAAGAAAAACAACAACAACAACAACAACAAGATGAAAAAGAAGAAACGTTGATAACACTGAATGATTATATGAATGAGGAGCATAATGTGAAAGCCATGAAGAGATGTGTTGTCATGCCCGCTCTTGGTCAGATAGTAGTCGCACGCTTCAGCAAGGACGGCCGCTTCTACAGGGCTCGTGTTTTAGATTACTCAGAGACACAGTTCTGTGTTTTTTATGTTGATTATGGACATAAGGAATGGGTGAATTACTCCGATGTTCGTGCTATAGAGCCAAAATACCTACACTTACCATTCCAAGCCATTGAGTGTGTACTGGCAAATGTGGATGACATCAGTGAAAGTGTGGAAGCGCAAAAGTTCTTTGCCAGTTTAGTGTATAACAAGACACTGCATGCCCGAGTGATTGCACAAGTACATCATGTGCCTAGACTGGAAATACTGCTTTGGGATGAGGATGGTTATGATATCGGAGCTCGAATTATTCAGAGCAACTATGGGAGGTCACGGGTCTATAGGGCTCATGACCTTGGTATGTGAAGAAGGTGACTACATTTTAGCCAGTGTACTATCCACTTCCATGGGCCAGGATAGCGTAGTCAGTATAGCAACTCACCACGGGCTGAAGGGTCTGGGGATCGCATCCTGGGGGGGCCAGATTTTCCGCAGCTGTCCAGACTGGTCCTGGGGCCCACCCAGCCTCCTATACGATGGGTACCAGGTCTGTTTCCAGGGGGTAAAGCGGCCAGGGTGTGGCATTAACCACCTGCCCCCATCTAGTGCTGAGGTTAAAGAAAGAGTAGAGCTATACCTCTACTGCCCGTCTGGGCCTTCATGGACTGTTCTAGGTGAACTTTACCTTTTACATTCCACTCCAAAGGTATTCCATACTGCTTACAATTCCTCCATTTGTTATGGCCTGAAGTTATAATTGGCCGGCATATAGAGCTGAGAATTGTTAGCATTAACTGGCATTTCTCAGAATTCACCCAGCTCATTAAAGGCAGTGTTCAGACTAGCTGAGTAGCAGTGACTAGGGTGGCAGGAGGGCTGAGAAAGAGACACATCAGTGGAGGAAGCAGAAGGGAAACATGACATGATATGAGAAAAGAACCATTGTGCTGTTTTCGTGTGTGACAGCACTACTTTCCTTCATATGGCGGCAAATGTGGGTTTTAAATATATGCTGTAAAATATTTTCTAATTTCAAAATTCACTCTTTAACCTTGGATATTTAAATATTAGCATACTGTTTATGTAAAATGTGAATATTTTATGAGTCAAAAAGGATAACATCATGAAATACATGGCATTTTATGTAGAAAAAATGGAGATTGTGCATGTCTCAAAAAATTAATTAAATATGTTTTTTAAGTGTAGTGTCATGCACCCTTGGGGTCACCGGCCCATAAAAGCTGCCATTTTACTGTGGTCAGGACTTCACTTGGCAGCTAGGGGAGGTGGAGTGATGATTTGGCATTGTATACAAAAATGTAGACATGTTATTTTGGGGACATTCTTAAAGAGAGACTTGTAGTGTATGGAATGACTGAGTGGTGGGCTGTGCATGAGATCAGCGCTGAACTGAGGTGGTGGTGTGGAACCAGACTGGACAGAAGGGAAGACTGCCTGACGTGCCTAGAGGGCTGCTCGTGACCTTGCTCTGGGTGTTTACATCCAGCAGCGGGTTCTCATGGAGGGAGTAGCCTTTTATGTAAAGCGAAAGGAGTAGAAGAACCTAAATAGGGTTGCATAGCTGAAATTGTAACTTTCTGTTGGAGGATCCAGTGCTAAGAGAATAATGACAGTGTTAGTAAACCTTGTTGTTAAAAGGGTAATAGTTAGCTTCAGTTCAGGATATGTTTCATTGTATTACTCTTGTAAATAAATGATAGTCTATAGGTTCTCTGCTGGGTGATTCCATGAATTAGTATGTAGGTAGGTCGTCAGACCATAGCGAGCGCCCGTTTCTCGTCCCAATCCCACATCCCGGAGAGGGTTAGAAACCAGTGCTGAAATTGAAACACAGACACCGCTACCTTGCCCACAGAGCTAGAGCACAACTTCAGGTAATAATAGGAACTTGTGGGTGGTGGCAGCTCTACCAACACTGTGCTCAGCTGTCATCCCAATTCCAGCTTGGCAAGGAGATAGCCTGGAATTCCAGGAGGGTTGTGCAAGGCGTCAAAACTATACTGGTCGGTTGAGGGCCCGCAGTGTGAAAGCCAGGCAACAACAGTATAGCATTAACTAAATATGTAAAATGTGGTCTCTGGAAGGTAGTGGTATGCCCATCCTATGTATAGGAAACACAGTGACTAAAGAGTACAATTGGTGACTCTTATTATCCAGAAATTATGCATCAGGCAGTACTGTTCATGTTGAAGTTCATTAACATACATATAGCGGTTAAATACCTTACAGAAATAACAAAACGTAATATGCCTTAATATTTATGTAATCATTGTTTGCAGTTCTGTGGCGCCATTGTAAATTCCTTACATCAGAAATACAAATAATTAAGACATGTATAAGAATGCATATACAGTGAAACTTGCTTAAGGAAAACCTGGTTAAGAAAATTTCCAGCCTAAGAAGTCAGGATTAAAAGCACCAAAATTCTCCCATTTGATTAAAATTACAGGTCCTACCCTTTTAAGAAATTTCCCGCTTAAGAAGTAGGATTTTCATTCAATTTTCAAAATTTTCTTAACAGGGTTTCGCTGTAATATGCATGTAAATTTCATTGGTACTACATCTGGGTCCACATACGTTTCACCCTCAGTATGAGTATGTTTATCGAGCAGTGAAAGTAAGTTTTAGTGGATGAAATCACTCATTAGAACATTAATCATTCAGAGCCGTGATTATATAATTTCACTTTGGTTATTTTACAGCTAAGAATATGTTTATTTTGGTGACTTCTCAGGCACTCAGTATTGTTGCACTGTATTATGTTTTGTACGTGTATTTTGCATTAGTAATTTCTGTGACAACAGTCATGATGTATTTAAACTGTGGTCAGATTCTTCTAATGTTATGTTTGTTTATGTGTTCATTTGTGTATGGATTAAGACTACATCATGCTGATTAAACAGAAGATACCAACAATATCAGAAGCTACACCAAATGTACTGGCTACTGTCAACTTGAATAAGATATAGAAATGATAGGCATAATTTTCATTAAAGAGCAGTAATTATTATTTCATGTCTAAAAATTGAATGTTTCAGTTGTGGTTCCTAATGTAGGCAATACATTGTATATGCAACACCACACTTCTCCTTTATTTTTGTGTATGCTCTGCTGTGACATATTTTGGCTAATATATATCAGGGCTGTGGAGTCAGAGTTGGAAGCAATTTTAGTGGAGTTGGAGTCTGTAAAAATGTACTGACTCCAACCTTGATATAAAATCTTAAATAGATACTAGCTACAATAGCCATTGGACTTATACTTAAATATAGGTTATATGTCTAGAAAGTAGCCTGATGATTCATGTGGTGGTGGTGAAACGTATTATGATACCATTTACCATTTTAGTAGGTTTACCATTATTAATACCTATTGAGCTTTTACGAAGGAGTGGGAGATTTAAAAATTGAGGAGTCAGAGGGTTTGTGTACTGACTCCACATCCCTGATATATATGGCCATTCTGTAGGCAGTGTGCATAAAATTACAAAGAGAATACACGGACATCAAATGCTGCCTGTTTTAAAATAAGATCAGTAGTGTGATTCCAGTGTTTTTCGATGGAGTATGATACAACTGTTAAATGTTAAAAAAAATTTGTATGTAAAATCCCATAACAGTAACAAGAAAAATCCCATAGCCATAACAAGAGTGAATGGGCTGTAAATCTGAGGGTACAGAAAAAATGTATAAAATGTGCATCTGCTGTCGCAAGCATTATCCCGTGGCATATAAACAATGTGTTGTTTTTGTGATTTGTGTATTCGCCTTTCAAACAGAACAGCTATAGTTAAAGTACAGGAGGCATGATTTTATATTCTTGCATTGAGCACGAAGTTAGCCAATTACAGCTGGTTAAAATCCTTTGTTAAATTTATAAATGAATGTGTGGACATTATCAAAAGCACAGTGGGGATTTACTAGCTTATAAAAATGCTTTTGGTAACTTGACAGTGAATAGTCTTGAAGATGGCTGTGTTTTGTGTATTGTGATACATATCTGCCAATGTTATGGAGGAGCATGCTGCCCCAGCTTCACAGTAGAAGAGATTCCCCCAAAATACTGTAATCCCTCTACTGAGCTATGCTGCATCATATCACAGCAGACAGTAATATTCACTGTGAAAACTCCAAATCCCACAGCATGTGATTATGTTTTGTAAATTTTGTATATACTTTACATATTATACAGACTAATGATGAAACAGTATGACTGGCCACAAGTTTTGTCACCAATTATGCTTACATTTTTATGTTATTGAAGGTGACAGCTGTAGATGTGAGTTTATTTTTATTGCATCAGCGTGACTTCTTATTAAGCTCTGTTAACTGTATTTGACATTGTGATCAGTGTTCCCTCTAAGTGGTGCGGTCACGCAATAACTGAAATGCTCCCATGCATACTGAATTGCTGCCATGCAGTTGGAATTTTTTAATTTTCATTGTAAATATTCTTATTATACATATTACAAAAAAAACTTCTGAAGTGCCGTGCAGTCATCACGTCATGTAAAAATTTTCTGCTCAAAGCAGTAGCAGGTCCACACAGCCGTAAAAAAAATTAGATGGCATATCGATTGTGTTGTGTTTCATTTATTCACTTACTGTTTATTGTGATTGAATCATTTGTTACATCCTACCAGAGTTTCAAATAAATGCATTTTTAAAACATCAGTTTCTTTTTCAGTTAATATCTCTTTTATGTTCCTTTTTTCCTTGATTATTTTCTGTAACAGTCCTATGGAATTGGTGTTAATATGAACCCTGAACCTCAGATATGTAAGGTATATAGAAGAAATTTGTCTTGAGGATTAGTTAGGTGTACACTGAGAGATACTAGCATAACACATTTAATTAAGGTGGAAAATATGAATGTAAATTGTGACATGAAGGAATGCACAGAAAATTTGACAATCCATTTACAGGGAATGGTGACTTTTTTAAGTCGTACCCAAGCCTGGCAGTGCCCCTTTATAGGAAACATAAATGTAGAGAGACTAATTAATGGTAGTTTTGAAAACATACATGGGTTGGAAATCATGAACAATGGGTTTTGCCCTGGATTTTGTCCAGTGGTGATGGTAGCCTTTAGTATATGTAGTTTGGGCTTTACTTCCAGAGACTGTAATTAGGCTGGAGTACAGACCAACTTAAAATGAAATGTTTGGCAGTAGGAAGTATGCCATTGTACACCACTGCTAATAGCTTGCTGCTTGTAATTAACCCTCTGAACCACAGCTGTGAATGCCTATATCACTTGCTTTAACATGAAAATATTCAGAATAATGCCCACACCATGTATTTATACGTTCTGTATGACTCACAATAAACTGAATTTATTTCCCTAAACAACACTGGTTGGTCTTCATAATAGTGGCTTTGAAGTGTAACTCTGAGAAAACAACTGAATTTCTCACCTAAATGAGTTCTGCAGTTAAAGTTGTGTGGTCACGGTTTTTCTACATGTCAGGTTATTCTGAATTAAAAGAAAATACTGCTATTCAAAATTATAAGCCCTTTCATTAGCTTGTGTCTTTTCAGAGGCACAATTTCAAACTCTGCCTAGGAGACAAAGCATCTACTATCCTCTGGGATATATTTTAGGAACATACAACTGGTTATCCTGTGCTTTCAAAATGTAATTTACACCCAATTACAAGTTCATTTAAGTTACAAGTAAAGAAGTACAACTCATACATAAAAAAAAACCTTTAGAAACAGTTGTGTACTTGTAGCATTACAGTGGAGACAGAAAAGAATCACGAACCCTGCAACAAACAGCTCTGAACGAAATTTTAATTGTATGTTATTCAAATTTTATGTTATGTTTTGTTATTATGTTTTAATGTTTGCCATGTTGTGCGAAACAATAACATAACAAAAATTAAATAACCTTATGGCACAACTTCATTTACTACATATATTTAGATGTTTAAATACACAAAATGCACACTACATGATTCAGCCATCCTCAGGTATGAATAATAGTGAACCATTTAATACATGTATACATCATATTTATCATGTTATATCATGTGAGATCTCACTGATGTCATAGTATAAAATAATATAAAATCTCATATAATATAATATGATAAATACGATGTGTACAAGTATTACATGGTTCACTATTATTCACACCTGAGGATGGCTAAATCAGGGCCAAAACATGTAGTGTGCATTTTGTGTATTTAAACATCTAAATATACATAGTAAATGAAGTTGTGCTGTACAGTTATTTAATTTCTGTTATGTTCCCAAGGAAATACATTACAAAGTACGTTATGCTTTTGATTTCATGGTAGTCAGTTGTAATTTGGATGCTAATACCTACTAAATTTGCTTCTGATCTTGAATTTAACCTTACTTTCACTGCAACAATTTTGAGAAAAATTAGTAACATGACAGCATATGTTGTTGAGTTGGAATGAAAGCAGCTTTGTATTGTTTTAAATGCATTTTTGTAGCATTCTTTTTATGTCATTGGGGACATATATAAAATAATAAATTCATGTCTCCCAAATGTAAAGCGTCCATCTTAAAACAGGTCAAAAACCAATGAGGTTTAAATACAGGTAGCCTCTCAAAGGCTTATCATTGAATTAAATAGTGGATTTTACATGTGCATAAACACAAAACATGACAAATATACTGGACTAACCTGCTGAATCTGAATGCTGAATTTGTGTTACACTGAAATTCAAACTATGTACCTCAGTTCCACCATCACAACAAAACTTTCACCCAGCTAAGGACAGCCAACATCATCAGAACAAATTTCCCTAAATTTCATATTTTATAATCACCCTTCATTTTGGTTTCATAGATATAGAAAATCTTATTCAAATAAGTAATGCTCATTTACATGCTGTGCCCTTCTGTCAGCTGGTAATAATCACTGTAGCATAAAAGCTTTTATAGTTTATGTAACAGTGCTCTTCACATCACATGCTGAGCCCTTCTGTAAGCTAGTAATAATCAACGCAGCATAAAAGCTTTTGTGGGTTAGTGCACAATGTTGTTAGTAACTCAGATTACATACAGGTGTCTTTGTAACATGAAGAAGTAACTGTGTCAAAAGGATGCGTACTGGCATTCTACCCCTTTCCAGCTCACTTCATTTAGTAAATACAAATTTAAAAAGAAAATTAATATTCAAAACATTCTACTTTGCAGTGTCACATGATTAATAACACTTTCATTTATGTTTCCAGGTATTGGGTGTATCTTTCCATTTTTACCACTGCATATGCGCAAAGTTGGCCTCACGGCAACTGAATCTCAAATTGTTTCTGCTGTTGCTCCCTTAGGTAAGATCTCATTTCACTGTCAGTCATGTCAGCATTTACAAAATATGTATTCATTGTTACAGACTATAAGCCGTTTCAACACATATTAGACATGATCAAATTTTTCTGTGGTTTGTAATACAAGCACTCTCTGCTGGAATACATTTCTCTGAACAGCAACACAGAGTCTCAAAAACATTCTACAGGTAAAGTGACTTCATTCTCATATATTCATTCAGGTAACTGTGTCTAGTTAATTCATCTCCCTGATACATTTTTCAAGATCAAAGACGATGAAAAAGAAAGTAAGATTCATGGAAAATTTCTCTAGTTCTATTATTTGTTTCTATTGACCTCATGTTCTGTAAGAGTTGTAATAGTACAAAGCTCGCAGTGTTAAGACAACACTAGGAACCCAACTGTACTGTAAATCTTATGTTTGTGGTATTAAATTGCTTATAGTGGCACTTCTTGGTCCATGGCTGGCATGCCCTTTAGTAGATCGATTGAATGGTCTTCGGGCCAACAATGGACGTGGGATACGAGTGATGCTGGTCTTCATCATGTTGTTGGCAGCAGTGTTCTATGCTCTGCTCATGTGTATCCCAACTGTTACCCGATTTGACTCTGATCACAAGCCCACTGTTTCTTTCTTCTGTGGACCAGAGGGGGCACTGTTACGACATGAGAGATGTACTAATCCTGCCTGTCATTCATGGGATTCGCATGAGGTCAGTTATCGCCATATATTAATGTGAGAATACAACCTTGTTGGTGTTAGACTCACTATTGCATTTAATATAAAACATGATGTTCACAGTCTATGAACTACTATCACACGCATGCCAAAAAATGATAAATGTGAGAGTTCAGGTTTTCACAGCAGTATTGCTGTGGATTCAATTCTTCTTAGACATTCTGCAGCACTGAATGGGAAGTACTAAACAGTGTATTGGTGGGGTGTAGTGCATCCATCTTCCACACCATCTTGGACAGCTAAACTCCATAGGTGGTGGCATAACACTTCTCCAAAATGTCAGCAACATCCCAGGAAACTTGAATTTTTATCAACACTGCTGTGAGAACCTCAAATCCCAGGCATTGGTTGTCATAGACCATGTTTTGACTGGACTAACAAACAAAAATAATTACGAAATTCAAATTTCTGAGTCAGACACTTCAGTACTTAATGGTGTTGTCTGAGCTGGCTTGTTATTTCCTTCATTTAGAAAATCCAGGCCCAAAAGGGAGTGAGACTTCTTTAACTGTATAATTTATTTTTATAGATCATACACTTTCTATAAGAACTGGACCCGGAACAGGATGTTTCATTCAACACATTATATTAGTTCACATTTCACAGTCACATTTTTAGGTAGCAGATAATCAGAACGTTTGTAGAATTTAAACAACTAGGTAGTTGACACATGTCATGGAAGGTTCTGTGAACATTCGATGTGCTTAAGCAGTGAACAAATAATTAGTATAGTAACTAGGCTATGGGCTGGAGTGTCAGGGAATAAGGATTTGATCCATTTAGGGGCAGGGGTTTTTCTCTTTGCCATGGCATCCAGCTCAGATCTGGGGTCTACTCAGCTGCTTGTCCAAAGGATACTAAGAGCTCTGTCAAAAGTGGTTCTGACCACTCACATGCCAAAGATTAAGAGAGTCGAGCTGTAACGCCACAAGAAGGCTAAGGCCTTTAGAGCCTATAGTATGAATCTTTACCTTTGAATGGCAATTAAAATCATCTGCAGAAAATGACACTGTACTGTCCTTGCTAACATGACATGAGGTACCAAAGTGTGCTTACTGTATGTCATTGTAGGTGGGAGAGCTAAGCCTTGTAAACTGCGACTATGACTGTGAAGCAGAATATGCAGAAATAGGAAAATTCGGCATGCTCGAGACACAGACTACGAGTACGACAACTGAAGATACCTTGGATTTGGACGCTGATATGGAAGGAAGTGGCGATGCCACTGAACTGTCATTAGAAGTCTCTCCGGAAGATGAGGAAGATGTAAATATCATAAGAGCTTTACAGATTGATGTTAGATTTTCATACTGTTTTTCTGTTTTCAGATTAATTTTGAAGAGAGAAAATGCTAGGTGCACATGAGAGAAACTGTGAATGCTGTTGCAGTTTTTGGATTGGACAGTGACAAATACTGTAATAAGTCAGAATTATAGATTATTTAATACCTGATCGTTATTTTAACTCACCACTATCATTTGTCATTTCCTGCTGCTGCAGTCTCCATGAGGGTGGTCAGCCTAGTAGTCTACATTAATACAATGAACAAGCCTGCAGCAACTGGGAATAAAATAATAACCCTATAGTATTGGACCTTTTTAAATTATAATTTCAGCAATTATCACACAAAAAATGAATGATATTTTCAACTTTGCATACTACTCCAATATTTTTGTTGATTAACCCTTCAGTACCGGCTTGGTGCACTCTATGATTCATTATATGCTGCCAGTTTTGGTGCACTGACAGTTATGAATGCATCTTAAGGCTACTATAGATTAAAAACCAGTCTGTTGTGAGCAGTAGTTGGAATTTAAACTCCAGCGTAATTGAAGAGTTATGTAATGAATACAAAGGCACGTAACAAACATATGTACAAAACAAGTGCAGACAGGTACACATGGTATGCTTGGTATTTTACACATGCATGCATATGTGTGTGTGTGCACGCACACGCGTGCATGCACATGCACGCCTGTGGCCATCACAGGAAGCAGCTTTGCAAGCAATTTATTTTATCATGTCTGGAAGTCTGCATAAGTACAGTATGCTGTATGAGTTTTGCTCAGAATGCTAGCCTAATACTATGCCAACTCTCTTTTCAAGGATCAGTACACAGAAGACAGTGAGGATTTACGTCAATGGCGCGAAGTAAATGATTCCGTATATCCAGAGCCTCCTCACCTTTGCTACACAGATACAGATGGTGGAACCAATTGCAAAGTATACACGAGATACAGTAAAAGACTTGCTGTCAATGTGAGTGTGTATAATGATGAATTAAAACCCAGACAACAGTTTTGTCACTATGATATAATTCATGGAAGTGGAAAAAATTTTTCTTGTCGTATCCCTGCAAATCTTCCGGGCAGGATAGATAATAAGACCTGCATCGTACGTTGTGATGTGGAACAGGAAGGTGACGGCAGTTTGCTGGCAGCCAGTCCATGTCAGAGGATCAGAGGGAACCCAGCCATCTCATTCTGGACATATTTAGTTGTAAGTAAATGCCAAGATCAAACCATTCCTATCCAGCTTTTGAAATTAGTATCGTAATGTTGTAGTCTTCTGTGTTGTGGTACCATATAGTCAGATAGGTGGGCACTGACATTTCAGGGAAACATTTCACAAGACTTTAATATGGCTGTTCTTTGCAGCAAATATGTCCCGTAAATGTTGAGAAGCTTAAAACTTTACTGCTGTGTAAATATCACCACCAAAAATCATTATTATCAACATCCTTATGGTGCCTGGTGATCTCTGAGCAAGATGATGGCACTGTGTGCTAATAGTCTAGGGTCACAGACTGGCAATGTTTGATGTAGTTTTCTGCTTGCCTTCACCTCTGTAAGTCAAAAGGCTGTGAATCCACAAAATAACATGCTCAACAAAGTTTCCCTCTACCGGCCACCACGATCACGGCTGTAATTGCTGTCAGTTTATCGTGACTGATCGCTTTTGTCTATGATGTAACACTGTAGTATTCTAATGATGGAGGCAGCACGGGCCTGTGTAACGTCAATATATTTCGACCATACTATGGAGTGTCAATTCCAAGAGTAGTCACCACTACAACATACTTATATATAGGTACTGAGCAGTACAGTTCTGCACTCATGTCAGGCTAGCAGAAGCATCTGGAGACACTAAGAGAAAGCCACCACCTACATGATACCCATCATTATTACTTCTGTTCACATGTCTCCCAATGTCTCTTCTGTTTAGGTCTTCCTGACAAATATTTTGTATGCATTTCTTATTTATCCATTATGCTATGTGTCCCACCCATGTCATCCTCCATTTCAGCCTAGTAATATCTTGTGAAGAGTACCAATCAGGAGTTGCTCCACATGCAGTTTTCTCCTTCTGCCTGTCATGGCCTATCCCCTAGGTTCAAATATTCTACTCAGCACCATGTTTCAAAGCAGCCTCCATGTATTCCTGTAGGACAAGAGATGAAGTTTCATTCTTATACAAAACAACAGATAGAGGTATACTGTTGTAGAAGTACATGTTTAGTCTTTACATTACGTAGTAATTATGGTCAGGAGGTGAGAAGACACAGAATTCTGAATTGAAGTGTAGCCAGCATTACTAAAAGTTAATTTGCTCTCTATTTCTTCATTAATGTAAATTTTATTGCTGCCATCCATAAATATTGGCTCTCTTCACTTCATGATTATTTCTTGCACTCTGGGAATGAGAAATTAACAAATACTTGGTTTCCTCTATATTCACTTATAGACTGGCCTTCTTACTAGTGACTAATACTGATGCTGTATTTTCTTTGTAGCCTGTGTGTGTGCATACAGTAAATTATCATCATACACATGTATCAGATGCAACTGTGGCCAATAAACTTCCATTTATTGATGTTCTGAAGTTAAATAATGGAATGAAGCATGAAGGTAGTCTTCACAATTGGTGCTTTGCCTCATGTATGATATAACAGAAATGACTCTTCACAATATTTATTGGTCTTCACAGGTGCGATCAGTAGCAGACATATTTCCAACTGCTGCCCTAGCTCTGTTGGCAGCCATCATTGTGGTAGCAACACATGAGACCAGCATTGGCCATGGTGATGTGGGTCGCCAGTTAGCATGTGGCTGGATAGGGTTAGCCATCAGTGGGCTTATCATGGGCTTTCTATCACGATATGATTTTGGACAACCAGATTACTGGGTGCAGTTTGTTGCCTGCGCTGTGCTGATGATATGTGCATCTGTAGTGGTCATCTTTGCTAAGTCTTTGCCACTTGGTCAGCCAGACTGGTGGTGGCATGCCAAAGGATCAGTAACACTGGGAATGCCTCGGTACAGCTGGGAACTAGCTGGACTCACACTTGTACTTATTCTCTTGGGGATATTCTGGAGTGCCCTTGACTCATATTTGCCGTGGTAAGTTCCACTTCTGACTAGAATTAAGCACATTGAATTTTCAACAGTTGTTAGACATAAAACATAACATGGGAAGTTCTGGAAACACAGCTATATTTATAGCAAGTTACTGGCACTCCCTGCATGCCTCCATGGCATGAACAGGGAAAGACTTTAATTTTTTTAAAACCTGAAAGTGTAACAATTTGCATTCAAGTAGTGCCGCTGTCTACATGAAATTCTTGTGGCAAAGCTGAACACTGTCATAATCACTCAAGTATACTTCCATTAGTACTATCATCTGCTTCAGTTAATAACAACTTGCTACAGCAACAAAGAGTAAGCCCTCATCTTCTATGTTTTAAGCTAATTTATCTTATTAAATGTAAGTACGATTTGTCCTCATATCTACTAGCATTTCAACTAACAATCACAAATACAAACATTATTTTTAGATATGTGTATGGCAATATGAAATATGAAAATTACAACGAGGCCATGGGAGGAAGTGCTGTTTATGGTGGGGGATGGACGGACACACACACACACAAAATTTCTGTCATAACAACAGTTGAATAAGAGACAAGTCAATCAATAGAAATCAGACAACACACAGACCCACACAATAGACATTAAACGCATTCAAGAGCCACACAATCCATGACTTCAACTCAGACATCAAAAATCCAATATCAGAAATCAAAAATCAAGACACCAAACAGCAAACATAGGGATAAGACTTCCAAAATTTACAAATTAGCAAGTAATACTTTTTCAATGATGAGAGAAGAATTCTTCAAGAGAGTCAAAAGTACAAGTAATAAGATATTTTCTCTACGCAAGCTTAAACTTTGATTTATCATTTTGGAGTCTTGATATATCTGAAGGCAGACTATCATAAATTTTTATAGCAGAATAAGTAACCCCTTTTTGTATACTGGAAAGATTTACAGTGGGCCTATGTAATTGATTCTTGTATCTTGTATTTATGGAATGTAGTGCTGAATTAGTTTCAAAATTATTAGGATTGTTGACAACAAACATCATCAAAGAAAAAATATATAAACATGGAACTGGTATTATGTCAAGGTTTTAAAACAATTAGACAAACACATGACAGAGCCCAAGATATCCCACTGCTCTATTCTCCTCCACACTACTTTGACACATACCAACCAGCCAAAAGCTCTTGTTACTAGCAAAGATTATCATTTAGTTACCACTACCAAGATTTGTGTGAACAGAATGGCTAGATAACTGGTGGAAGATATATGGGGCAGTACAATGGATGGGAAGTATAACACATCAATGAGGATGTGGAGGTGGTCATTACATAGGATCCTGAAATCATCATG
Organism: Coptotermes formosanus; assembly: GCA_013340265.1. Lineage (NCBI taxonomy): Eukaryota > Metazoa > Arthropoda > Insecta > Blattodea > Rhinotermitidae > Coptotermes > Coptotermes formosanus. The sequence goes on from BLKM01005747.1 coordinate 21,199, forward strand.
AGTGTTTGTTCCATTGCAAGATGATCTGGGGGGTACCAAAGTGGAATATGTTATTAATTAACATGGAGAACATCCTGAAGCCAGAACAATAACTAACAAACACACAGTTGTATATACTGAGTCTAGCTTTCTGGGACATGACACCACGTGGTCTAGTAAATAGTTACCACTGTTTCAGACAAACATATTGCCTCCATATCCAGGGCTTAACTGAGATTATATGAAGTCAAATATAGGGACCTCATTTTATCTAAAAAGAGGGTCACTTTTTGAAATGCTGTGTTCAAGTCAGAATACTAAGATGACACATAACAACAGCTAATATATCATAATTGGAATGCTGCAGATGTGAATTCTGTTTGTACAGGCACCTGAATGAGCTGCTTGGTTCTGAACTGCTGCTGTGTCTCACGCTGACAGCAGGTGCTCTGCCTGCTGTACCTGTTATGTGGTTTTCACAGCATGTCGTAGACTACTGTGGCCACTCAAACCTACTCATCATTGCTTTCATCTTCTACATTGTGCGTTATACAGGTAAAGTTTCCCCTAGACAGGGGAGTAGAGGTATAGCTCCTCTTATTCTTAACCTTGGCACTAGAAGGAGGTGAGTGTTTACCTTTACAGTGATACAGTTACAGGAATTGCTGGATAAATGTACCGACTACCAAGATATTTGTCATCTGGGATGTGGCATTGTGTAGTCAGGTACAAGTGTCCTGACATGTCAGAGGATCCTGTCACTGAATCTGAAAGACCCTGCTCCCTCCATCATCAGGGCATCTCATCCCTGAAGGAAGCAATCTGACCCCTATGAGAACCTCCAATTTCACTTTTTTTCACAGGTGTTACTCAATATTTCAATGTTTTTATTTTCTTTTGTGTGCAGTTTCTTAAAACAAAAAATTTGATAATTATACAGCATTCTATAGTTACATATCTGAAATCTGCGGTTTGCATGGCAGTGAAAGTTTAAATTTTGCTGCTCTGTTAGTTTTCTTGCATGGTCCTCAACATTTCAAAGAAACCTGCTACCACATTTTTAAGGTCGAAGACAGACATGGCAGGGTCCTTTAAACTGTAATTAACCACCCACAAGACTACATAGTGTCACAACCCTGAAGATCACAATCTACATAATGGAACATATTTATGACATACCTCAAACCAGAGACTGCAACTAGACAGTGACTCAATGTCATTCACTTGTTTCCAGCATTGTATGCTTTGTGGAGCCCATGGTGGTTGCTGCTTTGTTGTGAAGCTCTTGAATTTCTGACACTGAGTTTAGCATGGTTAGCTGCAATTTTATACTTGCGCCACCTGGTCCCACGCCATCTCACAGCAACGGGACAAGGACTGGCTGTAGCTGCACACTTTTGCATTGGACGGTCTATTGGTGCCATTATTGCTGGTGTTCTGTCGTCTGAGCAAAGTCGTAAGTACTTGAAACACATTTAATTTCTCTTCACCAGTTTTTGTTCTTTAGATGCATTCACACACTTGCACAGAGTGACTACTAGCTCAGTCATGTTCATCCGCATCTGGTCATTGCTTCACTCAGACTGTTTCACATGACAGTGGGCAGTACTTGCTGCTATTTCAATTTGCCATCAGTGAGGGTCCACACATTTTAATTCAATGGATTACAGTTAATATTAGGTTTTTACTCATGATGTTTAAATAGGTACTGGAAATATTTTGCTTCAGCTCACAGACAAGTCACAGCTAGCATATGTTGCTCATGGTGGCATGCCAAAGCTTCACAAGTTAAGTGAGCCAATAGGAGTGACTAGTGACAGCTATTGCGCTCTGACATCACAACTGTACTTTTCTGCCGTCAGGTGCAGGTTCACTGATGTACCTGTACCAGGTTGGTGCAGTGGCAGCTGCTGTGGTAGCAACACTTTACTTTATAGGATATCACTGCTGTTTCAAGCCTCATTGCCTTGGTCCTAGAAGTACAAGGGGTTCTCAGTCTCATTCTGGAGTTCCATCTGGACCAACAACCAACGGAACATACACACCATTACGAGTGTACAACGCAGGAACCGACGACCAGAAGGTTCAGCACAGATACTAACAACACGTGGAACAGAAAACTGTTACAGAATATCAAATTGTAAACATATTGGTGTCAGTTTGGAATCATGGTACAAATGGAATACGGTAAAAGGTAAATCTGTTTTGTACAGTTCTGCATAAATACATGTGGAACTGTAATATCATGTACGTGATACACCAAAACTGTTGACATTGTGGGTCTACCTTGTGACACCAATTTGTATTCATTTATTTAAGCTTAAATTAAGAATTGGAGTATGGACTGTTATGTAATTGTGAAAGAGCTACAAAGAAACTGAAAGGAAGACTGTATAAAGGTAGAAGAGACCGGAGACGTTTTATTCATGAACCTACACAAAACAGAAGTGATGCTAGAAAAAAAAGAAGAAGATTTTAATCTTTAACCTTTCCCTGACATTGCTGTATCAGGCTGTATTTTTCTACTTGTGGTTACCCGTAAACATGTATAATGGCATTTACTTGTTTATTTCCTGATTATGGTTACACTGATACAGGAACTGTGGCAGGTCAGTTTTGGCTTTACAGGTACAAAATGAAGAAAAAACAAAATGTGGAAATACAGCCAGTGAGAAATGAGAAGGGAAACTGATTATGTTGTAAGTGATTAAACAATTGATGTGGTGTTGCTGTTTGTTCTGTGAGACTGTGTGTGTATAAGTATACTGTTTGTGAGAATTAGAGACAAAGTTATGTCTAATGTGTTGGTTTTGTCAAGGACAGAATCACTTTATGTCCACAAAATGGAAGACGATTACTGTGAATTTGTGTAACAAAGCTGTCCCCAGTAATAAAAGTTCTGTACTTGTGGTGGTTTTATCTTTGACTAACCATGGATTATTGTGCCAGTGACAGGGATGGCAAGTGATGACATGATTTCATTTATTATTCATATGAAATGCAGATGTGTTGTCACAGCAATGAGGAGCAGTACTGATCCCATTAAAATAAATCCCATGGATTGAACCCCTTCCTCTTCCATCTCTACCTCAAGCTGTTACTCTTTCTCATACAGCATCCTTTCACATGCAGTTATGTAGCTGCTCTGTTATACATCAATATTATAAGTGATTATCTTCACTAGACATGCTCTTTGGGCTCGGTCACAGTGGTGTGAAGGGGAACAGAACAGCAGCCAGTGTGTGTGTCGGAAGCCGGCAGTGCTGCCATCCATATCATCCGTGTGACTTCTCTCCATGGTCTTGGTGCAGAATTCCAAGTAGTGGGCAGTCTGACTTCTTATTCTTCATTGGTATACACTCCTTACAGTTTAACCAGTGCCTCGTTCAGAATGATAGCCCATACGGATCTGTCTTTTGCTTGCAGTCTGTTACAGTTAACTAAAATATCCATTCTAAGAAGTATTCAAGAATGCATTTATTATTTTTATATGTAATATGCATTCAGCCAGTTTACTCCACTTCTCAGTTTCTGGTACTGGCACAGCTATCATTAGTCTGTATATCCACTAGAGTTTTGTCACTTGGCAATCAAGTCAGAATCAGACTGTCATCAACAAGCAGTTTAATTACTTCAGTAGTTTATTTTAAGAAGACCCCAAGCAAAGTTTGTAACAGTGGATCAAAACCAAATACCAAGGTCAAGCAGCTAACAGGCCGCTTTCATGTTCATGAGATCCCAGATTCAAACCTTGACTTGAGACTGTTTTCCCTCTGTCCTTCCTGGTGAATATCAGTATCATGCAGCAGATAGGCTACAGCCACTTCTTTCTGCATTCTTATTCATTCATTATTCACTGATCATCCTACTGCTCTACACGATGTAGTCCAGAACCAACAGCATCATAAAATAAACCATTAACCTTTATCCTGCTAATGTGGAATATACACGTATGGTAAGCTGCTAATAATGCCAGCACCATCAATGTGTAATATTTGGTGACCTACATTTGGCAGCGCTGAAAGGAGCCTCTTTGTCTCTCTCTCTCTCTGCACAATGTCTCAACACTGAATCAATCGTCAAAGACGTCCTATGTTGTATCTGTGTGCACACACTTACTCGGCTACCAACTAGGCCCTTTTAGTTGGTAGCCGAGTGGTGCTGGCATTATTAGCAGCTCACTATATATTCCACATTAGCAGGATAAAGGTTAATGAATAAATGACAGTGGACCCATATCAGCAGCATATTGTGCTGTCATCACCCTGCATGGCAACCTGCATAGTGGATTCACTTTGCTCATTCATGTGTGTGTGTGTGTGTGTGTGTGTGTGTGTTTGGTGCCATAAATCAGCTAATTTTGTCATTTATTTCTACATGCTGTTATTTAAGTCCTGTTCTGGTCCAGCACCTCCCTGCACCCACATCATTTCTTACTTTCCATGTGGGGCATATTGAAGTACCATGATGCTAGAAGCAACAAGTTCTTCCTAAACATAAGCACTTATGTACCAGACTATATGGCATCACATTTCCACAGAGAGTAAGCACAATGCTGATATTCAGTTTTTGGAAATACTTTTGTACTTGTTACTCTGTGTAAGTATTGCATGTAATACTGCACCAACATTCACCATTAAACTGCTGTAACATCTTCCCCTTCATGATAGGCTCAGTCTCAAACTGTGATCCATAACTGTTTCTCACCCCAAGCACACATCTGTTACCTACATACAGTACAAATCTAATCAATTCTAGCATATATGAACATATTTATTCACAATGTACAAGTTACAGACGTGTGTGACATTAAAATCAGACACACCATATGCATCCACACTGAACATTCATAATGAATAATTATACAAGCAAGCACATGAAGTAATATCATTTTCCAAACAGATCAGTCTCTAAAGAATACAGAATTCATATCTCTGTGTCTCCAAAATTCTGTGTTCTCTTTCTCACCATGCCATTAAATGTCATAAAAGGAAGAGAGAAAAGACTGTAGTAAATTTCAGTATAAAATTATTTAGCTGCAAAACCTAATTTCATGTTTGAATTCTGAATGTGGGTTATGAAAATTAAGGATAGTAGGATAATGGGGTCACAGCACATGCAGTTCCTCTATCAGCCAGCAGATACACGTTAGAGGACCACGTGTGCAACATTCAATTAGAACAGCTACCATAGTAGACGGTACTGAGAAATACATAAGCTAATTGACAGCCCACATGAAAAGGATCACACACAATAAACAATACAATACAGACCTCAGGGAAGAAGGCGTGTTGAGAGATCTTAAAGAAGATGGCTGGTTCCGCAGTGAAAATTGGAACAGGCCCTAGAGGTTTAAACCTTGACGGTACAGAAGAAAAAGCTGGAAAAAAGAAATGGTCACCACTCATAACAGTAATTTGCAGGCTGCAAACAGTCCACGGACCACTGGTCTACAACACAGCCTCAGGGGCAGTCTACATCACTGCATGATGCTGCCCAACTTCCCTATACTAACCCTGTCACTATGAGTATACAAGCTGTGTGCTGGGTGAATATGGCACAAAAACACTATAACACATGCCCCATAATTTTTTTACACAAACCTGGAACAATACTCATTTACATCACCTTGGGTACTCCAGTATCACATTACATAGAGAAAACAAATTTACATGAATATATTTCTTTGGGGCTTAGAAACAAACACTGCATAAGAAAGTAAGGAAACCAGCTGATATGTTGTGAATTAGCAGTCCCATCAATGTTATATGGAAATGAATACTAGACACCATCAAGAGAATTAAGAACAAATGTAGCTAAAACATGGTATCTGACAATGGTAATAGCATACAACCTGCTGTATATACTTGTGAAAACAAGATAAAGAATATACAGTGACAGAACTGGGAACATAATGTGACCAGAATGCAAGGTATATGGCAACCAGAACAGTATGGAAATATCAACAAAGAAGTCATGGTACAGTTGGACGAACTAAAATGATGCATAAAGTTCCAAATGGAGGCTGAACAGGTCAACAAGGCCTGATAATGATATTTTGAATCCAGAAACCGAGCATCAAACTGCCAGCTAGTAAAAGTCACCATTGCCATGGCAGTAGAAACCAACATTTGCAGGACCAACACTAAATACACTTATTTATATCGAACTAGTGTGCCTCCTAGGCAAAGCTCCAACACACCCGTTCCCAAACTGTGCCACTTCCTTCACACCAATACTGAATATCACTCATATTACATTATTTGAATACATAAAATTTTACGTGTGCTTAGGAAATGTAGGTTGAAGAGTCAGTAAACCATTTTTCACGGCAAAATCAAGAGAAGAACAAGGAAGTTAGTATCATTTAACATATTTTAACAATGACACAAAGTCTGATATGATGAAAATGTGTGTGCTGGATCGGTGTGGAAATAAGTGTTACAGAGGCTGTGGAGTGCTTCCAACAATGGTAGAGTCACTGACAGAAACACGTGACACTGAGGAAGAGAACTATTTCGAAAGCAGCGCGCAATAAAGTGATACATGATGACAGATAACCTCGTGGACAAGTGTTCACAATTTTCCTGCCTGCAACTGAAATGTAATGTAAATATACACATCACTTCCCCGAATATAAGACAAGAAATTTTCCTAATTCATCACTGGAAAAATGCACGGATCACCTTATAACTGCATGCAAAGTAAGACATGTTCTGTACAGGAATTTTTGTTAAATGTAAAACTGTGACTGGGGGGGATCTCCTCTTATATTCAGGTAAATACGGTACTTAATAACATTCATATAAATCTTTATTCTTAGAACAGAAACACATGCATTCAAACATGTTTACAAACATTCACATTTCTCAAAAATATAATTGCAGTAAATACGCTTTGTGGCTATTATGCACATAAACAATTGCTTTTTCCTCAAAGATGAACAGCAAGTGAGGGTTGAGATTCTTGTGCTGCCATCTGTAAAGATTGCGTCTCCCAGAATGATTCCCTGTAGTATGGTAGACAGGCAGCAGTGTCAGAGGAATGTACCGCTTCAATTTTCACGTTTTTCGACGCTGAGCTAACATTTCCACCTTCAAGACAGAAACAATACTGTAGCATCCCTTGGGGTCACACACTCCCATGCCAAGAGATGCCAAGGCACTACACAGGTTAACAAACTATAGCTAATTTCTCACTCTGTTTTTGTCAGTTGATCAAGTTAGTCCCGGGAGCATCATCATTTAAAGAGTGAAAGCCCAAAGAACACTGTCTAGAAATAAAGATGATTAATAGAAAGATTTACTTAAAATATTATACAATTGATGCATAATGGCAAGATGCAAGACAGCCCATAGGAGTCGGGAGACCAGGGTGAAGTAATGAACCTGTCTGGCAACACAACAGCCTGGTATAAACAAAATCAAGTAATGTCCTTACACTTTGGATTACAAGAGGCTTTTAAATGGTACAAAACGAACTGCATGATGCCTAATGGCACTGAGCACTTTACTTTCTGCACCTGTGGAAACTCTGTCACCATTACACTTCCGCTATGTTCCCAAATCAAGGGCCAGTGAAGACACTCCTATTTTCATGCTCTCTGACCTGTCTATAGTTCACATTCTACACAATGGCTGTCAGTACGTACACTTATTTAAAACAATGCCAATGGTCTTCTTTTCTGTACATAATTCCTGAATAATAACTTCTGAAATATGCGCATTACATTATACAAGGTTGCATTCTGGAGGATGCCACAGTACATTCCTCTGAGGTGTATCTACCAAACTACATGGCATAACATCCAAAAAATACAGTAATGTAAATTGTTAACACACACTTTACCATGAAAACAGTTTTCATTCTGAATTTCAATATGGACATTAACCAACCTTACAGTAATTAATCAGGTATTTTAACATGTGCATGGTGCCTCTCTGTACTAGTTTGTAGTGTTTAGCTTCACAACTGAGACAAAACATGGTTTAATAAGCTTCTTTTGCACAGCAGAATCAACCAGAGCTGCAAAATCGGTAGGCGTAACTGGAATTGCAGCCCTCTGCAACTTACCTTGAACCAATACAGCACCCCTTTCAGTACGAAAACGTTTTTTTGTCTCCCTATCAGAAGATGTGACAGTATGTGACACAAAGTGACATTTTCTCTTTGTAGCCTGATTTTTTTGGTTACTTTTATCACATTTTGCATTTATTGTCTTGCCCTCTATTCCACTTGAGGAAGTTTCCATCTGTGAATCTTGTATGGCTTCACTGTTTGCATCAATAGACTTAGCCACTTTGTTCCTGCATACAGATCTCCCCCTTTCACTTTCTTTGTTCCCTGCTGTGCCCTCTGTTACACTTGAAGAAGCTCGCATCTCCAAGTCTTGTACAACTTCGCTGTTTGCATCAACAGGCTTACCCACACTGCTCTTGCATGGAAATTTGTTCCTTTCACTTTCTTCATTCCCTGCTTTGCCCTCTGCTCCACTTGAAGAAGTTTCCACCTGTGTACCTTGTACAACTTGTCTGTTTGCATCAGCAGACTTACCTACACTGTTCTTACGTGGACATTTGCACCTTTCACTTTCTTCATTTCGTGCTTTGCCCTGTATTCCACTTGCACTAGTTCCCATCTGTGAAACTTGTACAACTTCACTATTTGCATCCACAGACTTACCCACACTGTTCTTGAATGGAGATTTGTTCCTTTCACTTTCTTCATTTCGTGCTTTGCCCTCTGTGCCACTTGTGGTAGTTCCCATCTGTGAACCCTGTACAGCTTTACCGTTTGAAGCAATGGCCTCAGCCCTCATAGTCTTTTCCTTCTCAGCACCTGAACATGGTACATGTTTAGGTGCTGAGAAGGCAAAGTCATTGCAATTTGCTGAAGTCTCTCCAGTCAGAACAACTGTAGATACATGTTTTTTTAGTTTACTGATCTCATATTCCTTTTCCTTCACAGATGATTTTTCCCTTCCATCAAGGGACTGAATTCCTTCTATGAAAGAAATTATTTTGCTTTTAGTATTTGCTGTTTTTGAATCATGTTCTGTAAGCAGCTGAAGTAGGAGTTTTCTGGTACACTTATCTCTCAGGACTTCCCTGACTGTGTGTGAAAGAATGGGTTTCAAGACCGGGATCACCTTCTCCGGTTTGTTACTTTCACAGTTATCGAAAGGATCATCCGAGTCACTGTCACTATCACTAAGGTTCTCACTACACCCAATTACATTTTGTTGAACTTTAGCGGTGGGGTCGGAGACATCTTCATGATCTGATTCGCAGGTAATCTCCATGTCAAGAAGTAAGTCTGGGTCCTGAGTAATTTCTGCATCCGAACCTCCACCTTTAGCTGATGAAGAATTTTGTCCTCCTTCATTGATAGGTATTCCATGTTTTGCCTCCTCTGCATTCAACCAGTCACTGAATTCCTTTGAAACATACTCTTTTTGTACATTTAAGATCTTCAATAACTTTTTAAGTAGGCGATAAAATTTTCCAATAATATGGCTTCTACCCGTTGCACTCCTTTCTTTTTCAAATTTCTGCCTGAGAATGTCTGCATGGTACAAAAATACTCTTGAAGTACAGTTCACTCGTCTGAAAGTTTCCATCATCCATTGGCACTCAACCTTCTGTACATTTGAATCCTGAACATTACTAAAAACTTCAACAATATCATTATCATTATTACCATCATTGACAGACAAGGCTGCAGTTTTGATTTCAATGGCACTTTCGCCAACTACATTTTTTGGATGAGGAGGTGCACAAGTAAACCGGTCAGGACCAGATGCTGGAAACGAAGTGTTAGAGAACCTGGGTAGAGGCACAAGTTTTGGTGGATCATTTGACATAATTGTGCAGTATGTGGTAGGAACAGGTGTTACTGCATTGTGTTGCAAGTGCTGTGTGGCACCCATGCGCACAGGAGACACTGTGTACATGACACTACCAGAATTATTATTTTGATTAAGAAAGACTTTATTCACTGTTGGGCCAGCATTGGAATTGGGTGTGGGAGACAATAATACAGCTCTCAAAGGGCTCCGAATATATGTTAAAGGTATAGAGGCTTCGAGATTAGCAGGTGTGCTGACATTGACATGGCTGGTTATTGTTAGAGCAGTATTCTGACCAGGTGTTTGATTCTGGTGGAAAGTTCCACTCTGTACTCCAGTCTTAGCAAGATGACTGAGAAAGGCATTTTCATAAGTGAGCTGTGGCTGCTTCTGCAGAACAGAAAGAGCAGTGTTTCTATCACTAACATCTGATAGAACTGTTGCCTTTGGAGCAGGTAATTTCACTGTGGCATCTGATACATTATTTAAGGTGGGACTTTTAACAGACATGAACTGCTTTCCAGTACTTGGTACCTGCCTTGCAACAACCCCAACAGGCTGTGAAAAGTTGGCAGTAGCAATTACAGGGATGCTTGAAGTTTCTGAACTTGTCTTTGTAACAGTGGAGGGTGTAGTAAACGTGGCTTTACCACCTGATATTAATGTGTTACGCAATATGTTTGTCTCGTTAGTTTCCAATGTAAGTGTCTTTATATCCTTGACGTTCAGCGTCTTCCTCGCAGAATTAAATAAAATAGGCCTCAAGGGGTTACTTGCTCTATAATATGGCAGCTTTTCACCCTGACAGCACATCAATGGATTGAACCCAGGACTTTTCTGAGCTTCATCTTCAGGTATCTTCTTCCCACCTTTGCTAAAACATATAACAAAAAATATTCAGTTGTTGCACTCTATCTCTGTGCAGGGTAATCAACAAGCTGAAAAATTCTTGGAAACTTTTTAACAGGTGTGTCGCAATTTATTTAGCAATGCTTTTCGCACCACTTAAATATTAAATGAGAGGGTGATCATGGATGGTGAATTTCGAAAGATAAGGAATCAAGTGTGCACAACCTAACTTAATACACTACCGAACTATTAACCTACAGTGACTGACGAAAACCATGGCAAAAGCTCAGTCAGTTTAATTAATCTCCAAGCCCATATTGTTTTGGTAATACACACACAAGTCTCATAGTCAAATAGGTGGCTTCCCTGCTTTGTATTCCAGAGGTTATGGATTCGAATCTCAGCCCTACGACCAATTTGCATAATCCGTTTTCCTTAGCCCGTCCATGCTATAATAACTATTATATGATAATATATCAAATTGGGCAATGACTGTTTCCTTCCAACTCCTCTTAAATTTATCATTCACTCTGTGTAAACTCATGATTCTGGGATTTGCCACCACTGAAATGGAATGTACCGATGTTTCGGAGGAACTTGCTGCGTTCTTCTTCACTGACTGTCTTCTGGGGCAAGATATCATTCATGCCATCATATCCTACAAAACAGCAACCTGAATGATTTTTTAATCACCCCATAAATCAATGCCATACAGTCTGAGCTCCTGACAGTGTCATTAAATAAACCATAGATAAATACATGTCATAATACAGACAGTACTAACAAACAACAGAACAAGATTACATGAGGAAATTTTATGTATGAGTAAAAATAAAATCCTAAATAAGGTTCTGTAAATGAAATTAGAAGGGAGATGTCCACAAGAAATACTGAAATCAAAACAGGACCAACAGACGTTCCACAGAACACATGAAGAACAGTGACGGTATTGAGGGGCAGGAACCCCAAAATTATGAAAAAAAAGATGGAGAGACTTGGTTGAGATGCAACCCACATTAAAGCTGTAATGTCAAAGTACTAAATTCTTGCGGTATGTGAAGCATTCAATACTGAAGTATTTTTTTCTTTGAACGGGTACACCTGCCTCCATATATTCATGATTTCACTTATTCACAGCAAAAAACCCAACAATATGTTACAGGCAATCCTTGAATGATGTTGCCCCCAGCCATGTTCTTTCACTTTAATGGTGATAAATTTCAATGATCAGAAATTCAATTAACATGGCCCAGACACAACCCAACACTGTTTTCACTAGCAGCTGGCAGCATCTTCAACAACCATAAAAATTTTCTGTTTTACACTGTTTCACTGTACACTGCAATTCCAGGAACATAACCCTGCATTAAATGAGGACTTACTATATCTTACATTTTCTTTGTAACTTTTATCTGTGGTGCCACCTGCACTCTGCCTTTTTGAAAATACCACGTTCTATGAATACAAAATCATTTTTAACCTGTATTATAAATATATTACAGGATAAATCAAAAAACAAATTTGATCTATAAAATACCTGGTATACAGTACATAATATTTATGATCATCTTAGGTGTGTATGTGAAAGGATGCACACACAGTAAAAATCAAAACTGACACACACAAATTTGTGCAGAATATACAGCAAACAATCTTACAGCCATCATTACACAAATAATCCCAAAAATGTATGAGGAAAGGTAACAAATTAACAAATACACACTCAACATTGGCCTCAAAAACACCCAAGAAGTATTTCAGGCCTCAGAACAGCAACTTTGTTGAGGGCCTAAAAAAAAACCACGAAGATACACTCTGCAAACTGTGTTACTCCTAAATTACCTGCTTAGTCACATACCATTCAAAATCCTTCCTTCCCTAATTCCTAGATCAGACAGAAAAAGCTTGCAAGTTCATAATTTTAATAGAGTATTCACAGACTTACATTCATAAACATTTCTGCCATTACGAAATTTATCACCAAAAAGACAGGGCTATGGTAAAATGCCATTACATTACGCATGCCACAAAACATACACAAAGAATGCCCAGAAAACAAAATTTACAATCTGCCAAGTTCCTTAACAACTGTCACTTAAAAATTTTACTGCAGCAAACTGTGAACAGACCAATCTCACTAACCTTTGTTCTTTGAGGAAGGTACTGAGGCCCCAGCAAAGGGCACGGTGTTCCCGCAGAGGATGTAAGTTGCACCGGTAACATACCCAGTCATCACTCACTGCTATCACTTTCACAGCCCTCTTACCTAAGTTACGACCAATGCATTTCTGAAATCACACATTTGAACCTTTTTTTTTTTGCAAAAAACTGAGGAATATGGGAAGAAAAATATTTATACAAGACAAAGGTAAATTATGACAAAAGTTCTGAGTTACACACACACACATACACCAAAATTCCTGGATTAATTTGTGCCATGACAGTATCCATGCACTGTTTTGTCACCTTTTATGTGCACACCATCTCCTATTTTCCCCTTTCCTCAGCTCTATCACTGTTACAACCTGGTCTTGTCATGACTAGCTTCGCCTAGTGCCTCTGTGTGTGCTACCCACCGCAATAAATTATTTCCAAATTCAGCCTTAGAATCTATTCAAAGTTACTGCTTCATTTTGGTACTGCTGTGATGTGGGGTCCTTGCCAGCAATGTATGGTAGAAGTTCATCCTCAAGTTATTTGTTTGGCAACTTACAAGATACAAGGATTTCAATTTTGTTTTGTTATTGCTGTGGAGATTTTCATGCTGCTCCTCTATGTATATAATGTCAAATGGGGCAAATCTTGATTGCATATTGTGTGTCACCAGCAAAACAACTTTGTTAGTATTTCTTTGTCATTTACATACTTGAATTTTATAATATATTACTTTTATTCTCACACTTTACTCTTTCATCATTGAGTGCCACATCTGCTGAGCAGCTGATGTTGCATGTTAATACAAGGAGACTGTTATGACACACGGTGGTGTGAGTGCCTAATTTTTTCCGGCACATACGATATAACATTTTGAAGGAACATTTGGTCAACGATGAACATGGAGGCAGCACATTCACTTGAATGTTGGTAACTGTAATGAGCTACATCTCTTCACACCCCAGAAGAAAGAAAACTTGATCTCCACCACACTGAGAACCTAAAATGCTGCTGCCAATTACTTTTGCCATCCTATTTAAATGCTGAGTCACTCATTCTTCAAGGAGTAAACAAATGCACATTCTGGGTTTCGATCAATAAAACCACTGTTAAATTAGCCTTTATGGGTGTTCAAGTTCAGTGCTCAAGTTAACTTCCCTGGTACAAATTACCATTGTAAGATGCAAATCCTCTGCTCCATTTCCTTTGTGTCCTTATCTATACATATTGAGGACCTCTGGATTCACATGTTTGTAATCAGGCACACATTTTGCATCACATGATGACTTCACACTTAAGTGTCATTAGAGAGGTAATAAAAAAATTCACACAAGATTTGAGGTTCTCACAGCAGCATTGCTGTGCAATAAAGTCTTCAGGGTGGTGATGCTATATTGTTGAGTGAGTGGCTCCTGCTATTTCAAAGGCATTATGATACTCTAAAACATCAGAAACCAGTCACCCAATGTCACCACTTCCTAAAACACGTAAGTCCTCAAAAAATACTCACTGTATGCGGAAAATGGGCTGAAACTAGAGCCGGTACTGACCTTGCAAAAGACAGTCGGACAAATACTACAGCAATACAGATGTCCACCCTGTCCACACCAATGGCAGAATGTCTCACTGCCATCATCACCACATACAAACTCCCCATTTCCATAGAAAGTTTCACAGTCCTTACATATCAGCACACGCAGAAACTTATGGACAGCCATTGTGAAGGCGGCAACAGGTGCGCATCCAATGTGACAATCGCAGACTGTGCAGTGTAGTCGCAGGTACATAACCATCGTTGTATCTGCACCAAAGGAACATTACGGTCAAACACATTACTCCCAAAAGCACCTTTATGGAACATTTCTGGCTACCAAAAATTCTGACTGAATCATATACCAAAAACACAAAACAAAATATTGCAGTTCTTATATGCCACATTGAACACAAAAATAAGAGACATGAATATTTAAACTGTACTGCGAAAAAGCCCAACTTCTGATGGGAATGGCATTACTTTTATCTCAGATTTACTCAAGTGGGCAATATACAATATGGTTCAGTTCCTGTGACAAAGCAATACTCTAGCATACTAATGCTTCTCCAACCGCAACAGTGGTCTTCCTGAAAAATACCACAGTTACATGGTATACCATGGATAGCAAGACAATGACAACACAGCTTGCAAGACAAAAAAACCTGGTAGGGAGCCATAGCTTAGGGGAACCACAATGGCCATTAACATTCAGCCAAATTCAGCTAAGGTACCTATTCTTTAATGAAACAAGAAAGTATCACACAATAATGTGTTCCAAATAAATCAGAGACAGCAAAATTGTCACAAAAATGCATACTACAAATGCAATCCATAAGCCAGAAATCTGAGTGTTTGTCAGTAGTCCTGTCTTCTAGCAAACGTGGATCACCTGGTACAGAAGCCACCACTTCTTTCATGTGAACACAAAAGCTGAATATATATTGAACCACGTACCACAGTTGGTGAAAGTGGATGCAACAGGAAAGCTGCGAATATTTGAAATCTATGACTTACAAAAGTATGGTTCATGACAGACCGCTGCATTTTGTTTCTGTGCCAGTTTTTATAAAAGTACAATTCACAGAATTGGTTCTTGCAGCACATGCCATTTCAGTATGCCCTCACTGGTTAGAAAAAAGGAAACTGCAACCACTGAAAAGGCTGTCTTAGAAAGTAGAATCCCCAACTCTCAAGTGACAGCATTCTGTTTTTGTTAGAAGAAACTAACGTGCATTAAAAACAATCACGATTCTGGCACAATGATTTATGTGGCGACATCTACTGACCTACGCCTTCAAAAACTTCAGCTACAGAGTTTATGACACCAACACCTTTATTTGAATTATAAGGTCACATTTATACTTTTATAATCATGTTATGTATTAAGTCTTTAAGACAGCACTTTGTTGCCACACAAAACAAATGTAAAGTCACCAGTATCCCCTGTGGGAATTGAAAGCTCTTTCAAAATCAACATGATGGTCCAACCCAAGGTAACTTAGCAATCAGTGTGTTGTAATTATTGTGTAAACCAAAGGTTGGCAACATGCAAACTCTAATATTAGAAACAAGAGGGCATTAATTTTTCTCATCCTGGAAATTCTGATAAAAACTCTGAACATCTGTGTTAACTGCAGGAACGACTGGTGAAACAGAATAAAATGACACAGTGACAGAAAGACAGGTCAAGCACTGACTTTCCTACCAATAAATATCCCACAAGATGTTGTAGTCTGTAAAATATGGAAACGGGAGAAATATCAAGATGGAAATGGAACTGTCTGTGCGCTCTAAAGAATCCCACAATAATTGTAAGTCTGACAAATACATTTCAAAATGAACTGAAAACTGATGAAGGTGATGTCAAAGTTTTATTTTTGAAAAATATGTACTTGGTTAGTATTTTGGCTGTGCCACAGCTCAGGTGGTTGTCATTAGCTTCTCCATGTGGAAGCCCAGGTTGAATCATATGTGGGATTTTTAGTAGACCAGATGGCACTGGGAAAGGTTTTTCTCCCAGAATGTAGACTTCCTACTGTCAATTATTACTCTATCAATGCCCCATATTCATTGCGTCACACGGGGTTGCAACAATAGTCCCATTCATCACTACAGGACCAAGGGACTCAGTCTCACCTGAACCCAAAAATTAAAAAAAGATAATAAAATAAATAATAATTATAATACCATGGTGCAAAAATATATGCATATTTTTAAAATTCTTGTGATGCAAAAAGTAGTCTAAACATAAACAAATGGCAGAAATTTTACTAAGGTAGATGGTATACCACCAATAATACTCACGTACAATCCTACCCTAAAATACACACGATATGGGTCATAACACAAATGAAAGCCAATAAACAAATGTTACTCATGCAATTTGTGTACTTACCCTTCAAATTTAAATAAAAAAGCCGTTTTGCATCCTCATCAACTTCTTTTCCGGATGGCAGTAACTGATCTCCACCTGAAACACACACAATAATGTTACACGGTAATATTCAGATTGCCCATCCCACTGCACTTGTCTGTATAAACTGGAAATATTGTTACATGGTGCTGTTACAAAACATTTAAAATTATACAGCTGCAAAAGGGTTTGTTTTACATGGGAAACAACAACCATGCTAGGTGGAGCTAACCCATTACAGGCCTGTACAGGCCCTGAGGGCTCAAGGAGGTGGCTGCTACCAGAATTTCTAGACAATTGGCACATGAAAGTGGTAAGGTTGTAAGCCCTATGCATCGGCCGCCTTTACCCCCCAGGAGACATCCGTGGTACTCATTTCTGTTACAGGCTGAGTTGACCCAAGGGCTATAGTGCGGCCAAAAGGATTATGTCAACGAAAAATTCCAATGACACCAGTGCCTCAACCAACTGTGCCATCACGTGCCCATACAAACATGTTAGGCACAGAGAAAAAAGAAGCACATTACATAAACAATAGCAAACTGATCAAGATATATGTAGCATTTGCTCAAAATAACTACAACTGCTGATTTGCCAACAAAGAAAATTAATACTTACCTGCTAACACAGGATAAGCATTACTGTTATAAACATGTTACAAATGTGAAAGGAAACGTATGGAACACTGAACTATAACGATCATACTGAATGTCAGACGAAAACACTAACCAGCAACTTGTCATTTGTAATTAATAATGTGGACTGCCAATCCAGTGTCTGGTAATATTAATGTAGAAATGAATCATTGTTTAAATACAGTAAACATATAACTGTGCAGACAGATTATCATGCACAAGCAGCATAAGCTCTGTACTGAAAATAAACCAAAGCCAACATTTCTACTAACAGATTTCCAGCTGTATACCCTGATCAACATTACTGTTGTTATTGACTTATTTTATTTCAGTACAGAATTGATTACTGAAGAACAGGTTCTGTGTACAGTAAAATCTGCAATATCCAGCACCTCCAGGACCAAAGGTTTGCCGGATATTGCAGGTTTCCAGATACCAGAACATTATACTTAATATGTGTTTTTTCACCACATTCAAGTCTATTACATACAGTGAAATTCACTTAAGAAAAACCCGGTTAAGAAAATTTCCCGCCTAACAAGTCAAGATAAAAAAGCACCAAAATTCTCCCATTTCATTAAAATGACCCTTTTACGAAATTTCCCACTTAAGAAGTAGGATTTTCTTGGAATTTTCAAAATTTTCTTAACAGGGTTTCACTGTATGTCTATTTTCGCCTTTATCATTAACACTACCCTTTTCCGCTTTTTGCCAGCCCCTTCCATCACAAAAATGAAGTATTGCAGGCATTGCCCTGTAACACCCTGTAATAGGCAAAGGCAATAAAACAACCGATCGTACCGCACTACCGTATCTGACCACCACTCAGAGTAACGGGAACAATGTGTGAGCCAGCTGAATTCTCAGAATAGGGGCTGGTGCTGCACATTAATAAAAGAGTGAAATATAGTGGGGCTCTTTGTCAATTTGCCAGCTAATGGAGATTTCCAGATAATCCAATACCGGATATCACAGATTTTACTGTACATGTATGTTAAATTTGTCAGACATAACCTCAAAGTTCCACACCATCACCATGTTTGTAACTGTTCCCTTCCAAACAATATTTGATATGTGACCTGTACGCGAGTTTGTGATGTCTCCACACTAAATTCCACATGCTTAGCTCCAGTGATTTATTAGGTACCACCATCAAACCAAAAGCTAAAGAAAATTTTTGCATGTTGACACTTGTTACTTTTTATTCTACAAAAATACTATGTAAACAGAATCAATACAGGCAGTATACTACCACACATCATTTCAGTACCAAGAAAAGTGTCATTGTCACCTCACAGATTAGAGCATTTGCCACTTAGAAAATAAAACAGAATACCTTTATTAGTGTAGTGTCATACGTAGTTGTAACGTCATGCATCCCTGAGATCATCGACCCGTAAAGCAGTTAACATGGGATCAGCACTTTACCCGGTAGCTAGGAGAGGTGGTGTAATGACCCAGCATGCATAGCAAAGGAAAAGAAAAGTACGCAGGCAGTGTTGGGGGTCCTTCTGGCGAGGTGACGAGAAGTGTCAGGAATGACAGCTCTGAGGTGGGCTCCCCGGAGGCCAATGAAGGACGGAGGAGGTGGAGAGGAACCAGACGGGTCCGAAGGAAGGCAGATGGCCATGTCTGGAAGGCTACTTGCAACCCTAATTTGGGCGTTTGCATCCTGTGGGGGGGTGGCACAGAGTGA
Organism: Coptotermes formosanus; assembly: GCA_013340265.1. Taxonomy (NCBI): domain Eukaryota; kingdom Metazoa; phylum Arthropoda; class Insecta; order Blattodea; family Rhinotermitidae; genus Coptotermes; species Coptotermes formosanus. Next base: position 40,306 of record BLKM01005747.1, read on the forward strand.
GTAGTTTTTTGTTAACTAACCCTGTGAAAGAGCTTACGTAGGGTTGATTGTAGAAACGGTTAACTGGAAATTGAGGATCCGGGCCTCAGGGATGATGACAGAGGTAGTGAGCCTAGTGTAAAATGGGGATTAATTACCTTTAGATCAGAAAGTCATCTCGCGTATATTTGTAAATAAACCTTAGTTGATAGGATCTCTGTTGCATGATTTCAAACTGCAGTAATTAGGTAGGACATTGGACAGTAGCGAACGCCCTTTCCCTTCCCAACCCCATGTCCCGAAGAGAGTAGGAACCAGTAACTACTACAGTGAACCCAGACACCACTAGCTTACCAATGGAGCTAGCTCCATATCAGGAGTGATAATAAGAACTCGTGGGAGATGGCAGTCTACCAAACCACACACAGCTCCCACCCGGACTCCGGGAAGGATTGTGCGGGACGTTACAACTAGACTGCGCAATGACAGTATAACAATTAGTATATTAAACAAGAGCCCTATCCTGAGACACAAACTCAGTGCACCCTGTCTCCAACACGATCTCTTCCTTTCAAGTTCCCAACCAAAATTGTGTATGCATTTCTGAATTCTACATGTATCATACACATCTCACATTTGGGAACATTTGAATGAAAAGAAAGACATTTTAAAATCATGATATGGAACAGCTCCCATGCCAGTTACAAAGGCATATGCTTCCGGAGGGGG
>BLKM01005747.1:41087-219590 GCA_013340265.1 Coptotermes formosanus
GCAGCCCCCCCACCCCCCCCCCCCCCCCCCCCCCCCCCCCCCCCCCCCCCCCCCCCCCCCCCCCCAAAAGTGAAAAATTCAAATTTCAGTGTGCTGCTGCAATAATCAGTACTTTGCAGGGCCCTCTTTGATCTCAGTGCCATCACTATATTTACCATGTAAAGTAACCCACAGCACTCTGCTCAAATTTAGACCTTACACAGAATTTCACACTTGAAACAGCACTTTAAAATTTTTTAATCCCTTGACATTAATACAGAACTTTTACATGCTACCACCTGCACTATCTTTCAACAAAACTTGTCAAATGCACATAAACTTACTGCGTATTTCATTTTGTTCACCAACTGGTTGACATGGCACTTCTGTTACCTTTGCTTCTGTACGTGATTCAGCACCAGAAGGTGTTACACCATTTAAACTAATGGCATTGGTCTTAGCTTCACCACAGATTTCTGTAGGCTCTAAAAGAATAAAACACTATGAAAAGTAGAATTCTAACATATCTTTCAAACAAGAGTACTGCAAGAGTGTTCATATGTCAACAAACACTACCAAGAAGCTTTTTATGTGAGAATTCAAACCATCTGAACATCACGGTGTGTCACTGGGTGACTGGTTCCCAGCCATTCTAAAGATCGTGGTGCCTTCATTTTCCATGCTTGACCCTTGAAGATGATGGCAGCACGGCCTACAGAAGCGCAGGAAAGCATTCCGCTAACGACACAGCACCACAACCCAGAAGACTTGAATCCCCAGCACATGGATGTGACGGCATCAAATCTCAGCTTTTACCTCTTACTTCGCCTTGTGATAGCACTGCATCCGCATCCTCCACTAATGAAACCTCTAACATAGTGGCCAGGTTTGGTATAAAGCTATCCTCCTCTTCCATTTCGGTTTGGGGTTACCTTAAACTACTTGCACAGCCAATAACACAAACGAACACTACAGTATAAAATTACGCACAGACAAAAGGAATTACGTTACTCCTGTACATAAGACACAGAACTCGCACAACGTCTGCTTCCATGACATAGATTACACTCACACACATAAATGAACGAAACCACCCAACAATTTCAAAATGGTGACAACACATGTAACCTATTGGTTACTGCATATTTCTATGGAGAACCACTGCTTACATCCTGCAGCGCTGCAATATACCAGACGATCTGCGGCTGCAAACGTACATGCAGTACTAGGACGATTAATACGTGTAACAGATTGGTAACTCCATGGAAATGAACAATACACCGCCATATGCGGCCCTTTCGTGCGTTACTGCAGCCGGCCAGCCTCACTCGCTCGGGGTAAAGCGTGCTTCTGGTGGTAACTTATGAAACTATGTAGCATAACATGGGCTAAGCAAGCTCCTGCCACCCCAGCTGCACTCATTCTGGCACTGAAAAATTGGTAATTCGAAATCGTTACAAACCTACCAAATACACTTATTAGGACATATTTTACATTATATTTTCTCCGACATATTTCTGCCCACATTATAATATAACGCAAAATAATGAGGTATATTTATTGCCTGATACCTGTGTTCAGTTCACTTGTCAAAATGATACAATGCACAAGCGCAGAATATTACAATTCAGAACTATAGTCTTTCGAGTTATGGGACTGTGTAGTCTGACTGGTGGATACCGAGGTTTTGGTCAGGACATAATGCCTCCATCTTCCTACTGCCTGTGAAAACACACCAACAATTTTCCTCCAAAACAATCATAATCATGTACCAGACTACACGGTGTCCTAACACAGACCACATTATAAATCCTCACCACTGTGAGCAGCTCAAATCCTGTACAAAAGAATATAAATAACAAGTGAAGTGTGGATGGAAATGTCACACTGGGAAAACTGAACTACAGGAACTGCAGTATGTTTTTTAAAGACACAATATTTAGTACCACATTCTTTCCCTTTTCTCATATATTGCCTCCTGAAGAAACTGAGGAAATGAGGCCTGGAACACTTCCCTGTTACAAACATTATCACTACAAATGCATGTTTAAGGGTCAGGACAACGTATGATACATTTCAAAGGTCTACTAGAATGATATCGCAAGGACAACCACACACTCACAACTACTTACACTGTTGAATATTCTCAAAGTAAAAACAACTGCCTCCATTACACACAAGTGCCACCATATGAAATAAATTAAATACATATGCCATAACTATGATTACATAAATAAAAAACTCCATTTCTGATGGCGATATTTTCTTCACAGTACACACAACACTAATACACCAAAGCTGCAGCATTGCCCAGTGTTACACAACAGTCAACACACAAAACAAGAACAAAGCACGTAACACAAAAGACAAGTTGCATCTGAAGTCACTGCGGTCCCAGACAACAGGACACACAGACAACAACCACATGGTCCTTCTTCATCATTTGGAACAACATGTTGTCCCTGTTGCCTGTGAACAAGTACATTACTTTAAATGGCAGTACATCTCCTATTGTTCACACAACAGTTTGTGCTGTGAGCAACAAAACCGATTAACATGAAAACACTTCATATAATGTAAAGATCTCTGCATGTTTCATTAAGCACCACACAGTGAGGGTATAGAGGGGAATGGAGATACAGCACATACAGCTCCACATATTCTTAACCCTGGCACTAGACAAGAGATAAGTGGTTTGCTTAAGTAAATGGAGCATTACCAAGAGACTGTCCAAAACCATCACACGTGCCACTTACATTTTACCTGCAATGAGAAAAAGAAATGTCACTGATATGCATGTCATTATATTAATTCACTATTGCAATTAGTCATATCGGTGATTAGGTTTGGTTAGGTTAAGTTCTGTTATGTTATTTCTTTCTTTGTTTATTTCATTTATCTTCAGCTTCCATCAGGTACAATAACTTGCTGAGCAACTCTCAGCTTCCATGTGGGACTCTGCTCTGTAAGTTTTTGGTCTCTATATCAGGCGATATAAATTAACATTTTTGCAACGCTGAACACAAATACTGAACAGTCACAGCAAGTGGCAACAAGCTGTCTCCAACAGAACTGCCAACATCATGCCCTTCCCATGATATCCTGCCATTTGTTCTATAATTCCAACTAAGTGCACTTGCACTTAGTTGGAATTATATGAATAACACACTTAATACACGGAATATGAATAATATTCAAATCCTCTGACCTATTCCTCATGTCCGTGTGTGATCATGAAGAAGCCTCGAAAAGGAGGAGTCACTGGTGCACTAGGGGCTGTTGCGCCATGGGAAAGAAACCCCTATTCCTTACATTCCAACAGACATCTAACATATTGTCAAGTTACATTCACCAGCCCACTGATTTAGGCCCCTTCATCCATCAAACTGTTACACAACCCAATTAAAAGTTACCACATCAAACAGGACAGTTACAAGATAATGGTGTGAAGATTTTGATGTGCTACATACCTTCAGTACAGATATTCCTCATGCACTATGTGACACCGGACAGGATGGCAATTGCGTACGCATACCTTTTTGGCTCAAAGTCAGTGATACTGCTGCAGAACCCTGGTTGTTGACATCGTGTGATACATCTTTGCCCGGAAAAGTTCCTTTGTCTGCCATCTGTGTGATACTAAACAGAGCCACTCAGCGCCGGTTATAGTAACGCACGTAGGAGCCGTTTGTGGTGCCACAAGCCCTTGTTTGGTGGGGCCGTTGACCTGCACCGTGGCGTTCGGAACTATCCCGTTTCAAACAACGGCTACATTAACCAACCATTAATATACGTGGTATAACTAGATGACCTGTGTGCACTACCTACACGCAGAATGAAATACACTAGAATAGAACTTAGGACACGCCGAAGTAGACAATACCATTCAAGAAAAGTGTTCTTTCTCAGTAACCTATTCTACTCGTAATGACGAGAACCGCGAAATTTTTAGTGCTATTTTCAAACATGTCGCGTTTATATTCCTTTATCTGTGCCACAGATTGTACGTGAGCGATCCTTGTCATCTGTGGTCTGTACCACGAGGCAGAGAGGTGTGACATGCAAGTACTGCACATAGTTGCAGGTAATCCGTGCTAACCTCCGCCCCAAGTACCGCCCGGTACTTTCGACGAGTGTGCAACTGACGTATCCGTTTGTATTGATTTTATGACGGTTATGATCATATGGATTTCCAGACTTTCAGGATAATTTTGAAGGGCAATATTATTTAAACCACGTCACCATGGATGATATGAAAGATAAAAGTATTCATTTTACCGCCCAAAAACTTACAGAAGAAATACAAAATATGACAGTTTACAAGAAATTTTATTCACAAATACAAGTGAGTCTTAGATTTATGTTAATTATTATTAGTTTATTTAATAATGTAATTTCTAAGACTGTAGCGTTGAGTGGTAAGATGATAGTTGAGCAAGGGAAATAATGCGAAAGGAAGTGATTGTTGTCTCATTAATGATAGTATCCGTCACTTTGCCTGGAGGGACTGAGAAAAACCACATTCAACTTCATTCAGGATAGCCTTTGCCGGACCTAGGTTTGAAGTAGGGGCCTTCTAAACACAAGCCAGGGAAGTAAACTACTCAACAACAGGCTTTGTTGTCTCAGAATCGAGGGAAATTATTAGTTCATAACGAATAGCCAGCAATTTAAAGTTCAGCAGACTAATGTGTAATTCCATTGATTTAATATTTTGGTTGTTTTTAATGTTCATATTGATTTTGCAATGTACACCAATGTGTTTAATTTGTTCAATAGAAAATTGTGTCTTCAACATGCGTGAATAAATCTGAATTCAAAGAAACTCTCCTTCAAGCAATGAAACAAGCTGGAATGGAAACAGAACTAAGGAATACAGTGTTTCACTGGGTACGATCTCACAGTAATCACGACAGTATTAATGGATATTCAGTCAAGGAGCCACTTGCCTATTTACGGAAAGCACAGGTTGGCGGTAATATTTATTATTTGTTGTTTTTATCTTTGATTTGGAAGCATAGGAGTATGAATTAAAAACTCTCTCTCTCTGCAAAATTTGGAGTTTACACGTTGGAATGTGTGTCTGTAACTAACTGACTAACTCCATGAAGCAGAGTCCTTCTTGAGAAGCTAACAAGTCTTCAGCCAGTCAGTAAATTCCCTGCATTTTATGGAACCTGAAGGTTCATTACCACATTCACAAGTGCCCACCACCTGTCTCTGTCCTGAGCCAGCTCAATCCAGTCGGTGGCCCCCCATCCCACTTCTTGGAGATCCATTTTAATATTATCCTCCAATCTGCACCTAGGTGTTCCAAGTGATCTCTTTCTCTCAGGTCTCCCCACCAAAACCATGTATGCACCTTTCCTGTCTCCCATACATGCTACGTCCCCCGCCCAGCTCGTTCTCCTCAATTTGATCACCCGAATAATATTTGGTGATGAGTGCAGAGCATGACGTTCCTTGTTATGTAGTCTTCTCCACTCCCTTGTCACCTTGTCTCCCTTAGTCCCAAATGGAATATGTGTCTATGCATGTTTTTTCTTTTGGTATTCACATATGACATGAGCTAACATTTGTTGGTTTTTATCTTGATGTCAACAGATGCAGTGGGAGAAAAGAATTCATAAATCCCTTAACTCCATGTGCAATGAAATTGGAGTGCCTTTAGCCCGCTTCCGTTTGGCTTCAGACAGAGATGAATTGGAGGAGAAGTGGACCGAACTCAGTACATATGACATTGGTGAGCAAAAGGCAGCGGTCAACAAATGTAGCCTGTAGTTCATCAATCATATAAATCTTCTACACTCCAGACATTTCTTCGCAAGGTGACGTTATGAAGGTCCTCATACTTAAAATCAGAAATAAATCCTTTGATCCTTAGTACTTGATGATGATGATGATGATGATGATGATGATGATGATGATGATGATGATGATGATGTCCTGTAACTCCTAAATGGAGCATAGGGTCTCTGTGAAGTTCCGCCATCTAACTCTATTTCTTGACAGCCCCTTGACCGCTATCCAGCTCTTTCCCATTTTAGTTATCTCCTCTATGATCCTCCTCCATGTCGTCCTGGGATGCCCTCTTCTTCTGACCTCTTGAGGGTTCCACTCCAGTGCTTCTCAAGTCAGGTCATTATTTGGTTTCCGTAGAGTATGCCCAATCCATCCCCTTTTCCTTTCCCTGATCTGTACTTCAACTGTTTGATGTTTTGCCTTACTAGTAGTCAGTGACATTAAATATCTAAAGATTCAGAGGCCTCAAATGCGCATGTAAGGGAAGATGATTTTAACACTTTTTACTGGATGTTTTCTTTTATACATACATCATTTTTTCCAGACCTGAGTCAGTATCGTCCAGTGTATGCTCCAAAGGATTTTCTGGAAGTTCTGCTGTGCATTCATAGTCCCAACTATCGTAGCATGGAGTGAGTACACTTAAGCTACAATTGTCCATATAATGGTGGATTTTGGAAGCATACAGCCCTAGCACATACATTTTTAGAGACTCTCTTATAATTATTACACACATAACATAAATGGGGATACGAAGTACAGACAATAATGGTACCACAAAATGCACACAATTATATTGAAATTAGTTGGTATCATGATTGTATGTATTTGAATAATGCACGGATCATGGATCTGTAAAAGGATATGAAATGACAGTTGACTGAAATAGAATATGAATTAGATATTCATATTTTATTACAAATGTGAGAAAAAAACTAGGGTTTTGTAGCAACTACAGCACTACACCCTAGTTAATTTGCTCCTAGTCTGTATACTTGCACTTTGCTGTAGTGATGTTTTAGTCTTCGTTCACAATAATTGAAAAGGTAAAGTTGTCCCAGTGGTTAATTAAGTACCATGACATGAAGACGTGTGGGTGTGAAAGTATAACTTTAGACAGCAATACCTTTGCCTCTAGAGGCAAGTGATTGGTCACTTCATGCCTCAGCTGCTTCAATTCTGAGGAAATATCCTCGTCTGTCCCTCAGGTATGAAGCTTGATATGCTTCATGGTCTGTCAGAACATGGTGGAGAAGAGGAACAACCCTGCAGTTTCAGAAAATGAATCCTGGTTGTCCTGTGTATAACCTGCTCACTATACTGTACTACCATATTTTTCTGAAAATTCAATCAACTTTCTCATCACAGTGTAATTATTATGGGTTTCTGTATGTGTTGTACTTGAGTTGGTGTAACAGATTTTAAAGAAACTGTCAAATCAGACAATATGAAGTACTATATTTCTGGATTCATTCTGAACACATGTCAGTACCTACTGGGTAGGATAAAAGTCACTGATGACAGAAATTATGGACCATAAAAACGACTCATTTTTTTACATTAAATAATACACTTACAACTGCAGAAATTCACCCATTATTCAGATTTGTTGGTTCGTTTCTAAGCCTCCAGATATGGTCTGTTAGACCTTTCTGGTGTCCTCCTACCTATGCAAGGACATAGAATTTTTTGGGTTGTAGTACCATAGGGTACATTTCACTCCCAATATAGGCTGATCCTGAGACCAACTGTCAGCAGCGGGGACGTACAGTTAAGTGTGAGCTCTTATGCTAGGAATGGGGTGGGAGTTTGTAGTTTGTATAGTCCCACAGTTTTATCTTTCCTTGAATTGAAGGTTCCAATGTGTCAGCAGAAAAATCTGAACACAGACCTGACTGAGGATAGAACCCACAACACTCTCAATGACAGTTTAGCATTGTACGCTGTGACCATTGGCTTTCCTTAACCAAGAATCTAATCTGAAACAGTGTTCTTAGTGTTGTTATGTGGTTTAAACTTACATGACTGCAGATACCATCAGATAGTGCATACGTATCTTTGATAAGATTTCATCATGAAAAAATGGTGGATTTCGTAATCTTCTCATTTGCTGTAATTTTGTTTGAACAGAGTGTAACTGCTTACTTATGCAGTCTTTGTCTACATGTCTGTATTCTTGCATGCAGTGGTGAAGGAACTAGGAACTTCACTCAGATCCCACTCCGAGTGAAAACGCTACCCGAGTTGGTGAGTTAATTTATTCTTTTGTCCTTAACCTTTTAAAGCCTAGCGGTAACTTTACATACTACCACGTTTAACATTAAAAAATTCTACGTGGTGCCCACATTGCATTTATGTGTTTTATACGGATCTCAGAACAAACAGCAACTTTTGCCTTATAAAACATTAAGAGATTGGTTTTTATAACCGAAGTGGAGAGTGTTTACAGCGCGGTACGCACTGAGTCCTTCTATAAAACAGATACGCTTTGTCTTTAAAGGGTTAATATTTGATTATTTCTGCAGTATAATGCCCAACAGTTTGGCTGGTAGCTTTCTAGATTTGGTGGTTCATGCAGTAACCTTCAGTTGATTTTCCTTTGTTAAGGAAATGACATGGACTTACACAAACACCATACTGAGTCTGACCCATTGTCACAAGATGTGCTACGAAACCTGCCATTAGAAGCCACTCCAATGTACTGTTTTAACTCTATGCATTCAGCAGTAACAACGTGGTGGATGCACAAACTTCTGAAGACAGATTTGCACATAATATATGGTACGGAACCCAAGCATGGTAAAAGGCGTTTGAAAAATGTACTGTTAGGGTTAATGGTAATTATTTTTGTAGAATGAAAAACAAGCAAATGGCAGATACATGAAATCTCTAGTTAGTTTTGGTTTGATTCTGACAGGTGATGAACCACTGAATCTAGACGTGCAAAATAAGCAGTTGAGACATCTTAAATATACTTACAAATTCTTGTTGAATATTGTGTATCAGTCTATGGCTATAAGCATGCTGACATTGCAGTACAGTCTTCCCACACCACCAGCATCACAACTATTGTCCCTTTACATACGATAAAGGCATATAGGGTGAGTGAATATATAGCTCCACACATTCTGAACCTTGATACTAAGATGCAGGTGAGCTGTCAGCCTCACTCACTGGCCGCTATGTCCATGGAAAAAGCCCCCAGTACTCACTGAATAGGAAACTGTATGGGCCCCAGAACCAGTCAGAACATTTTGGAGGAGAGCAAATCTCTTGCTGCTGCCAGGATTTGAACTCCACATCTTCCAGCTTGCAGGCTAGTCACTGTAGTGACTACATTACCTTTATCTCATATATTAATATAAATTTGATAACATTTATTGTTTCATGTTATTCTCTTTGTGTTATTTGTTTTTTCCATGCATAACACATGTAACTACGCACATCCTTGCTGGTACATGAAGCCTCCACTTGGTGCACATCACTGCCACCCCACTGGGTCACCACCCAAACTGTATTTTTACAAACCCCATCATCCATGCAGCAATTCTCAGAATGCCCGACCCTGAAGGCATTATGATCCTTCAAAGTGCTGGGAATTATTTACCCAACAACAAGAGCCTTCAGCAGCACTGCTATGGGAACCTCAAATCTCGCATTCATAACAATAATTTAAAAGTCATAATGTGGGTTTCAGAGATGTCTGTATGTGGAATTGTCTCGTGGGGAGCCATTGCTTGGAGTGAACCCTCACATGGCATCAGCCATTGGGAACTACCCCACTTTGGAGGCTGAACGCTCTGCTCTTGGGGAGAAAGGTAATGCAATTGAATATAACCAAAATGAAATTATTATTTAAATCAAGGTAAGACAACATACAGTAGTTGGATATGGGTTTATATATTGTGGCCATGACATTGCTCAGACTTTTGAATACAATTTCTGTGGAGCCTCAGGTTCAATCCCAGTTAAATCCATGCGGGAATAATGGTGGACAAATTCGCACTGCAGCAGCTTTTTCTCCAAATTCCTTGTGTTTTACATTGCTAACTACCATTGCACCATTGCTCCATATTTATTAATTAGTTGTGCAGTTGTCCTGACAAGACAATGCATTATCAGTCACATCCTTGCTCTTTAAGTCGAAGTCTTCATTTCTCTGCTCTGAGAACTGGTGGTCACTGACTGAGGAAGTCATGTCTTTTATATGCCAGCTATAAAAGGTTTGGCTTCCATGTTTGTGTCAGGTCATAGCTTGGATACAGGGTGTAAATGATCATGATATCTACGATGGTAAGTGCCTTTCAAAGCACACTGTCATAATGTCTGTCCAGTGCTGTTGCAGTGAAGATCACAGATTCATGTTCTGTGAAAAATGAAAGTTAAGTACATCTGCCCCTCGCTTTGTGGGCAGAATCCATTCCACAGGCACTGTTCGTAAGGCAAAAATTCATAAAGAAAAACCTGCAGCAGTGCGAATACAAGTGTACTGACCCATGTATGTCTTGGCTGACCCCCTTTACAGGCAGTTTGTTTGTAAATGTGAATAAGTAGTCCTTAAAGTGAAAAGAAGGTACATATATTTTGAGCACTGAAGTAAAAATTCTTAAAAAAATGCCCATGAACCAAGGAATGGTTGTACTCATGTGAGGTTTAAATTCCTTAATTAGTGAAAAGAATTTGAATCGCAATATTTATGTAGTAGTGTGCAATTGCAGATACACTTGTCATTAGGACTAACAGTTTCGTCTGATTCATCTCCATAACTCTCAAACATACTAAATTCAACAGCAGTACAATGTGATCTTGTAATAATTCTCTAGACTTGTAGCTGGGACACGCCTGGATGAAAAGTTGGTGCGAATGCTATGCTTTGCTTTGTGGTTTCCCTCAATCTGCCCAGGCAAATCTCAGAATGCTCCCTCTGTTAGACCATGACTGTTTTCTACCATATTCTCTCCAGTTCAGTAATCATTCTACAATTGATTCTAGATAGTATGAGATGCTGGCAGTGTCAAGAAATAAACCACAAACCAATGATGGCAATGTGTTACACCATCTCCAACAATACAACCAATGCTGTACAGAGGTTTCAGTGTTAGTTATGTATAGTATACATTAAACTCTCCTTCACACTTTTAGTATGTTTCAACCTTTAGTAGAGTCATTTTCAGGTCTCATATTGTTCCTATTTGCAAATCATTAGCTAGATATAAGACTAAAAAGGTTAAACAATTGTAAGTCACAAGCAGGGAGTAAGAACAAACCAAAGAATGCAAGAAATTCTATAAAACCCATCAGCTGTTAACGAGACATTTGAAGGAGAATGTTACAGTGTGATTAGCAAGCAAGGGCGGCTAAGAAGATTTCTGAAAGCACGCTTGAATGGAAGGCACAGATTGAGGTGGCTGGAGCATGCAGATAGTGATTTGTGACAGCTGCAAATGAAGGCCTGGTGACAATAAGACAGCTGACAGAGAAGAATGGGCATCCATTGTAAAGGAAGCCCAGATTCTCAGGCAAAGGGCTAACTAAATATATGTACCCATGACAACACAGCCAGTTGGGGTGTTCGATGTTGAACATTTCAGAAAAGTTGATGTAACTCTTGCTTGTATTTGGGAAGTTCTGAGGTGACATCTTTACCTGGAGATCAGCTACCTGAGGCAAATGTTAGCACGGTACCTCAAACTACTGCTTCCTGTGATGTCTTTTGCTATTCATTAGTCCCTAATGACTAAGCTACTGATAGCATCATTAGGTAAACCATAAATAAATAAATAAATAAATATATGATATTAATGCTGTATATGTTTGTACACAGATGAAGTGTATTAATTTGTATAAATGGGTGTGTTTGATGTTGCAGTTCTGACATCAAATCATGCACCAGTGGCACAGGAATTTTTAAAACGAGGATGTCCAAGGAGTTTGCGGGGACGTATCTGGGCTCAGGTCATGGGTTCACATATCCATTCAGAACATATAGAATACTTCAATGATCTGAAACAGCAAGTGCTTCAGTATGACCTTATGGTGGATAAACTGATAATTAAGGTGAGGCGTAAGATAAAAATTTATAGTTTGAGAACAGCGAGGACCCCGTCGTACAGTGGGTGAAAGAGCTTATGTCTACTCTGCGCTTTCTTCTCAATAAGGAGTTGTGCTTTGAAGACTGAAATTAATATAAATAATATTTAAAAATTAAGTTCTGACTTCAAAGAAAACACTCCATCTCTATTACACTGGCCATCTGTTTACATTTGTTTAGGGAAATAATTGCTGCTTATTGTTAGAATCATACGAAACACATAAATACACTGTGTGACAAAATGCATACCTTTTAAAGGGTTATTATTAATGTGAGTAAAGCTTCAGAAAAGTGTCTGTGAAAACATGATTTTAGTAATGATTTGCTGTTAGAGATGTGAATACTGAATATTAAATTAATGCTCAGATAATATGCTGATCACAATTGTTGTGGGGTCTAAGGCTGTACCGTCTTCTTCAACTGGTTCAGCTCTGAGGCTTTCAGTTCAAATCCCACTTCAGGCATGGATGTACAGCCACAGTTTTTTTTTGGGGGGGGGGGGTGTTTGTTGCTCTGCTATACAATCCCTGCAATGGGCCAATTCGCCATCCACGTCTTCTACAAAATGTCTAAAAGATTCAGAGTTTTAGAAGTTAATTCTGAAGTGGAACTTGCTAGAAGGCCTTATTTGTAAAACCTTAAGGAGGGAGGAGGAAATGATGAGCAGGGAGGGAGGGAGGAGAAGGAGAAGGACAAAAAAGGGGAGGATGAAGAAGAAGAAAACAAAGACAACGTCCACACAAGTCAACTGAATTTGTTGCAATGACAAAAGAATGTCATTAATCTGACTCCAAAAATAAAATTGCCTATATTAACAAAATTTTGCTGTATTCCAGGAAGGGCTTGGGTTAAATTTTGTCAATTCTAATTTTCGCCAGTAGTATATGCGTTTATTTTTCTCCTTTAAACATTAACCTTTAAACGCCGGGGATTTAAATGCCCTGTGCTTTCAGCGGACGGGAATTTTCTCTGGGGATTTAAACGTTTGTTGCTATGGTTAGGAAAATTTTGAATATCTTGAAGAATATTAACGCTGCATCTACGAAATAAATTGTATTTATTCAAGTAAAGCGTGGAGAACACGGTAATGCATATCAGAATTTATTATAAAGTGTTTTGAAGCAATATGAAAGAAACACTTCTCTAAGAGACAGACATTTTTGTAGTGGGTTATGTTTCGTTCTCTTTAGCCTTAAATTCAGACTCCTTTCTCCTGAACTCTTCCCGAATCTCGAGGGAAAATATTTCTGTAAGGGTCTACTAACAAATAGGTTTACAGTTATACAACCATTAGGAAATTGACCTGCGAAAGGAAATGCATGTTTCTCGGAATTTGCACCAGTGCCCACTCTCTTTCAGTGTTTGTCACACAGTGCAGTGATCCTGTCAGTAGTGAAAACCATTTCTTATAAACAAGTACTCAGCACCATGGCTCGCAGGAGAATACTTCGTGATGAAGACATTGAATCGGAGCTGATCTGTGACACGGATTCGGATGAGTATTTTGAGGACTCGCTGTCAGAAGAAGATGAAGCTGACTTTGCTGATAAACAGCAACCACCACCACCAATACAACAACAACGACAGAATACGAAGTGGGGGCTGCAGTCTCAAGCTAACCAGCCTCATGTCCATCAATATGCAGGCGGTGACAGAGGCAAGAAGCACAATGAAGCACCGCATATCAATAAAGATTCATCACCGCTTAGCGTTTTCATGCTCTATTTTGCATGTTATTGATCTGCTGGTGACAGAGACTAACAGATACTACCACCAGTATTTGGACAGACGAGACGAAACACCAACCCCACTTCCTGACATAACGAACTCCGAAATGTTTCTGTTTCTAGCAATCACCGTACAGATGGGCCATGACATACGCGACAGACTCAGGGACTATTGGACAAGGACAGAACAATTCTTCACATCTTTCTACCCCAATACAATGACACGAGACCGTTTCTTGCACATTTTACGTTACTTGCACTTCACAGACAATGACAAAGAAATTGACCACAATGACGAAAACTATGACAGACTGTGGAAAATTAGGGAAATGTTTGATATGCTCAATGTTGCGTATTCTAAATTTTACAACCCTTCTGAACATTTGGCAATTGACGAGGTGATAGTACTTTTCAAAGGGAGGGTTGTATTCAAACAGTATATTCCAAAGAAACACAAACGATTCGGAATTAAAATTTTCAAACTCTGTGACGCTGCTGGCTACACATATAACATGGAAGTATACTTGGGTAAAGACAGACAACGTGCCACAACAGACATGACAGCAACCCATGCTACAGTGAAACAACTGACAAGAAAAGTAAGGGGGCGTGGCCATAAGTTATATATGGACAATTACTTTTCTTCTCCTGACTTATATAACGATCTGACAAAACATAAAATAAACTGCTGCGGTACAGTTAGACCAAACCGTAAGGGAATGCCAGACGACTTCAGAAGCAAGACACTGAGACTCAAACGGGGCGACGTTAGGGCCAGGACAAATGGTGACTTGACAGCAGTGGTTTGGAAGGACAAACGTGACGTACACATGCTGACAAATATGCATGTTTCACCAGCAGAAGGTAATTTTTGTGATGAGAGTGGAAACGCC
The DNA here is from genome assembly GCA_013340265.1 of Coptotermes formosanus. Lineage (NCBI taxonomy): Eukaryota > Metazoa > Arthropoda > Insecta > Blattodea > Rhinotermitidae > Coptotermes > Coptotermes formosanus. Next base: position 55,580 of record BLKM01005747.1, read on the forward strand.
CTGAAGCCAGCCATTGTGGAGGACTACAATCGACACATGGGTTACATTGACAAAAGTGACAGAATGGCCAACAGCTACAGCATCAGTCGCCGTACGTGGAAATGGATTAAGAAACTGTTTTTTCATCTCCTCGACCTCACAATTCTGAACAGCCACATTTTGTTGAAGTCTTGTGGTTCTAAACTTTCACACAGGGACTTCCGACTGACACTTGTGAGGAACATGGTAGAGTATGCTGGACCGCAGCCACGCCCACTAAAACCTGTAGGTAGGCCATCGGCTTTGGCGACAAGAATTGGTCGCCTAGAAGAGAGCAGTCGCCAGCTTTGGCCTACTACAACTGAAAAGAGAATGGACTGTGTAGTGTGTCATGCCCATACAAAAAAGAGACGCCGAATTCAGACGAAGTGTGAAGCATGTAATGTTGGACTGTGTATATCAGGATGTTTCAAAGACTACCACACAAAGACACAGCTCTAGGTGGTAATAGCAGCGTTGTGTTACAGGAGGAGAAGTCGTCAGCACAGAACATCTAACCATAAGGTATGGAGTAATTTCTGTAACATGTAACTTTCTCCTGACGACGCATCATACACTGCCTTTCACGGGTGAGATGTTTCATTTTTGCTTCAAATACCGAAGGGTAAATACAGCCGGAAGCTTTTAACTTGTTTGAATATTTACACAAATATATTCTGAAAAAACCAGTTCTCAAACTTGTTCTGTGAGTAAAAGCACGGGCTAGAGCAGCGAATAAATTATACGTCTACCAGACGGGAGATCAGGGTTCGGTTCCCGGAAAGTACATAAATTTACATGTCAGCTCGTACGAATCCTACCTCGATCCTACCTGCTTTGTATTCGGTGGGTATAGGGGGCACGTGAATGTACAGATGCCCGAGCATGAAGTTGACTACACTCTAAACAGTGTTGAATACACTATTTTATTATATATTACCTCCGCGCCCCTATACGCCTGCTTGATATGAGGCACAACTGCAGAAATACTTTAAAGTCTGTATTATGTGTACATAGCATTTACACATGCATACTGTACCGCCAATATTGTATTTAATGCGAAAAGCCTACATATATAGTTTTGGACAAAAATGTCCGTTTTGGCATTCACAACTACACAAAACGATGGACAGATTTGTCCGTTTCGGCACTTAAAGGTTAAAAGAAGGTAAAGTTGTCCGTGATCACACCATGAAGGCACATAGGATAGTAAAGGCATAGCGCCACAGTGGTCAACTTAGTAACCCCAGCTGCTTTATGTCCGGGGGGAAGAATGCTGGTACCCATTGAGTAAGGAGGTTGGATGGGCCCCAGACCTGGCCTGGACGTTTTGGAGAAGAGGAAGATCACTTGCCTCTGCAAGGATTTGAACCCCAGATCATCCAGCCCATAGCCTAGTCACTATACTAGAGAACGAAATCTAGTTGTTATGAAACAAGTTACAAGCACACTGTACAACCCGTATGTCAGAAATAATGCCTCACTGCACAAACCACATGGTAGTTATTTTTGGTTTGCGTCCTTGTTACAGACTACTGAAGGCATGAAACTATGCAGTTATATGTAACAAACTTAACAAACTCAGAACCTGTACTTAAGTGATTAGTTCTTCACAAAAATAAGATAAAACAGCAGTAGTGCTAATATACATGTGTGACTAAAACCTATGCACCTGCTTCAGTAGACTCTGTGAGTTCTGCTTGGAACTGATTCTCATTACTATTGCTACTGTTACCATGCTTCCTGTATATATATCTGTTTTCTTCTTTAGGATGTTCAGCTGACAGCCTCCAATGATGATCAGTACTTTGTGTTTGAAGATGTCTTATATCAGGTAAGTCATTCATTTTTCTCCAGTTTTAAGAAACTTGCTTCTACACAGAAATATAATAGTCTCCGAGGTAATGACAGAATGACAGTCAATGTTTTAAGAAGTAATATTTGCAAAACAAGAGCAGTCAATATGAGAAATGACACATAGGTACCTTTAAAGTATGGATTTTAACTAAATAATATTCAGAAATTCAATTTCTAGCTCAAAGAGAACACATTTCAAGTCCATCAGAAAGAGCAACCATTTAATATTCTTTGGGAAATCATCACTGCTTATGGTGGGAATTATATAACACACAGGAAAATGCTTGATTTTATTACTGTGTTACAGGCTACAGTTTGACAGGGACACCATCATACCACACTATGAGAATTTGAAAAGGGACAGCAGAGTAGACAGTGCCATAAGCCATACAACCACAATTTTAATCTACATTACCATTAAACCCTCAATTTCAGCAATATGAACATCACATCACACTGCTCTCAAATTCAGTTCAGATTTAAAATTAACATTCTGTGTGTCTCATAGTATTGGTCTGTTTCTCAGGTTATGCTGTGCTTCTCACGAGATACGGAAGTTCTTTCAGTGTTCAACCACAGTGCTGCCAATCCCGTCCATGCGGTACTCAAGAACAAACCTGCTACCATGCAAAATACTGTAGCCTTCCCACCCAGTGGAGTAATTCCATTCCATGGGTTCACAATGTATGGTAAGTTCTCGTAACCAGGTGGTTTTTTACATGTTTTTAATTTACGACAAACTGCCGAGATTGACAGGAGTCATTTTGCCTACATGAAATACATCTTCCTCCTTCCAATTCGAGTGATTTAGTATATTACAAAACATTGCATTAGCCTGGTATAAGAGTATTGTCTTTGTGGATATGTGTTCCCCTGTCTTACATCCAAACAGTCGCGTCAGTACCGTTGTCCCCAACTCTCTGTATTCTTCCGTTGTGTTCAGAGACCAAATATGTAGATTGCAGGCAACTGGGTTGTGACTGTTGTATAGTGCAGCTACAGTAAAACCTCCATTTAAGGGCCTCTGGGGGGCAGATGCTTTGAAAGCTAAATGGAGGAAAATCTTAACCAACCAACTCCATAAAACAAAAGTCCTTCTTAGAAACTAATCACTATTGACCTAATCACGGAATTCACACATTTGAGGGAACCCAAAGATTCATCACCATGTTTACAGCAGCCCACCAGTGGTCCTTTTCCTGAGCCACAAGAACCAAGTTCACAGCTGCTGTCTTGTGTCTTTACAGCAAATTTAAAGCTTCTCCACCTTATCCACCTGGGTGTTCTGAATGGCCTGTTTCGTTCAGGTTTTGCCACCAAAACCCCATATATATTTCTCTGAATTGCAGTTTCTCAAATGTTGAAGCCACTTCACTGGTAACATCTGGACCAACCATCCTATTGTTTGGGCTGCTGAGTCAACACTTTAGAGGCTGCCAATTCCACAACAAGGAAGTGGAAATGGTTGGGAATGGAGAGTGTAATTTCCACCCCAGCAGAACTTCTTAACTTGTACTAAGATGGGACAGATCTATAATAGTACTTGGGGATTATGTTGACAAATAATGACACTTCAGTGGAATAAATTAGCTAATTTAACATTGTAATGACATCTTATTTAATTTTTATGCCCTAAGGAACCTTACTTATTGAACAACTGTCAACTAAACTGTGTTGCAGCTACTCCATTCTGCTATCTTTATGACAATCCAGTTGCACTGTATCACACATTTAGAGCATTCTACCTGCGCTACTGGTTTCGACTTCATGAAGTCTCTTCTCATGAGCAAGGTCTTTTATGTCTCTGTCTGCTGTTTGAGCGACTACTGCAGCGACACGAGCCACAGCTGTGGTTCCATTTCAGACACATCAACATACAACCGTGAGTTCCTGAGAAACAGAATATGATGTTTAACAGTATTTAACAAAGGTCCTCAAAATTTAAAGATCTATAAAATACACATTTACAGCAATCCATCACGAACCGTTGTTTTCCAGTATTATTACGTTTTTCCAAACAGTTTGCAATTTTTAATTTATGAACATACTGAAAAAATCGATGACTACTGCACGAAATAAATCATTACACTGGGAACACAGCTGCTATAATCAGCTGAATCAAGTCCTTATCCTCACACCCATTTATGTCTAGGTCTTCAAATTTGAAACTTTGATTCAGATTTTCTGACTAAAATTTTATATATACTCAAGTCATGGTGAATTAACAGTGGTTGTGGTTCTTGTAACCACAAATGTCATGTAAGGCTTTGGTCTAAGTAATCTGATTTTGCAATGCATATGTTTAATGGGGGGGGGGGGGGCCCCCCCCCCGTAACCCCCGTTGGTTGGTGAGGTATTGTTGTATTACACAAGGATGTAGTATAGGCCTATATAGTACATGCAATAAACAAATTACATACTGTAGTATGATTTTTTTTTAAATATATCAATTACAATAAATCACTGATTATTATAATATCTTTCCTCCAGTGCAGACAAATTAGTACTTAACAACAGTTACCACCTCTGCTTTCTGTCTGAACCATGCATTGAAGTTTCAAATATCAAGTATTATAAGTAACAACAATGAGCAGAATGGTACGGAGAAGTTCCTGCCCCAGATATAATAAATATATATGGAGCGTTACTCCATTTTTGGATTTGAGTAAGCTACTGAAAACTGTCAATTTTTCTTGGCATGATGGCATCTTAACAGGTATTTGCTGTAATTCGTAAGGACTCTGAGCTTGTACCAGTGCTTAAGTATGTATGATGCCAGTAGAATGTACAAGAAGTAAAGGTATAGCACGCCGTAACCTGCTAGCTGTGGACACTTGACACCAAATTTGTCTATGCCAGCACACAGGCCTTGGTGCCAAGGCAGGACAAATACTTATATGGCAATGGTGACTACATGGAGTCTGGTACATACCATCTGCTACTGATATGCTGTGTTGCAATCAAAGTGAAAATAAAGTTCTTGGCATCAGTGTGTTTCTTATTTTTTTTTAAACTTCCTTGTATGTGCATGTGTACACACACATACAATGTGTTCATGTTTATTCAGTAAATCTTGAGCTGTAATTAAGTGTAATGGCAATTGACTAAAATATGTGTAGCAAAGGTCTCTTTCCCTGTAACAGTTATTTTCTCCAGGTAATGAGTTCAAAGAACATTCTGTTAATTTCACACAGAGATTCTGTGCTGACAGTTATATTTGTTTCAGTGTACGTGTGGTGTTCAAGTGGTTGATGCGTGCCTTCAGTGGGCATCTTCCCCCAGAGCAACTACTATATCTCTGGGACATGATCCTAGCATACGATTCACTTGAAGTCCTTCCCCTTCTCGCTGTTGCTATCATCAGCTTCCGCAAGGACAACCTCCTACTGGTTGACACATTACCCAATGTTGAGGTATGTTGAGGAGTTTCTATTATGGCTTCATAGTTAATATTAGAAGTCAAAATGACAATGATGCCTTCTTTAAAAAAAAAAGTGAAGACAATAGAACAAAATAACATAGTCTTTGCAGAGTTATAACTAGACATGTTCCCACGTGACACAAGGCTGGAAATTATTTTGTTTTTTATATGTGTATTGTAGGAGTGAGGATAGCTCATTTGGTACAGTGACTACGCCATGGGTTGGACAAATGAGGTAAAGCAATCCGTGTACAGGCCTGGACAGGTCCTTGGGGTTCCAGGAGGTTGAGGCTCCTAGATTTCAAGACAGTTGGCACATGAAGGTCATAAGGTTGTCAACCCTACGCACCAGCCGCCTTTACCCTCCCAGGAAATGTTCCTGGTACTCATTTCTGTTAGAGGTTGAGTCGACCCTAGGGCCATAGTGCGGGTGGAAGGATTAGGTCACTGAAAAATTCCGATGACTCCATCAGGAATCAAACCCGTGACCTTCTGGCTTGTAGTGCAGTGTCTCAACCAACTGCCCTGAAAAAATGACAAGTTACCATTCAATTCCGAGTGGATTTAAACTTTTCCAAAGTATCCAGGCTGGTTCCAAGACCCATCTGGCCTCCAAATCAGTCAATACCAATGGTGCTTTCTGGAGGTCTGAAGTGCCCAGAGCATGCAGTTGACTGCTCACACCTATCTAGGGCCAAGTTTATGAAGAGTGGAGCTATACCTCCACTCTCCACATGTAACTTCACTGTGTCCACATGGACACTACCCACATATGTATGCTGTACAATCTCTGTTATTCATGACTGTGGACATAAGCTGTTATATCATTTAATTCCAGACAATGGTATAGATGAAAAGCTAACAGTTGCTCAGGCAGTTACAAAAATATCCTACCTTTCACACAACCAGAAATTTCAGTCTTATCTTCACAGGAGACCACGTTCCCCTAAAGCAGATGAATCCACTTCTCACCCCCAAATCCTCTTTATTTAAGGTCTATTTTAATATTATCCTGTCATGTATGCGTAGGACTCTAAGCAGTGTGGACAATCTGAAGCACTGAACAGTTTGAACTTTGTATTAACACTGTGAGATTTTGGGTTCTCATGGTAATGTTGAATTTTTTCTTTTGCAGGCAGTGTTGGCAGATTTATCTTCAATCGCAGTAATGCCACTCCTACAGCTTGCCTTGCTACACGACTGAATACACACTGAAAGGGAAAATGTTTCAGCATTTACTTCATCATTCTGTGTTGTAAATTTGTGTAGTAAAACACTAACTACAGATGACAATACAGTGAGGTGTAGAAAATTTATTAACAACGTCCACCATTACAAACTGAATTTCTGTTACTGTAGTTGATAGTAATAAACAAACTTCTTAACTTATAAGTGTCAACAGATAAAATCATAACAAAGAAAATTTTGCGTCCTGGTAAAGTCTTTCATTTTCACTGAAAAACAGTTAATTCAATGAACTTTAAGAAATATTTATTTTTGTTAATAAAACCGATTTTTGACATGTTTTCGTTATTTGTCTGCCATGAGAAAATTACATTTCAGTAATACATGTAAAGTTACGGTAAAAGAAAATTCGGGAGAACCAAAGCTGAGTAATGTCTTTATGGTGATAATACAGCCAAACACAAGAGAACTGATAGCCAACTTACAGACATACTCTGAAGTTTTGCATGTAGGACAAATCGGCATCCCCCACGAGCAAGCTGAAGGTTACTAAGTAAGGAAGACCACGGTAACCACAGCCATACAAACACGGTTTACCTGCTTATGGCATTGAGATCTCATGCCTTTAGAGACTAACTAACTAACTCCATGGAGCAGAGGCCTTCTTGAGAAGCTAACAGTTTCTCAGCCAGTCAAGAAATTCCCCGCATTTTATGGAACCCGAAGGTTCATTACCGCATTCACAAGAGCCCGCCACCTGTCCCTATCCTGAGCCAGCTCAATCCAGTTCATGTCCTCCCATCCCACTTCCCGAATATCCATCTTAATATTATCCTCCCATCTACGCCTGGGTCTCCCAAGTGGTCGCCTTCCCTCGGGTCTCCCCACCAAAATCCGGTATGCACCTCTCTCCTCCCCCATACGTGCCACATGCCCCGCCCACCTCAGTCTTCTCGATTTGATTACCCGAATAATATTTGGTGATGAGTACAGGTCATTAAGTTCCTCGTTATGTAGTCTTCTCCACTCCCCTGTCGCCTCGTCCCTCTTAGGCCCAAATATCCTCCTCAGCACCCTATTCTCGAACACCCTCAGTCTTTGTTCCTCCCTCAGTGTGAGAGACCAAGTTTCGCATCCATACAGAACAACAGGTAAAATTATAGTTCTGTATACCCTAATCTTTGTGTTTTTGGATAGCAACCTGGAAGACAAAAGATTCTGCACCGAATGATAGCAAGCATTCCCCGACTTCAATCTGCTCTTAATTTCTTCATGAATGGAGTTTCGATTCGTTAGGGTTGCTCCCAAATATTTGAATTCTTCCACCCTTTCAAAGGATTTATTATCTATATTTATGTTGCGATTGTGTCCTGCATTCTGGTTTCGAGACATGACCATGTACTTAGTTTTCTCAGCATTTACTTCTAGACCAATCTCCTTACTAGCAATCATTAAATCTTCTGCATTTTTCTTTATGCTATGTACGCTTCCGCCCAATATATTAACATCATCAGCATAAACCAGAAGCTGATGTGTACCATTCAATTTCAAGCCCTCCTGGTTTGCCTGAACCCTCCTAATGGCATATTCTAAAGCAAAGTTGAAAAGCAATAGCGACAGAGCATCTCCTTGTTTCAAGCCATTCTTAATAGGGAACGTGTCAGACAGATGTTTGCCTACCCGAACTCTGCTATATGTTTCACTTAGGCACATTTTTATTAACCTTACTAGTTTCATGGGGATACCGAACTCAATGAGAATATTATACAAGACCTCCCTCCTAACTGAATCATAGGCTTTCTTGAAGTCTATAAATAGCTGATGCACTGCCTCATTGTATTCCCATTTTTTCTCAAGTATTTGACGAATGCTGAATATATGATCAGTGGTTGACCTGTTACGTCGAAATCCACACTGATGATCCCCAATAATTTCCTCTGCATATGGAGTTAACCTTGACAAAAGGATGTTGGATAGAATTTTGTACGTAGTCGACAAAAGTGATATGCCTCGATAGTTATTGCAATCTGTCTTATCACCCTTCTTATAAATAGGCACAATGACCGACTCCTTCCATTCCTTAGGCAATTCCTCCTTATTCCAAATAGAAATAATAAGTTTATGGATTTCAGACCGAATAATCCTACCCCCTGCTTTAATCAATTCTGCTGGAATCTGATCAATACCTGGTGATTTGTGGCTTTTTAGTTTTCCAATAGCCATCTCAACCTCAAAGGCACTGGGCTCAGGCACTAGTGGCTCTGCTGTGTGTACTTCAATCTGCCTAACATCGTTAACCCCGTGTATATTCAACAGCTGGGAGAAATGATTCCTCCACCTAGTCAAAATACTGTGGGAGTCTGCAACCAGGTCACCCTTCTCATCCTTTACTACATTAATTCTAGGTTGGTACCCCCTCTTAAACTCATTGATACCCCTATACAAGTCTGATATTCTTGTTCTTACTGTTCGTTTCAATTTCATTAATTTTAGCTTTCAGATATTCCTTCTTTTTGTTCCTGAAATGTCTACTAGCTTCACGTCTTACGTTGTGCAGATTATCTCCATTATTTTGGTTTGGATTCTGTAACCACTGAATTTTTGCCTGCTTCCTTTTATCTAAAAATTCTGCACATTCTGCATCAAACCATGGTTTATGCTGCTTCCGTTCGTGTAGACCTAGACTCTTCAGCCGAGATTTTGATATTCTCTTTAATGTTTTCCCAAGCCCTATTCATGTCCTCACTAACATTTAAGCTTTCCAGAGCTGCAAACCTGTTTGAGATCTTAAGCTGATACTGTTTCCTAGCCTCTAGTTCACTTAGCTTCTTGAGATTAAATCTCTCTACATCAAACTTCTGTGCTGCTTGTTTACTTACTGCCAGTCTTTCCCTAACTTTCGCAACCACCAGATAGTGATCAGTATCACAGTCAGCTCCCCTGAAAGATCGCACATCGAGTATACTGGAATGCCGTCTCCTATCTATCAATATGTGATCGATCTGATTGTGAGTCTTCCCATCAGGAGAGGTCCAGGTGTATTTATGAATATTTCGGTGCGGAAACATAGTGCTCTTAACAACTAGATTCTTTGATGTGGCAAAGTTTACTACTCTAACACCATTATCGTTGCTATCCTGATGTAAACTCTCATTCCCAATAGTCGGTTTGAAAATATCCTCTCTCCCCACTTTTGCATTAAAATCTCCTAACAGAATTTTCATATGGTACTTAGGAAAATGATCAAAAACCCCTTCTAATTCCTCATAGAAGCTGTCCTTTGAATCATCACCCTTCTCTTCCGTTGGTGCATGCGCATTCAGAACAATGATATTACACCAGCGGCGTCTCAGCACTATGTATGACATCCTAGCACTAACAAACTCCACTCTCTTGATTGCTGATACCATTCTCTGGTGCACAAAAAAACCTGTTCCCAATTGATGATTTTCCTGCCCTTTGCCATAGAAAAAAGTATACTCCCCGGCTCTTACAGTCCCTTCTTTGTCCCACCTAACCTCCTGTACACCCACTAAATCTAACTTATACTTAGCTAATTCCCTGGCCACTGTCATAAGTGACCCTGGCCTATACATGCTCCTCACATTCCATGTTCCATGCCTTTAGAGAATATGTCATAAAAACGTACGACGTTAAAAAACACATCATTTGTGTAAAATTATTGGATGAGTATTAAAACTATCGTTTTCGATATGCCTCTAACCTAACACTTGGAATTACAGGACCGCCAACGTGGGCGAGTGGGTATCAGCGACGGACCCTTAGTGTATTCCGTGGTTTTTCGCCGACGTTTCCGTACATGTCCGTGTGTGACGCTGGTGTATAGCGAGAAGTTAACTGGTCTTTCCACTTAGCAACACTACTTCACTGGCCTCACGTAAGAGGCTTATGTACGATGTCAGGCTAGTGCCTTCTATCTTTCAACGTTTCATGAACGGGTTTGAGGGGCGGTTGCCTTGCACGTCTTGTGACATGTGCTAATGTGAGGGGTTCGGTTAACCTTCAGGCTAGTACATTCACATTGTTTTCTCCGTGCATTGTGATAAAATTAGAAACTTATACAACACCAACAAATGCACTATTCTATATTTGTTCGTACTATCTTCTTACATAGCTCCCATATATTGCAGCATTATAGCACGCCATCTTCAGTGAGCTGACATCAAGGTTTCTATAAAACTAAGACCCACTTTGACCTATTTTATTGCTGTAAGTTTTACAGAAACTTTGATGTAAGCTCTCTGATGATGGGATGATAGTGCCAAACAAGTATACACTGTGTCGAATGATAACACTAACAAATATAGTACGGAGCGTTTGTTGGTGTTATGTAAGTTTCTAACGACAGACTAGTCTGTCTCGCCTGTAGCGCGTGCTACGTTCTCTTGCCGTCACTTCTGAAGTGTGGGGCAGGAATTCGCGCCATGATTATTAACATTACCACTGCTACTAAACGCCATGGAGGTGGCCGTTCCGGCTACGGTTACTACACGCTTCTAGTCAATGTTTAGCGCCTCTACAGGCTGACTACCTCTAAGTTCTGGTTGGCGCAGGCCATATATGAAGTGAAGGGTAGTAGCTGTATAACTACGCTCTTCCTTTAACCTCAACGCTAGAAGGCGTGAGTGGTCAAAGCCACGCTCCGGCCGCATAACCACGTTAAGAACCCCGCTGCGTAGGTTGCCTATTACCCTTCCCTAATGGAAAGCATCACGAATGTCGCGTATTCCGTGCCCAGTCTCCCCCTGGCTCCGACGTTGGCGCTACTGTAGGGAGATCTTGCAGCCGTAGAATGCGTACGAGTAGTTTATCTTTGGACAGGAGCATGTGCTGCTGAAGGCCGATGTCGGAGAGTTGTGGAAATGGCTGGATCTAACCAAAAGGAAAATTTTCAACTGCGAACGAATTTCCACTCTCTTTTCTTAGTCACATTTGCAAAATGAGTTTTTCTACTTTTCCTTTGAAATGTACGCACCGATTTAGCAAACTACATGGTATTAACCGAGAAGAAAATAATTGAATTGTTATAAAGGCACAATAACCGATGTGCCAGGTCCTGGAGTTCTGCAATGTTAGGTGTAACATACTGTCATTAATGGAGAAAATGTTTACACTAGCTCAGTACTGATAGGAATTCACAGTAATCTGCAATTAACACTAATACAGTTTTATTAGAATAGTCAAACGAGAATCATTTTATTGATTGGTGTAACACACGTGGGACTTTTTCCAGTGTCACAAGTTTTAACAACGGTTAAAACTGGTTCCGATGCTGTCATGTGGTAAAATATAAGAATTATGAAACCTACACTGCTGAACCCTTTGTTTGGTGTTTATCTATGTGTGGAATGGTTGTTTTGGATGTGGACAAACGTTAACACGAACTTTGAAGAGATCTATCCAGTCATGGAAACTAGGCTATTTTAGGAGCCATTCTATGGAGCTCATCTGTGCCTGCGCGAATTGGTACGGAAGTGGACAACCGTGAACAAGAACTTTGAGGAGATCTTTGAAGCAATGGAAAGTAGGCCAGATTGGTTGCTTTTCACTGTTACCCCAACATAAGCCACGCAATTTCAAACCATGGATATTTATATGATTTTATTGGCTCTAATCTCCTTGCAGAAGTTTGCTTTTAAATTGAATGGTCCATGTAGCAAGGAAATTACTGACAGCGGTTAGTGATGCTGGTGTGGAACGGCGGTTGAGAGTGGTACTGAATGGTGCTGGGTGTGGGAGAAGTAAATGGTTTTATTTTTTGCCGGCGCTTGTGAAGTTTCTTGTATGCGGGTAATTTTTGTAAACAGTGTTAATACATTTTTATCAGGAAAGGAATTTGGATACTACTTTCATTCAATGTGTAATGCGTAGCTTTTTGACTTTGAATTCGAGTTTTTATATTTTGGTTAACTATTACAATTAGCTTTCCGGCACGGTTATCGCTTGTGATCCGTGGTTTCACGTGTGTTATTATTAAGCAGTTCAAAGTGTGAAGTTAGTACTTCCATACTACTTTTGAACCGTAGCGGGGACATTGTAGTAGTAGTAGCCCAGAGATATTTTTCATTTAAAAAAGAAAATTGTCAGAATTATGGCTGGTGCACAATCAAGAATTTAACGTAGAAATTTATTTAAAAACTTAGAGACTTTACCTCTTTCGTGTCAACATATATTTCCATTAATGAACCTCATTATAAGTAATCAAGAACATTTTCCAACAAATTCATCTGTATGCAATATTAATACGAGGATTAAGCGCCATCTTCATAGACCGAATGCAAACCTATCTTGTTTTCAAAAAAGCGTATTATATGCTGGGATCAAAATTTTCAACAACATAGCATGTAGTCTGAAAATCCTTAAGGATGAAAAGGCAAAATTTAAAGTAGCATTAAGAAAATACTTAAATACACACTCCTTTTATTCTGTAAATGAATTGTTTATGTGTAGAGATGATCTGTACGCTGTTTTATAAATTTTTTGTAGTATTTTACACTCTAAAATTGTGCGTATTTGTGTATTTATGACTTGTTCCCCATTCTGTTGTCTTTGGGGCACACTTTTGAATCCATGCAATGGATGTGTGTATGTCTGTATGCCATCTATCTTGCTTTATGATATTGTATTTTAGGAACATGGGGCGTAAAGTGACCATTGCTGTTTGCACACTGAATCAGTGGGCTCTTGATTTTGAAGGAAATCTCCACAGAATCCTTCAGAGTATTCAGGAGGCCAGGGAAGCGGGAGCAAGTTTTCGTAGTGGTCCCGAACTAGAAATATGGTACAGTATTAACACTGTGTTATGTTGCTCTTAGTTTACTGACAGTTTGCATGTCTTTGGTAGTCCACTGCAGACAGATTTTGGGTTAGTTCTGTAAAATAGCTGACCCCCATTCTTTTCACACGTTTTTTATTCTACTATTCTTAATTATTTTACCAGTTCCGCTTTAGCATTTGTTGTGTGCATGATCGGTAAATGAATCAAGAAATTCAAAGAAGACATTTGTGTGATACGACTCAGTATCTTGGCCTCCAACTTATCATTGTTACATTTTTGTTGAAGGTGGACTTGCAGTAATTCATATTTTTGTAGTAAAATAACGCTTTCCTCCATGTGAAATGAGGTATTTACCAGCTCACATACATCTGTTTTTAAGTATATTATTTGCATGGCCAGATTGATTCAATTGCATATGTCACCAATGTTTTGGTGGTACTTTAAACTACAGAAGCTGATTTACTAGTCTTTAATGAGGCTGTAATTCCTGGCTTACTGCTGTAATATTTAGGTGATGTAAGATGAATCAGAATAGACAGGGAAATTCACCTCAATTGTTTAGGAATATGGGATTTTAAGTTCCCTGGTACTGTGGTCTGGTGGCTGCGTTTTAACCCAGATGAAGTGGTATCTGTATGAAAAAGAGCAATGCTTAGCGTGCTGGATACTGCTGATGCACCATTACAAGTGCAGCGTGAAGTGTAAATTGAAGTGTAACACAATTCTCTGCCTTTGTCTTTCTCTGTCCAGTGCTGGCAAGAGTTGATAGGTGGCAAATCTCACCATCACACAACTCAGTACCAGATGTTATTGAAAAACTGCAACCAGTGTATCATATTAGGGCCTGTTACTTCATAAATTCCCTGTAGCTTATTTATTGATGTAAATGTTGCAGTGGGTATAGCTGTGAGGACCATTTTTATGAGAGTGACACTCTTCTTCATTGCTGGGAAGTGTTACTCGAACTGCTTATCAGTCCATTATGTAAGGATATGTTGGTTGACGTAGGAATGCCAGTGATGCATAAGAATGTCACCTATAATTGCCGAGTGGTCTTCTATAACAGGTGAGATCACTTACGTTGAAGTAATCCTTGAAATGGTATTTAAAATAGTTGTTCTTTTCCAATTTAAATATTTGTTATTTGTATTATTGAAAGCATTCACTCATTTTGAAATTGCAATCCAAACTATTTGCTGACTTCTCCCTCCAACTGCTGTGTTCTGCGTGCCCAGTGCCTGAGTAGAACTTAGTTCATCACTTCATCTGAAATGTCTGATGTAATTGTTTTAAACTGTTCTGATGATGTCCATATGGTCAGCAGGGTATTGTACATGTTCTGCCATCTTCTGACAAACTTCTAATAACACAAAGAAATTTTTGTTCAGTGTTCAAGTTGGAGACCTGCCCACGCTGCCTGGATCACCTGGACAGGTTGTCAATTTGTATGTCTTTCTGTAGAACTCTTGCTGTTTTTATGTACATTTTTTCCAGTCCTGATGAATCTGTTGTAAGACATATTGAGTCGTCAGGTAGCAAAGTAGTAAGTTCTGGTAGAAATACTACAAATTGCATACTGTCGCTTCTATTTTTAAACATTTGGCATGGAAGGGGCTAAATACATCAAAGCAAATGAAGTCAGAAAAATACTGAAAGATTAATGGTTGTTAACCTTTGGGCACGTGTGGTAATATTCAGTTGTACTTTGCGAAATTCATGTTCTTTCTACCTGTTTTTCACCTATAAAAGATAAACCATCGTATGACATAAGAGACTGGCTTCATGCTGTACTTGATATTTAAGGTATGTCTTTATTTCAGGAAGTTACTATTGATCAGGCCCAAGATGATGGTGTGTGAAGACGGTAATTACAGAGAGAGTCGGTGGTTCTCACCATGGAGAAAGGTGAGGTTTCATTGAGGAAAAGATGTGTTGTAAATTTCACATTTAATGGTGTCAGAGTGTATCATCTCATGTTTTTCACTTTGGATCTTATAAATCGGCATACTATTACAGGAACGAGTGCTGGAACAATATTACTTGCCACGCATGATCTCATCATACACTGGACAGACTGTTGTGCCGTTTGGTGATGGTGTCATTTCAACAAGAGACACTTGCATTGGTTTTGAAATCTGTGAAGAACTCTGGAATCCACAGAGGTGTGGTGAATGTATTTATATGTGTTTAAGAGACAGTATACACCTGTTGTTAGTCCTGGTTGTTTGTTACCCAAGTTCCACATTGTTTCCATGCAGAGACAGCTTATTACACTTTTTATCCAATGCTGGTACACTAACAACAGGCTTTCTTCACCAAGAAACCAAGAAATGCCAAGGCAGTCCTCATTTTAACGTAGCAGTTACACTCCTGAATATCAAACATAGTGTGAAACAACATAGGATATGGCAGCAACAATCATTGACTGAGGCACAGAGTCCAGTCTGAATATTCTGTCAGCTGCCAGTGAAAACAATTTTAATCTGAATCCAAACAATGTTTATCAAATTTTTCATCACTAAAATTTGTCAACATTAAGCAAAATATTTTTGGAGTCAACATCGTACAAGGACTGTCTGTACCCATATGAACTTCAGCAATCTGCAGTAAGAACGTTGTCTGCAGCGTAAATGTGGTGTGTTTGCTGTTTTAGAGCCCTAATATAAACCTTTGTAAAGGGCCATGCCATGGCTCAGGTGCATATTTGCTGGCCTGTCACCACAGAGGCCCAAGTTCAGTCCCATGCCCGTTCTTATGGGATTTATGGTGGACAAAGTGGTACGGGCACACATTTTTCCTGAGCCCATAGCTTTTTCTCTCTCAGTATCATGCCAGCAGTGCTCCATGCTCATTTATTCACTGATGCTATATAATTTCAGCAGTTCTCAGCATTAATAAATAATGCCTAAAATAATTGGGATTTTTTGTAGCAGTTCTCAGGTTTTTGCCTTCAGATAGATAAACAG
Source organism: Coptotermes formosanus (assembly GCA_013340265.1). Lineage (NCBI taxonomy): Eukaryota > Metazoa > Arthropoda > Insecta > Blattodea > Rhinotermitidae > Coptotermes > Coptotermes formosanus. Next base: position 71,826 of record BLKM01005747.1, read on the forward strand.
AAATACATTGCAAAGCTGACTGGTACATTTTTGTAACTTCTGGTCATAAATGTGTCGAAGCTATTTATCATTACAATGACAAGTACTCACCGGGGTAGCTAGTTCCAGAAACATACATGTTAAATATAGTCAGATAATATAATTGTGTTATAAAAATGTGAGTTTAACTTCACAAGTCAAGTCAGAGATTGTTTAGTAAATTTTACTTTGTTTTTGTTTTAGTACTCATATTGCAATGGGATTGGATGGTGTGGAGCTGATTGTCAATGGTTCAGGCTCATACATGGAACTGCGGAAGGCTTATGTGACTGTGGATCATGTGAAGTCGGCAACACTTAAGGTGAGTAGGTCTGCAGTGAAATAGAGCAAAGGAAATAGAGCTGCTTTTTAAAGTCACTTGTGTATTGAAGCAAATGTTTCACATGAAGTTTATCATGTGAATGAAAATAATATTTAGATAAACCTGTAGATTCTTCTATTGATAAGTTCTTACTTGTGAGATTTGTGTTCTCGCAGTGGTGTTGCTGAAGATCTAATATTCTGGGACGTGACACTGTATTGTGTGAGTAGAGAGCTACTCACCCACGGGCACAACATCACATCCCAGAATACTTAAATTTTCAAGTTCTTAGTTGTTTTGTTAGTTGTGGGAATTTGGAATTTGTTGTCTTATTTCTCTGCGTGCAATTTATGTGTAATTTAACAGTCTTCATTCAGATTTTCTCCTGTCTTTGACTGATAGGTGGGTACTGATATTTTGGAGGATCATGCACTCTTCCTGTTTCAGAGTCTGCCCTGGTGCTGGAGGTGGTATGCTCCATCAAAACATTGGTATCAATCTACTGTACTGCATGGTGTCATAAACCAGAAGACCATAATACGAATTTTCACTTACGTGAAAATCTGCATTGTATATACCACACTTTTATTTGTATATATATTTTCATTTTATTTCATGTTCAATTATGCAATCTATTTTGCAGTCTGGAGGTTGTTATTTATTCAGCAATCTTCGAGGTTGTGATGGTCAACGTGTGTACTTCAATGGTTGTTCCTGCATTGCACTCAATGGCTATATTGTAAATCGTAGCCAGCAATTTGGGCTGCAGGAAGTGGTAATTACTGTATTGGTTTATAATATTCTAGCCACTTCTCCATTACTTTTAAAACACTGTTTAGTGATATGCACTGAGGTTTGGGGTATTTATATTTAAGTGCCATATTACTGAATTTTGCTGTGCTAGAAGGTGTAGGTCTCTTGTCATTTTACAGTGTTGTACCACATTTAAAATTGTTTGGTGGTGGTTCACGCTGTTTAATTTTTTTTTTGAAGTGTGTAATTCGTCTAACTAATATTTGAAAATTCAGTTTTTACCTCACAGAAAATAATGCTTCTCCATTATAAGGACTAGTTGTTAGTACTGTTTGGAGAAATAAAGCAATCCCTATACTGGCCTGGACAGGCCATTAGGGCTGCAGGAAATTGAGGCTCCCAGAATTTCTAGACAGTTGGCACATGAAGGTGGCAAGGCTGTCAGCCCAGTGCACCGGCTGTGTTTACCCCCTAGGAGATACCCCTGGTACTCATTTCTGTTGGAGGCTGTATCGACCCTGGGGCCAAAGTGTGGCTGGAAAGATTAAGTCAATGAAAAATCTGAGTGACCCCATTGGAAATCGAACCCATGGCCTTCCAGCTTTTAGTACAGGGCCTCAACCAACTGTGCTGTGTGCCCTGTTGGAGAAATAATCACTGTTATAGCAAGAATCATACAAAACACTTAAATACAGTGTGTGGGCAAAGTGTTGAGTTTTTAAAGCAGGTGATGAGTGTAGTTACCACTCCACCTTAAGGTTTAAGGCTTGTTGTCTCAACTGTGTCTGTTTCCAAGTATATCAGAGTCACAGTGTTTCAGAGAAGGGATGTCCTTATGTCTTCGTGGGGAGAGAATAAAAACAAATATTTATTTAATATGTATATTCCAAACGTTTCGAGCGCAACACAATGTACAAATCTTCAGGTTACCAGTTTCAGCATTTCAATTAAGCCATCATCCGACCTATTCATTATCAAGAGCTTACTTTTAACAGGTCTGATGATGGCTTAATGGATAAGCCAAAACTGGTAACCTGATGATATGTAAATTGTGTTACGCTCAACGGTGGTTTGAGTATATATATTTGACTGAAGCACAACAGGGATGTTTCACTTAAAGATTTAAAAAAATATATTTATTGTGTTGGGTCCTGAGGTGTAGCTGCTGTATGTTGTGATTCTTATATAAAGAAACAGGACAGTGGCTGAAGTCTAAATAAATATTTTTAAACATTACATTCTGATAGGAGGAGTGAAGGTCTGTTACATGTGATGTTCAAAGTGAAGCATGCTCTTATTCTCATGATATCTGATGCGTGTGATGATGGGGTATGAAAGTGTTGGGTTGCAAGAGTTATATTCAGACTTGAAAGGCCATGCCCAGCAGTAGGCCATTTAAATACCCACGCAAGGGGTGAAGTGTTGGTAACACTGTAGTCAGTATTATAGTGGCAGTTATTAAATGCTAACAACTCCTTGATTTATATTTTTATAAATGATTGGTTCTTGCTTGGTCAGGTATTGGAAAATTGGCTGCCCCTTCACTCTTCTTTAGTTTGCAAATTCAGAAGTTCTTTTTCAGCAGTGTGGCTGAGGATCCGGTTTTTCTAGGGCAGTGGTTCTTAACCTGTGGGGGTCTGTGACCTTATTAATCCATTAAATATTAATGGCTTGATAAAGAAGCCCGTATATTACTGTATTACGTATTCAGTATTTTTTAATATTTTGAAATCTGTATTTGAGCATAATTTGCTTCCTTTGTAATACAATCTATAATACAGATTGTAGATTCTATATCTATTTATTAAGTAGGTTTCACCAGGCTGTCAAAGGGGTCTGTGGCAAGAAAAAGGTTAAGAACTACTGTTCTAGGGTGTGATGCTGTATGGTGGGGTAATCAGACCCTATTGTACTGTAGTAGCATTAGTGGCTTCGTCTTCAAGGGTCAGTAAGACCTGGACTTTCTGGCCCTGGGACTGGCCCCAGGACACTGCATCATATCAGACAATAACAGAATGCTCTATGTTCTGTAATGCTTTAATTCTCTACCTGAACTCCATTTTACATCTTTCGACAATGTAATGTGTTTATGTATGTGAATTCTTGATACTCAGGAGGTAGTGGTGGCAACAGTGGATTTGGAAGACATCCGTGCTTATCGCAATGCCATCCGTTCACGGTCACACCTTGCAGCTACTTCACCCGCTTATCCTCGAATACAGGCTGAAATTTCCCTCTCAGCTGAGAAGGGTGTTGGGTTACCTACGTGTGAGCCAATTGAATGGATTTACCATTCTCCAGTAGAGGAGATTGCTCTTGGACCAGCATGCTGGCTCTGGGATTATCTCAGGTAGTGCGGCGTACTGAAATTTTTATATAGGGAGTGGGTCAGGAATTTTATATTTTAATATCTGTATGTTGAAATTGTTTTATTATTCTGTCTTCATGTAGCAGTCATCTGTGGTAGTTAGGATGTGAATATTAGGTAACAGTGATTCATAAAAAATGTTTGTTGTTATGAAGCAGTCAGAGGCAGTCAGTATTGCCAACTTGATCTTTGCTAATGAATTCATGGTGTTTCATTTCTAATTGTGAATGACTCTACTTTGTTTAACCCTTACCATTTGTGTGTTGTGTTATTGGTTGAGTGCATTTGCATGGTGCATGTGGCTGAGTATTGAATCTCACCAATACTGACACCATTAGCTGCAATTGTTATAGAATTGAGAGACTTAAAGTCCCCTATTTACAGACAATAAACTGTTACCCCTGACTTGCAAGTAAAATATGACTGCTAACCCTGTACTACCAGAGGAGTTAGTTTCCTATTTGCTGATGACAAGTGTTGTCATTCGTGAACAGTCAGTGTTGAATATTAACTCTTTAGAACGCTTCTTGTACTTGTAAGTCCTCGCAGTTGCAACTGATATAGTGCCCAGTACATAGCACTGTTAAGTGTGACTATTATAGTATGTACGCTTTTCATATGTAATGTTCATAAATTTTGTTTCTATTTAAGACGTTCAGGACAAGGCGGGTTCTTCCTGCCGCTAAGTGGTGGTGTCGACTCCTCCAGTGTTGCTAGCATTGTGTTCTCAATGTGCCATCTGGTTGTGGATGCCATTCAGAAAGGAGGTGGGTGAATGTAGTGTTAATTTAGGTATGATTTATTTGGTGGCACTGTCAGTAGTTCAGGGTATTGACAGTGGCCAGTGAAATGGTTGGTGAATAATGAATAGGTAGGGATGTGGAAGAAAATTGTCATGGCCTGGATTTGTGGTGCTGTCATTGAATTTGTGTGGAAGGGCCATGGTATAGCTTCTAACTGTGTAGAAGTATTTTGGATTCCAGCTTCTTCTTTCAAAGTTTCATGTGTATTGCATGCATTTTGCTTTTGCTTATCTGCAAGTCTAACTCCTACAGTTACATGTCGTGTACCTGGTTTGAAGGATCATTAGGTGTTGATATTGTAATGTGTTCTTTAGATTCAAAGGTTCTGTCAGATGTGCGTAGAATTGTCTGTGATGGGGAGTATGTGCCTACAAAACCACAAGAATTATGTGGACGTCTGTTTGTCACGTGCTACATGGGCAGTGAGAACTCGTCACAGGAAACAAAGATGCGTGCATTCTCCCTTGCTGAGCAGATTGGCAGGTGAGCAGTTACAGTGAGTCTTGGATATTGTATTCTTTAAAAAATTATCCCTGTGCATGCTGTGAAGGCATATAGAGGGATTAGAGATGTAGCAGCACTCATTCTTGACCTTGGCACTGGATAGAGGTGAGCAGTCAGCTTCACATCCTGGCCACTGTACCTGAGGCAAAGTACCCCTTGATACGTATTGAATAGGAGGCTAGGCGGGCCCCAGAGCTGGTCTGGACTTATTGTGTTCTTTACCAGATGGAAAATTTTGATGTTACAAGGCCATGCCATGGCTCAGGCAGTTTGTGACTGTGCTGCCACCATCGAGGCCAGGGTTCAACATCAGGCCTGTCTATGTGGCAATTATGGTGAACACAGTGGCATGGCGACAGTTTCCCCTGTCAGTGTTGTGCCACCATTCATTTATGCAGTCATCACCAGTACTACGTAATCTCAGTTATTAACAGCATTCTTTTCTCCATGTTATTCATCCCCGTGTATGTTATGTTCAATAACAGTAACAGTATTCAGTTAAAACCAGCTGTTACCCTTATTAACACAGCATTAATTCAGCCAAAACATTTAGCTGTGTTAACAAAAGAAATATTTGTGCTTTACTGAAACCTGTTTCTGTCGATATGACAGCATCGTTACATAACATACTTAAAAAATTACAATACAGGCCTTTCTCTGGATAATGGAAGAGAGTTAACATTTCATAAGTTTTATACTTACACAGTGCATTGTTTCATGTATATTACTAGAGACCAACTCATGCACACATTAACACTAAAACATTCCTAAAAATACCCCTACATGTTTTGAACTCACTTAGTATTCATTTCATATTTCATATTTGTGAGTAATTTTGGGTATACTCAGTAGCTTCAATATTATCATGGCATACTTATTATTTATACACAAAAGTATAGGCTGGTTTTGTGACAAATATTTATTGATTACGTGATTCAAGACGTGACTTGTGTAACAGTTCGTATGTTGGAACATTCTGACTGTCTGTCATGTGAATTGTGTGTGTCCAGTTACCACATGAACATCAATATTGACGTGGCTGTGTCCGCTGTGCTTGGGATCTTCACTGCTGTGTCAGGATTAGTTCCAAGATTTGCCTCTAGGGGTGGCAGTGCTAGGGAAAGCCTTGCACTGCAGAATGTTCAGGTGCAGTATGTGGAACTATGTTTTATTTAAACTTTTAAAGACCTCTGTTGGCAAATGTGAACACATGTAGGAAAACACCTGAGAATTTCGGTTTATATATTTAAAGTGTTCAAATAATATGTTTTTTGTAAACCATGTACCAAAATTTAAATTTAGTAAAACTTCGATTATTTATCAATCATGTGTCAGGACCAAGGAATGACGAATATTAGATGGATAATTGAATATGTATTTAAAAAATTACATGCTGCGTAATGCAAATAAAATTCTTAATTATATTACATATTATAGTATATCTGTTTACATATGAACATTACAGAATAGGTCCAAATTTGAAAAAAATTCTATCTTAATTACACATTACATACCATGTGATAAGGAACATACGTGCTTTTCCTCCTACACGTCCCACACACAGTTGCTCACCACCATGACAGTTAATAGAAACTGATGGATAATCGAAGTTTTACTGTTATCCACCCTGGTTGGCTAGAGGTTAATGACACTGTCAGTAGCTCAGACTACGTAGTGTAGGATAAGTAAGTACCGAAGTGGAAAGAATTAGGACAGAAGCAGCATGGCCTAATTTGCAGTATTTTCCTGGCATTAACACGGATGGGCAGAATAAAATCATAGGATAATTAGGTATCGGCCTGAGACTTAAACCATGTGGAGCTGAACATCCATTTGTAGGTTGGCAGTCAGCTGTAGCCTTCAGGATCAAAAGGGGGTGAAGCAAGATCTTGAATTATGGCCTGACATCAACAAAGTAAACTTGGTGGGGTGGTACATCATGTGTATGTGTCTGGCTTCGCACACCTACCATCTTTTCAGTACCAGTATTATTCCATCTGAGTTAAAACATGGCAACCAGTCCTGTAGAATTGAGAGATTTAAAATTCCTTATTCTTGGACAATGTGCTCTTACTCCTGACTTGTGATATGGCCAACTGCGTAGAACCACAAGATTTAAAATCACCAAGTGTTAATAACTTGCAGTCTTATTTAGGGTATTTTTGGCAGGCTCGGCTGCGTATGGTGCTAGCATATCTATTTGCCCAGCTGATGTTATGGGTTAGGAACCGATCAGGAGGCCTTTTGGTTTTGGGATCAGCAAATGTGGATGAAGCATTACGTGGTTACATGACGAAGTATGACTGCTCCAGTGCAGATGTGAACCCCATCGGGGGCATTTCCAAGACTGATCTGCGCAGCTTCCTTGTCTATGCCAAGAACAAGTAAGTGTTAAATTGAGGAACAAAGTACGAAATTAAATTTTAAAGTACAGTGAAACCCTGTTAAGAAAATTTTCAAAATTCTAAGAAAATCCTACGTCTTAAGCGGGAAATTTCTTAAAAGGCTAGGACCGAAAAGTTCTATTTTTTAATTTTTTTGTGAACTTATTACATGTGTATACTGACTTTGTACAATCTGCAACTGTCTTTAACGCATTCTCACTTGTATCTGACCATTAAACCATTTTGTCTGTAACCTTTCATTCACAGTTTTATTTACACGTTTACCTACACTGTTACTGACTTTTCATTCGCAAGTTCACATTTCATTCCACATGTTTACTTTTCCTTGAAATATTTTTCAAGCATGGGTTGTTGCTCTTTTTTCAAAAACAGTAGCAGTATGCATCTTCAGATTCCATAGGTTCGCTATTAGGTAGACCATAAGGGGTGGTATTAGTTCCAGTTGCTTTCACTAACTCTGCAGTGTCTTGAATTTATTTTCTGGAGTTGCTGATGTAACTTATCTGCACACAGTCACCACAAATGTTTCACAATCACACAACACAACGACGTGTTTATATTACCGCCGATAAATTACGTTTAAACAAGTTGTCGCAATCGATCACCCACTTATCTCGCGTCAAACTGCTCTCCCCCAGCAGCGAGTGACTTCCGCCAGCACATGCCTAAACTTCTTCAAATGTTATTGGCTGCCTTAGTTTCAACCAAGTCCCAGGCTGTTGCCAAACACAGGCTCAGGCAGGTCACGAAACAGCTAGGATCGGCTTCCGGCCACCTGATACAATTTTTCGGTTGTTGTGACAAGAGACTGAGCAGTGGGGAGTGACTCACTGCAGTCTGTGCATCGTGGAAGAAATACAACAGCCCCGCGATGGCCGTGAGGTTGCGTCATTCTGCTGTAACTCTGCGGAAATGACCTTGACTGCATGCCATTTGAACGCTGCGTTTTGGAAACAGAACAAATGGAAACTCGGGGAAATTCCTTACGATTTTGAAACAGAAAATGTATTAAATGGGTAAAAAAATTGTTCCATCATGAAATTTGTTACTTTTAGGTGGGAAATTTTCTTATGCGGGAATGTATTAAAGGGGTAACCTGTCATGTTAATCAAGTGGGAGAATCTTGCTGCTTTTTTTATCCTGACTTCTTAGGCGGGAAATTTTCTTAACTGGGTTTTTCTTAAGTGAGTTTCACAGTATATCATTCTTATATCATATGACTGCTGTCCGTAGAACTATGGTACCTGGATAGATCATTTGATGTAGGAACTGGGCTATTGGCTGGACAACCAACGAATTGTGGTTCAGTTGCTGACAGTGACATGACAAGCTCTGTTCTATGGAGTTATTGGTAACCAAGATTTTGGACATTCATGAATAAAGTGGAACTATCAGTGTTGCAGTGGAATGGGTCATAGTGGCCTGCACCTTGTTTGGAAGAAGCGCTGATTTAATGTTTGTTTGTCTGAATTTTCAAACTGTTTGTCTAGGTTTAATCTGCCAATACTAAGTGAAATCCTTGGAGCTCCACCCACAGCTGAACTTGAACCATTGGATGGTGGACGTCTCACTCAGACAGATGAAGAAGATATGGGTATGACATATGCAGAATTGTCAGTATTTGGACGTCTCCGCAAACAGAACAAATGTGGGCCATACTCCATGTTTTGCAAGCTGATTAATACGTGGGGTGCAGACTGCACACCTGAACAAGTGTCCAACAAGGTGAAACACTTCTTCCGCTGTTATGCTATCAACAGGCACAAAATGACAGTGCTGACCCCTGCATGTCATGCTGAAAGCTACTCGCCTGATGACAACCGTTATGATCACCGTCCATTCTTGTACAATGCACAGTGGACGTGGCAGTTCAGAGCCATAGATGAACAGGTATGTTTCAGTTTGTTTAATTGCACAGAAATATAGTGCAGCCCACAGTCAGTGTTCTGCAGCATAATGTTTTCTGTCATTAATATTCTGCTTCACTACTTTCAAATCAATTATTTCATTGTTAAATTTCCACCATTTAACCCTTTACACTCAAATTAATTTGCACTGCTGCTTGTTTAGCACTTGGATGTTCCTTATTTACATTTGGGAGTGGGCTTTGTAAAACGTTTCTACAGCCAGACTGAAATGAAGCTAGCAGACTGGTATTTCTGGTTACCAACAGATGGCAGAAGCTATCTGAAGTATAAAATCTATGATGTGAACCCACTTCGTGAGCTGTGAGAGGTACAGTTTGTGCACAGGGGCTGCCCAACATACAGGCCAGTCATCCAAATTTGAAATTTTGGAGCTGCTGTGATATTCAAGCAGAACGGATTAGGATTTTCCTCAGGATCTAATTCATTGCTCTCAAGAGAAACCTTAAAAGAGGGTAACGGTAAAGTTAAACTTCACCCTAGAACAGGCCATGAAAGCCTAGAGTGGGAGTGGAAGTATAACTGTACTCTTTTGTTAACCTTGGCATTAAATGGGCGTGGGTGGTCAAAGCCATGCTGCGGCCGCTTTACCAGCGGAAAAGGGACCCTGTACCCATTGTGCAGGAGGCTGGGTTGCCCCCAGGGCTGGTATGGACAGGTACAGAAACTCTCACCCCACCAGGATTTTATCACTGGACTGTGTCGCTATACTGAGTACACCATCCTGGCCCATGTCTTAAATGGGGGTTTTGCTGTGTTTGAGTAAAGTTTTATTCCTGGGACATGTATGTGGGTCAGTCTGTTAGAAGTATCCAGTTACCTCACTCCTGTCACCTAGTCTTCCACCTTGTGTCTTCTTCCATTTCTTTCCCTCCTTTTTGTATGCCTCTTCACATCTGTGCAGAAAGCCTGTTAATATCATTCTGCTCATTTGTCTGTACCCATAAAATATTTAGTCAAATCTAAGACAAGGAAGTCTTTCCTTATTCATCATCTGAAGAATGGGGAGTATTCTTACAATCACACAGGAAGTAAAACTGTCCTGTATATGTGTTGTCCTGAGAACAAGACTGTGAAGAGGGGTCATCTTATGTTTGGGTAAATATAGTATAACAACTTCAGAATTACTGAACAGGAATTTTACAAGGACCTTTTAAGCAATTTCTGTGTTGGTTGAATAGGCCAAACTTGGTACTTAACGTGAAGATCTACATGCATTACTGTGTGCATCTCCAGGGCACACAGGTCTGTTTGTCATCTGACATGAAAAACAGAATGTGTAAACTGTGTTTAGGCTGCACTGAAACTTCAACACAGGCCACCATGAAAATATCTTTGAAGCTTTACTCCCCACTCTTGTTAAACATGCTACAGGAGTGCTATAATCAGGTGTGTTCAGTAGCTTTACTCCCCACTCTTGTTAAACATGCTACAGGAGTGCTATAATCAGGTGTGTTCAGTTTAAATTACAGTCTTGTGTAAAAAGTGGCAACACATTCTCAGTCACTGCATTTGTCTTGAACTGCTTGACCCTCAAGACTAAGGCATTGTGGTCCTTCATACTACCATTCCCTGTTAACTATTCAGCACAGCTTAAGATCCCAGAATGCTTGAATCTGCGAGTCGCATGTAATTCATGCTTAGCTTGGAATAATCAAGAGGTAGCTTTCAGTAATTGAAAACCTGGGGACAGTGACAGAGCGAATGCAACAGAACTATTACACATTGTGTTCATTTCTCAACTTAGTTAGGCATCACATGACATGGCCAAACTGAAGCTGTATGAAGTTCAGGGTTTCATTACAATTCATACTGTGGTCTTCTGTGTCATGATGATGGTGGTGTAGCCTGATTGGTGGTTTCCAACATTCCCGACGAATGTAAGTGTCTCCATTGCCAACATATCCTGCACCCAGAAGAACACAATATAAGTTGTCCAAGGTGGCAGGGGAATGCTTGAAACTGATGCAAGCTTGGTATCACAGCACAGCAGTAGATGTAGAAACATTTTGATTCACAATTTGCATGTTGTAGCTGCAAACACTGATTACAACTGGTGATGGGAAGTGGGAGGAGCATGTAGACAACACAGCTTCTGGAAACAGGGGTTCCTCATCTGTATCGGGGAGTCAAGGAAGTTTAACAAGGGGAACAGCCTCATCATCTGCAGTCAGCAAAATTCTTAGGGGTGAGTATGATGTACTGGTGATACACTGAGTGGGTTATATAAAAGTAATATAAAAGGTATGTGGAAATGATTTCTTCAGGAGAGTGGGTGGTCTCACAGTATCACGCTGAACTTTTATTCAGAGGGTCCTACATTTGATACCTGGTCAGATCTGTCTGCAGATTTTTCTGTTCAGATTGAAACCTCATCTGAAACCAAGGGTGAAACCTTGGAAGTGTAAAGAATACCAGCCCCCCCGCCATGAGTTGTCAAGCCAATGTTACGGTGTATGTTCCTTTCGCTGACAGTCATTATTATGATCACCCTATCATAGCAAATGGGATTTACCCTGTGGTACACACGATGTCTGGGGAACATTCATATTTCTTTCTATTTGTGTAGCACAATTTCCATTTTAGTGAGTCGGTGGATGAAAAGTCACCAGTTTTCTTTTCATTTTCTTGCCAGGTCTTTTCTCTTATTGATGCCTTCTAGTTCGTGGCTGTACCTTCTTATTCTGTATCATTCCATATGTCTCTTTCCTTTAAATTTTAATTCTGTTGCCGTTCTTATTACCCATGTTCTGTTAAGTGACGAAAGCCGCTGAACTTCGTGTCCATAGAATACTGATATGAAATTATGAAACCAACTCCTGTAGCATGGAGTGCAAAACATGATGAGTTATCACTTACACAAGATTATTGTCTTGCACCCCACAGTTGTTCTAACATCTGTACCTTTTGCAGACCCGCACAAAGGAATTGTAGTACCAGCAGGGTATCCTCCAGATGAGGCAATGATGCAAGTAGAAGAGGCAAGCAGATGGCATCATCCCTCATCATTGAATCACTTGGTACTATCTGCAGCTGAGTAATATTCTTTCCCTTGGTTCCGTCACAACTCACATTTGTGACTTAAGGGAGGGAACGAAATGTTTGGTGCCTCAGGAGCAAGATCAAGTACAAGAAACACACATTGGTGCTAGTGATATAAAATGAAAGTAAAACTTTGCTGTAGCTATGTAGGATGTTGGAAGGATTGTATCTTATGGGATACAATACTGTGTGACTGGGCAACAGGTTCCCAGCTTGAAATGAGGACACAACTTTCATGTCGGGAACTGCCCACCCAACACATTATCATATCCCAGAAGATGTGAATTTTCAGAAGCAGTGCTGTGAGAACCTAAACTCTCAAACAGTAAACACTGATTAGCTATGTTTTGTGTTAATGAAATATTTGTATTAGCTTGGCTGTTTTTTGGTTACTGTATATTGTTTTACATTTTGGTACACAGTTAACAGGAGCTTGAATTCCTTAGAGCGATTAGAATGGATTGCTTTATTGCGAGTCACAAAGGGCAGAAACATACATTCCAGGGTACCATACTGGATTCTTTGACAGAATGTAAGGCAAGTGTTACAAACGATTATTCCGTAGCCTCTTCTAATGGTAACTTATGTAAGTTCCGTAACTCATGTTCAGCCACTCTTCTTGGTCTGGAAAGCACTCGTATATTGGAAAAAATTACATATTCTAAATTCTTCGTGAGAAATGACAACCATTTTTGAGCAGTTACTGTCTGTGTGGCACTTGTGATGGGCAGAGCAGCACTGGGACAGGTTTTTGTCTCAGTACTTCAATTTTCCTCTGTCACTACCATTCTACCCATGCTCCATACTCGTATTTTATTCATCTACCACCAACACCATATCACCTTAGCAATTGATAGCGTTGTTATGTAAACACTTCTCTCTCACTGCACTGGTTCACTAAAGCAGTCTAAAGCTTTCATAAATTTCTTCTGCAGATATTCAGCAGTGGCTAGTGATCTGGTCTGTGCACTGCAAAACCACTAAAACCAAAGGAATACAGAAGCTGCAAAATTAGTGAAATGGCACTCACCTGATTAGAAGACCACTGCAGATGTTACCAGACTAACAAAAGCCTTTAGATATTTACGCACCATAGCTGCAAAATGCAGGCAGTGTCATGTACTTCATATGTTGCCAAATATACACTTGTGTTTTAGGCCACTGGGCATCATAACAAAAATTCAGGCTTAACTTGCATGTTGAGATGGTGGGATGTTATTGCAGACAGAACACCACCACATTCCTGTATGTTTTTATACGGTTTCTGTGATAGGTCACATTTTCATCTCATGGAAAATCCAGACAGGCTGTGTGCAAGGTCAGTTTGTTTACACTGTAGTTCCCGATACAAGTGAGGCTGTCCAAGTATTAAGCAATGCTTAGAATGGTGTATTACAGCACAGTGTTTAGACACTGTCAATTAATTGCTTAAATAAGGGCAAGCTTTTGTTGGCAACTGTCAGGCTTCTTAAATACAGAGTCCAGTGGAAATCCATCAGTAAGTTAACCATAACTTTACAATTTAATATCTGTCCCATGCTTCTTTTTAGTGAATGTTGAAACAGATTACTATATCACAATAATTGGGAGATGGTAAAACCTGCTCAATTCAGAATTGTAATTGTGCACAGTGACAGCTTATGTGGGATAAAAATTTGATAAAAATTATCTTAATTAAAATCTTGGGAGGTCCCCCCCACCACCACCACCACCACCACCACCACCACCACCACCACCACCACCACCACTGCAGCCTGTTGCAAAATTCCAGACCCTCAGCGGACAAGCACACTGTAAATATCTGAGGCTAAGGAAAGGTTGCAGTCTGTCCCTCACAACCCTGTACTAGTAGAGAAGTGTCTCGAGCATAGACGGAAGGACTGTACAGTACACAGTTTGAATCTCTTTAATTCAAAGCATTAAACTTTTGTCCGGTTTTTCAGTTAGTAAGGAAAGTCAGGCATCTGCTGCAACCACCTGCCTCGAGTTAAAAAAAAAATAAAAAAGGTAATATTATAACTCGCAATACCAAAAATTAAAATTATTTTGTGAGAAAATTTGTCTGTTCTGAATATTGAAACGATCAACTTAAAAGAACAATTGTAAAAACATTTTTAAATGACATAAATGTAACTTTGTAAGCAGATTTTTGACTGCCCCCTCCCATCCTTTGAAGAAACAGGCTTGCCATCACTCATATTTGTACCGTACAAGGGCACAGGCAGAGGGTGTGTTGCATCACCCTCGTTAAAACACTATTATTCACAAAAATGTTTTGTATCATGTAAACTAATTGCAGGTCACTGTGACTTACCTCAAGTTCTTCCATGCACTCCCATACATTGTATATAATTTTTGTGTTGGGCATCGAGCCATTAAATTAAATAAAAATCAAAGTGTAATGTTGTACAGATATAGTTATACTTGTTCCTAAAAACTGTTAAGATTTAATATTTGCATGACATACATATTTCAGACCAGTGGCTCACTCTTTTGACAGGTATTGGTAAGTGTTCAAGGGGAAGACAGTAGAATGGTAGTGTGCCTCTCCATTTAATCCATTCGTATCTCCTGTCAGGAGGCCCCCACCATCATAATTTTCCCATAAAATTCCAGTCCTCTACCACCAGCTTCACAAACTTATTGCCCTATGTCTTTGCTCTTTACATTGTGTGACGTCTTTTTTAGTAATCTGTGTATATACAAGTACAGTTGCTATTTTATATGACAACTATCGGTTGCTGCTTCCTGTCTGCTCATTTATTATGCTAACATGGCCCACTCAGCCGACTGCTCACACACACACACGTGCGGCAGGAGGTGACATACAGCAACTGTCAGATAAAATAAGGACCCAGTAAGATACACAGATGGCAGTCACTTCTACATTTTTGCTTACCAAAGTGTATATATTTTTTAAAATTTATAGATGCTAGGAGTGAGGTTTAAAATAAATATGATGGGAAAGAGTTGCGGTATTAAACTGGTCTCTTCATGGGAATCACAAGAACTTGTCAGCATGGCAGCACCTGTTAAAGACTACAGGCAGGAGACAAGCTGAATGTGCTACTAGCACCTGCACAGCACAAACATCACAAATTGTCTGTGCTTTCAACATGATGAACAGTGTTCTTTTGAAAGAAGGGAACTCAGAAGTTTTTAAATTTGGTAAACTTATATACAACATGCCAAAGGCTTTTTCAGGAGGGCTGTGAAGTCGGTACACAAACTCTCTGACTCTGACTCCTCAGTTTTTAAATCTCTGACTCCAAATCCTTCATAAAAGCTCAATATGTATTAACAATGGTGAAACTACTGAAATGGTAAATGGTATCATAAGACATTTCATCAGCACCACCTGAATCAACAGGCCACTTTTTAGACTTATAGCTTATATTAAAAATGGTTATTGTAGCTAGTATCTTTAAGATTTTATATCGAGGTCAGAGTTGGAGTTCGTACATTTTTACTCACCCCAACTCCACCCCAAAATTCCTTCCGAATCTGACTCCACAACCCTGCATGCAGGGTTCCTACTGGTTCATGCACAGCCTGGGTCTTGAGTCCTACCTTCCTTATGTGGGCAGCACAGTTCTCCAGCGTCTATATTGGCACCAGTGTACCAACCCAAAGAGCGCTGCATCTCAAAGACCAAACTCTATACCATTGTAAGAAACAACTCTTCCATTACATTTTCACATAATAAAGCATTATTATATTTCATTAAATTTTATAATAACTTAGTTTTCCATACATAATTGTAAGCTGCAAAATTACCCTTTCACTACTTATAACTGTTCAGCACCAAGTCTAAGAATATAACCTTTCGGTGACCAGTGAAAGGGTTGATGATAAAAAGTACGTGTGACAATTTTTACATGATACTTTGAATGAAACGATTGCCGTTAATTATTGACGTACCAGCCACAAGAATCCTTACACCTTTCAGTTTCTCAAGCAACTGAAAAGCTGCAATTTCAGCATAAGTAACTCCACCCACAAAGTATACTAGAAATGACTTAGGAGCCGCAGACATTTTGCCAGCATTTTGGGCCCAACTGGTGGTACCAATGCTGGGTCCCAGTTTCATGACTTCATCTGGTGACAATTCATTCTTGATAAGAAGACTAACCAGTTGACATACAACGGGCACGTATAAGCCGCCGAACACATAACCTGGATCTTTTGGGTGCTTCAGGTCATACTCGTCAGACACTTGAGGAAATAGTTTAAGTCTATGAGCGAATGCTTGAAATGAACCAACACGCTTTGGCAGCTGTGACACTACTTGCGCTACACGACCTGCCAACTTCCCAGCAGCTTCATTAGCTCCAGAAAATACACCGCCTTGGTTTGTTTCTGTACCTTGTCGAGTAAGCAGGCCCAACTTTTCCAAGTTATGAAACGCCACTAAGTGTTCGTAACCACAGCAATGCAAGAACTCAGTTTTAAGTAACGTCACTTCGTCTGCTGATAGTTCATCCTGTGTCAGAGCCAAGAGGCATAGTAGACGCAATGACGCCAATTTTCCAGATGTGGCAAAACATTCTTCTACATAACTAAAATTCTCCCGCTTATTCCTGCCCTCCAGCATGTTCTGTTCTGCTTGGTGGAGAGATTTAAATCGGTGACCCATTTCATCTCTGATCACCTCACACGCACCGATGTGATAAGCCAGTGATGTCCTCAGAGCAGCCACTTTCTGTAGCTCTGTCGCCACGTAATGCTTCATTTCATGCGGTGCCATGTTGTGACGACGGTCATAGTCAGAGTGCAGATCTTTAACTTTACCACTAAGAAATGGAAACACATCAGCGAAATGCCTGTTCTTTATCTCGTTATATATGGCATCGGTGCTGCTGAGTTTGTAAGTCATTTTCTTTGCCGTACCTTCTTGATTACCAGTCACTCGACTGTCTAATTCTATACTATTGCTACTGACACCAAACACTTCATCTAGAAGACCGACATACGTAACGGGAGTCAGTAAAACAGACGCATAATCAACATCTCTGTCCACCACTAACATGCAGCTAATTTCTGAATCTGCTCTGTCAGAAGACCCCAACTCATCAAACAAAATATCAACCATAGTTTGAATTTGCGAAGAGAATCTCCCTTGTGTCAATGTTAAAGGTATCCTTCCAAACAGCAGCTGCAATGACCATAAAGATCGTGCAACAGCCGAAAGCATGGATCGGTCTCCATCTACAAACAACATCTTGAACAAATGTGGAAGTTCGTATGACAAAATGCCACCATCTAATCTTATTAGCTCCCAAGAGAAAGTATGAACTGTCACTATTCCGTGAACTCCTTCTTCCTCCAATAATTGCTGAATAGCCACGAAGTCATTTGGAACGAAAATAAGGTGGTAGTTGTTCCGATTATTTTTCTGTAGATTGGCATTAATCTGATCACATATTCGCTTAGCTGTGATGAGATCAGAATAAATGAGGTAAACCCACTCTGAGGTCACACAATTAACACCACTCTTCTCAAGTTTGCAAATGTTATCCACACCATGAGACCTGAAATAAGAAGTACAAGCAGAATTACAGCATGTTTTTTTCCTGTATTTTTAGCTCTTTAGTAATAAAACTGGTTAAAATCTCACATTCATTTATTAACATATGTAGCCCCATTTTTATTTCTTATGTAAAACCCCATTTCAGTGGCACCACTATGAATATAAGGGAGAAATTACATAGAACCAATGCTGCTATTTGGTTTAATAAAATGTGCCAGCTAAGCCAGCTGTCACCAAAATATATTATTATCGCCATCAACGGTTAACTGACAATGTCAAAACACTAAGCATGCAGCCACGACTTACAGAAAAATCAATAACTCAGACTATTATACAAGAAGGAACAAACACCTAATGAGCGTCCTTATCATACATCTTCAATGTGCCAATCAATGGTCTTCTACTTGGAAGTACATACAAACCAACATCGACGAAAAATTACACGTTATGACTGACAAGCTACACCAAACGCTCCACAAGCGCATTTGTTGGTTTTGTTATCATATCTCCTTGCTTAACGCGCGGTTTGGGAAGATATAAAATTGATTACAGGTTATGTTTACAGGGAAACAATGACACATTTTGTGGTTACATGTATACAAAGAATATGTAAGACTTAATTCCTTTGCATCATGCGTTCAAATTAAGCTCAACACTTCTCAAACCACAAAACAATATAGCCACATCACCTTAAAAAGGAAACTCCAATTATACAATCCAATGGTTTCATTAGCACGGGGTCAATTATTAAATCCTTCCTTCCAGGAATTTTACTTAAAATATCTTTTAGCTTTCTCTGAGAAATTTGATGTAAAGCATCTAAACGAGACTCTAAGCTATCTTCCATTTTTCTTTTGCCCTATAATCTCACATACAACACATGACACTTTCCCACACTACTACACCGCCCTCCACCCATGTCACCTGCATCATCTGTTCTGTGATCATCTGTGCCTGACTAACAGCTGCCGTAGTACACACAACGAACAAATTGTCGGATATCTGTGGAGTTTCTCGAAGTGTGTGGTGTCGATAATTGAGAGTGGCATTTTCAAAGTTTCTCTTTTTCGAACTTTGCGTAGCATTTCATATTTGTGGGACGAAACATGACTTTAGGTAAAGGGTTTATTCAAAAAGTGTTCTGCATTAATTGCGAGTTTGTTCGTTACCGCCCTTTTGCGTTTCGCACATTACCGCCTTTTGTCTGGTCGTTCGCTACCCGTTTTTGCTGTCAAAATGGTGGTGGATGAGTCTTACTTTGGGTAATTCGATTTAATACTATCTGTAATATTATTAACAAATCCTGTTCGTTTTTACCACAGTAAATTGATTTTATAGTTTTTTAGTGATAGCAGTATGAAGATTGTTTCAGTTAACGCTTTGTATTCATTTATTTTCGTCTGAAAATGCTGAAAAACCAGCGTTTGTTCTCGGCCTAAAATTATGCGTAATAATTAATTTGAGAACCCTTGTTTCACTGGAGGATACAGAGTGGTGATGACATAGGTGCATGCAGTACAGTTACAACAGACGCGTTTGTTTTGTTATGAGATTTAGTGTATTAATGTCGGTACAGCGACTAGGCTGCGGGCTGGATAATCGGGGTTTCGAATCCCGACGTGGGCAAGAGATCTCTTCTCCAAAACGTCCAGACCGGCTGGGGGGCCCATACAGCCTCCTGTTGGATGGGTGCCGAGGGCTCTTTATTGGTCTAAACAGGTCGTAGAATAAAGCTGACCACTTCAATCTAGTGCCGAGGTTAAGAATAAGTGAGCTATACCTCCACTCCATCTATATAACTTCATGGTGTGTACGCAGACAACTTTATCTTTTAGTTATCTGTAGGAAATTGTAGGTCAGGTGCCAATATAAGTTATAAAAAGCCTTTTGCTGGGATAAATATATACAATATATAACAGTAGTGCCTGAAGTTAAGCTGGGGTAAAATGTCCTACTTTCATATAACTACCTCTTTTATGCCCAGTATTGCCTATCTGAGTTGAAGTCATGCATAATTCATTGCTTTTTTCTGTTTTGAAACACTACACTGCAGTGAACATATCTCTGAACATGGCATATGCATTCCTAAGGGGGATGACAGTAACTCAGGGTGACATAATTTGAAATTCTTTTAAGTTCTTTTTTTACACTACCCTTAATTTTCACTAAAAATATGCAGTTCAGATGATTTTAATGCTATTCATTTTAGTTATTTATAAATCCCAATTTTTTGTTTTGGCAGATGCAATTATTTTTAGGCCTTATTAAGAGTATTAAATTTAAAAAAAATACACATGAAATCTGGTTAATGCAGAATCCTCGTAAGTCAGGTACATCTCTGTTATAAATTAAGGTGTCCAGATTTCTTTAAATCCTTTTATTTTAATAGCCATATTTTACACTCATACATTCTTAAAACG
This sequence comes from Coptotermes formosanus, assembly GCA_013340265.1. Lineage (NCBI taxonomy): Eukaryota > Metazoa > Arthropoda > Insecta > Blattodea > Rhinotermitidae > Coptotermes > Coptotermes formosanus. Next base: position 91,916 of record BLKM01005747.1, read on the forward strand.
CATACATGCAAACCAGAATAAAAATACTTTTATTGAAAGAAAATTATAATAATTGACAGAATGAAATGGGCTATTAAATAAGATGAGAATACTGTTTGTAATTATATTATAAATATTATTTTACTAGTTTCTTAGAAGCACCCCCAAGCCACATTATAACTTTGGGCCATGGAATGAATTCGGTGAGCTCTCCACACAGTTATATGATTACTGTTATTATACAAGTGAACTTGGGACTTGGTTACAGATTCAAGCTCCTTAACAAAGTAACGATGATGATGATGATGATGATGATGACGATGATGATGATGATAACAACAAGATCTTAAAACCTGATCAAATCTAAATTAGAATCAACGGAGTATAATTTTAATTAGCATATCAAGCTTTCCCAGTATGGTGATGCAATGCGCAAATGAAGATTAAGGGAAAATACAAAATTTGTCCAACCAGCTCACCAATAGAGTGCACTTGTTGGACAAGTTTTGTATTTGACTATTGATCACGCACAGTATGAGCAATATAAAAGAAGATTAAGGTCTTGTGAGGAGTGCTGTATAATCTTGTATATTGGTACCATGCTTTGGCAGAACCTGCTACCTCCATCTTCAGAATCTTCCATACTACATGCCGTCACAACCCAGAAGACTGTATCTGAGTTCTCAACACCATCAGAACTTCAAATCACACAACGAATGTCCATTCATCAGAAACAGTTGCATCTCTGTAGGGTTGCTGCACAATTGTAACATTTGGTTTACAGCACTTCCATGCTTAGTATTTTCTTAAATAACTACAAAGAGGGCAAGAAGTGAAGAGCCATAGGAATTTCAAAATTTTTGTCAGGGGTAATAGAAAAAAGTATATATATTATGTTGATTCCATTTGTTTCTAGTAGGGACTTCTAGACTTAAGCACATACATCAGATTTTTCCAAGACTGAACTCACTTTTGTACATCATCATGATCTGTGTGTGGGTTACCCTCAGGGTCAGTTGTTCTGGTTACAGTTTTTGTTACTTCCATCATGTGAAATGGAAAATATCAGTTGTAACATATATTTCTTATTCCTGAACTTCACCGGGTAGGCCATTGGAGCACTCAGTCATTTATTCGCCGGTTTCTCACTTCAGATTGCATGTTTGATCCCAGATAATTCTTGTTGGGCTTTATAGTAGATAGAGTGGCACTGGGATAGGCTGTTCTCTGACTACTTATGTCCTAACCTCTGAATTGTCATTCCACCAATGATCCATGTTAATTCATCTCATGCAGGGCTGGTACAATAGGCCCATTAGCAGCTTCAGTATAAAGGGACTGTATGTCACCGTACCCAAGAATAAAATAACCCCACCAACTGATGCTTTCATAACACCATTTTAGCAGTTTGAGCATGAGTTTGGAACATCAATATGAGAGCATAAATCAACCATTAAAGAATACTTAATGTTACATCAGTGTAGATAATCAATTACAGAATACAACTCAAAGATCTACTGTATTCTGCTCCCTGTTTGAAAGGAAAAAGAATATATTGAGACTTGAAGTGTCACTTAACATTATGTTCTTATCAGATATAATGCCCTGTGGTTTAGTAGACAAGTATAAAGTTTTGGAGGAGGCAACTGCTTCCGTCTTCAAGGTAGTCTACTGTGAAATATCCAAAATATCGTAACAAACTGGTATGTATCTGCCAAACTCCATGGCATCACATTCCACAAGACTGTAATTACAATACTTTGTCTACCTGACCATAAGATGACTCACCATCCTCCACTTTCACAGTCTTCAGTTTTTCAGGAAAATACTTATACAGAACTTGTGTAACTTTTAAATGGTAAAAGGTGACCTCCCAATTTTTAAGATGTTGATTTAGGAAAAAATTCTTGTCTTGTATTTGTTTAAATGTGATGTTCGCTGCCATGAGCAGTGACTCTTTGGAATGAATGTGCAAATGTTCTTGGACTGATCACATTTAAAATTCCCAGACATACTAACTTTTGGCCTGTCCCATGTAAAGTAAACTGAACTGACTGTTAATTGCTGATGTTCTGGCAATCAGCACTTGACAAAATGAAGTGTGATGTCATCCCAAATTTTTTGCAATACATTTTTACTTTGGATCTCCCATCCTTCATACCATTATGAATAAAAATGTGAATTTGGTCATAGTCAAAAGATGTAACCACCGTCTCATCCCTAACATAACAGCCTGACTTAAAACAGTTTGTGGCTTTCATTGGACCAATGTGTGTCTGTATATAAATTTACATAAATCATCAGCACCTCTTCTTTAATTTTTCAAAATCAGAAGTTTTGTAAATAAATCATTTTGTTACAGCTTAGGAGTTTTAGAATTTTTTTTTCCTTCCTTCTTCTGCTTCAGTCACTCGCTTTAATATTAATATTTGCCTTTATAATAACATAATAGTAATCATCAGCAGAATTAAGTCATGTGATCTAGAATTATTTGTGTGATGCATTAGTACAATGAATGCAGCTTAGTACTTCAACAGCTAGCATTCTCACATTGAGGTAGCATTTATGAAATGATGTATTTTTATTTATGCCTTCTTTGAACTGTTGAATGGGCATTTAAGTGACATGCTGCTATGTGTGGTGTGGCCATTTGATTCTGCACTATGCCTGTTTGAACCTGCCATTTTGTTGGAAATTAAAAGATGGAAACCTTACAGCACAGTATTAGGATAGCAAACGGCTCCCTCAAAGTGATGAAAATTACACAGCAAGGCTACCTCATGCCATCTGTGACTGACAAGTGACAGTGTAACGCCAAAGACAAGTGGAAAATTACAGGTGACATGTTTCAGATCTTATTGCCAAGTACAGGCTGCATTACCTGTCACTAGTCTTGCCCAACATTTCCACACAATGCATTGATGACAATGTCAGTAGGGCAAACTATAAAATGCAACATCCTAGAGTGGCTGATAAATAATGGATTTAAAAGAACATGGAAGAAGTAGTCATAGGCTGAATTGCAGTAATACCCTAGCATTTGCTGGTAGGAGCTTGGGAGAACCATGAGAAACCTCAGCAAGTCTCTGGAATATGATTGAACCAGTGCCTTCCTGACTATAAGCAGGAGGGCTACACACACTCAGGCATGACATCTGCAGCAGTTGGTCCTCAGTAGTTCATCAAATACCTAACAAAAACCACACAGCATGTTTTGTGTGAAACACTTTGTTCCCGCGTGAAATCTCTTAACCATGCTATACATTTGTATGTATGTCCTGATGGTACTGTGAATGACAAAAGCATTTTTTTATATTGCAGGCCGAGTGATGAATGGTTTGGTTGATATTTGCATTTACATTTTGGCCAAGGACATCCTTTCTTATGGTAAGTGACTATCTTGTAAATGATCAGTCCTGTAAGTGAAATATTTGTGATGGAAACTGTCAAACTATGTCTGTCTGGTTGAATTTCTTTCATGTGTTCCAATTCTACTTTTAAAATTGGGTTTCTATATTATTAACTGCTGTAAAAGTGGACTATTTCTGTATGCAGTGCCACATTTAAGGTAACCACATCTGTAGCAAGCATGAAACTGCAGTAACTTTGCCCATTTGTGCAACAATATCAGTATATGTGACCCCCGGAAACATTTTTTACCTAATTTCATGTAATGCCAATTGCAAGCCATTTGAAAAGCTACTTAACCTGTGCTGAGTGAGTGTCTATTCATCAAACCATCATGTTTGCAGTGTATTCTAGATTAGCATGTATTCTTATCGCTGTGTTGGAATGACACCAAGAGCTCGTGGCCAGAGCACAGAAACACATTTTGAATTTTGAAAATGAACTTGTGAGACTTGCTGTTGTAGTGGTGTTGGGTGAGATGTATCCCAGCCTAGTAGCACACAGTTAGGGCTGGTCAGTCATGGCAGGGCAGTTATAACATCCTTATTTTGATGTCTTCAGCTATTGTTTAATAATCTGTTTCACCAGTCAATAATTACTAGTCTGATAAATAGTTTATCAGTATTATAGTTGATTTTTTTGTGCAGCTAGTTTTCAGAAAGAAGAATAGTTGAATATAAGCAAGGCAATTGTTATCCCTCTACTGTTGATGATGATATAATTTATGCCCCTTCTACTATGCTTCCCCTCTCTCTCTCTGGAAAATAATTATGCAGGCATCTGCCACCAGTTCTTGGTTTGTCTTTACCACTAGTTACGATGTTTACTGTGATGTGCATTCAGAGAAGAGAAGCTCTTCAGCAGTCTGGTTCTACAGTGAACCTTGGTTCATCCACAGGTTGATTGCACTTGTTACCCAATTTACATTGAAAAGTTTATTTCCAGTTAACAGCTGCTACTGAATACATAAATTTAGTTGTTAATCTTTTCGTATGTCAGGTATCTTACATTGTACCTTTGTACAGTGGTATAGTAAGTGCCATTTCTATAACTGTCATCCCTCCAAAGCTAGGGGTTCTCTTTCACATTAATACTCCCAACATTTCATGGATAATAATTTATCTAACTAGCTATATATTTAACCATGTCCTCCATCACCCCTTTCCCCTGTTGTCCCCATTGTCATGCATTGTCAGGGTGCCTCTTACACCCTCAAAATGCACATGTTGACTCTGTGTAACCCCATCTCCAATCCTGCCGTGCAGTCCCACCCAAAACCCTGCAACAATGAGATACTAATGCACAGCAGATATTGCTTGTTTTAGGTTCTTGTCCCATGCATTTTGCGACACCCTTATGTCATTATGAATAAGGGAGCCTCAGATTGTCTGTCTGTTCACACAACCACCAAATATTTTCAACTCTACATTTAATTAGAATTTCAGTAGTTGTACTTAATTTACTTAATTTTTATAACATTATCACAGGTTCCTACAAATACTAAATCCTGATGAAGTCATTGACAGAAGTCTGTAACTATGTAGAATTAAATTTATATTATCATCAGGATAACTTACAGAAATAAGTTACATACTAAATTATTAGCCTAGACCCAATCAACTTTTTGGAACTCCCCACACATATTTTTTTCCTGTTCTGTGTAGCTAATCAAGGTCTTTGAAACCATGAGATGTCTCATGTGTAAAAATCCGGTACCTTTTATGTTTTCTGTGTTCTGTTTATTGTACAAAGTGTAAGCATCAGCTGCCTTTAACATTCTGGCAACATGTTTCGATATGTGTGGTATCACGTCAGTATTCTCATCACTTTCACAACTTGATTGTCACAGTGTTCCATGTGTCCATTACTTCACTGTTATAGTATCTCCACTGCACAGTATTAAAAGTGTTAAAGGCAGTTGACAATTTAGTAGTGACATCCTGTTTATTGTATTGTCTTGTCGTTGTGGGTCTTATCTGAGAACTAGGATTAGTTGTCAGTGCTGAATGTTTAATGTGTAGAATAAGCCTTTTCCCTAGTATCTCTCTGCTAAAACAAAGATTTGAAATTAGTAATTTGTGACTAGATCCTGCCAACCATTTTAATATTTATAACATCAAAGTTTGTTTTGTGCTGTGTATTTTGATTACCTTTTCAACTCAAACATCTATGGTTTCAAGACACCAGCAAATAACCCATTGCCTTTTTGCTGCTAACCATCATTAATAATGTTATGGTGGTAGTAGTTATTAAGCTGATTGGTAGACAATTTATACTGACAAAAATTGCACATCGATATTGCTGAATTCTTGATAATTTGAGACTCAGGATCGCACTTGCAGCAGCATGTTGGCAAAGTTTGAATTGGTGAATTTGAAGTGTCGTTTGTCATAGAATTTGAGGAGTGCTGGGCTGTAGGGGTGATGTTCCTTGAGATGGAGGTAATGTACCTCTGGCTCGTTGGTTGTATGCCCACATTCTTCACACACGTACACCTGTGAGGCAGAAGTTTTGAAATGTCTGATTAAATATTTTGTTCCCTGTTACCTGGCTTGATACACAGCTACATTTTTGGGACTGGGGTTTCAAAAATTGACAATGTTGTCACATTTTAAGCGATTGTTGACTAATTTTAGAGGACGTGGTTGAATCTTCTGTGCAAACAATCAGATCACATTTGAGATTTACTTCAGTTCGAGTTATCATGGTGCCAGTTGTCACATTTTAAGCGATTGTTGACTAATTTTAGAGGACGTGGTTGAATCTTCTGTGCAAACAATCAGATCACATTTGAGATTTACTTCAGTTCGAGTTATCATGGTGCCAGGACTTTGTGTTGAAGTTAACAGTTGGATTTTTGTGCTGTACCAGTGGTCAAGGAATGCTTTTGTTTATTTATATATAGCAAAGAATCATGTAGAATTTATTAAATTTTCTGTATTCTTACTGCCACAGCAGGAATCTGGTGCTATTTAATGTAGATGCAAGGGCAGGCAGGGGGCCACTTTAAAAGAAGTCTTCAGGGGTTTAAGTTTGTTTTGTCTTGATGTACTCAGATGAGTTTATTTTAGTGTCATTTAAATTCTACATTGTATTGAAGTTCTGCTCTGAACAATCTGTGGCAATGAATATGGCAAAGGGTATGCAACTTCATTGGCCACAATCCACTTCAAATTATTTTTAAAATTTAGACTTACTGTTGCCAATATGTACGATAATAGTGATGTGTGAGTACTGTGGTGTCATTCAAATTACTGTTGCCACATTACTTTTTAATTACCATATTAACCAGAATACAAAGGGAGCCACAATAGCTCAGTTGGTACAGAGACCATATATGGGCCCGTGTTCCAATCCCAGCAGGGCCATGACGTCTGTCTATTCTCCAAATTGTCCAGACCTGCTCAGGGACTCACCCAGGCTATTCAGTGGGAACCTGGAGCTCTTATGCAGGGGTAAAGTGGCTGAGGCGTGAGGCTGACCTCTCACCTCCATCTAGTGCAGAGGGTAGGAATGGGTGGGGCTTACCTCCATTCCCCCTGTATGCTTTCATGGCATGCACATGGGCAACTTTTACCTGTGTCTTTACCCGGTGTATAAGATATGTAAAGCTTCAGGAAGGAGGGATTCAGGAATATTTTTTCTAATTTTTTCTGTTTATTTAGCAAAACAATGCAGTATTTGTTAGTTTATTTATTTGCCTACTTATTAATGAAAGTAATGTGGTTCTATGATTTGTCTCATGTGTTCTGTTACTTCTGTATGTGCAAGATCTACTGGTGTATAAGACACATTGAAATTTTAGGAAGAGTTCGAAGGGAAAATTACCTTATGCATGAAAAAATATGGTACATGAGTCAAGTTACGGTCATTCAACTATGTACTGTGGTGCAGAGGGTACTGAAAACACGCAACACTTCTCTGTCTGGATTGTGCATTTGCCATTGTTTCAGTGCTGCTTGTGGCCAATGAAAATTTAGTGTCAGCCAAAAATATCAAGTGTGATGTAAGTCAGTTGGGTATATTTTGCCCAATTGTATGTTGATAGAGAGAGGAAATGGATATTTTTCAAAAAAAGGTTTGAAGTGTACCTTAAACTCGCATTATGATTTTGGTTTTAAATTACTAATGTGGTGGATAAATAAGTTAAAGTTCAGTTTAAAAATGTCTCACCTTCGTACGACGTTCCTTATATGCATACTGATGCTGGACTCCGTGTACTTTAAGGCAGTGGGACTCAAGCGAGCAACGCTGTGTAAATGATTTTTCACACAAATTGCATTTGTATGGCCGCACACCTGAAATTACGGTTCTCGTTAATTATTTTAACACTTTGTTGCCATTACTATATAACTGAGGTGCTGTCAGCACTTGCTGTTCAGTTGTTATGTGTGTTGAAACATAGTTTTGAATATGGCAGCAGTAAATTACATTGGAAAATATGCTTGTATCATGAGTATTGCAAAAAGTTTAATTTTTTAGTAAGCATGTATAGTAGATCACAAAATTCCTTTATTTGGTGTTGAAGTGGATTAGATTCTGCTTTATTGAAGTTAGGCACTTTCTGAAGTTGACCATCCTGTAGGATGTCATGTTGGGTACTGTGGTAGAAATATACTGACTTTTCTGAGTAACGTGCTGCCTCTATCTTTGGGTTAGAAGAGTGTCTCCTGTACTGAAGATGGAGGGACCACATTCCTCTAAAATGTCAGTGAATTTTTATCAGCGTACACAATATAACATCCCAGAAGATGGCCATCTTTGTAGCCACTGCAGTGTAATCTGAGTGGAGACGTAAAACGTATAGTGTGAATAGCTTAGTTACAGTTGTAAGCAGGGCTGTGGAGTCGGTACACAAAAGCTCCGACTCCAACTCTGTCATAAAAGCTCAATATGTATTAATAATGGTAAACCTGTAAAACGTGCCATCACCACCACGTGAGTCATCAGCCTACTTTTGAGATGTATAACCTATATTTAAGTATAAGTCTAATGGTTACTGTAGCCATCAAGGCTTTGGAGTTGGAGTATCTAGTAAAGATTTTAGATTGAGGTCAGAGTCAGAGTTGGTACATTTTTACTGACTCCGGCTCTGACTCCACCTAAAATTCCTTCCAACTCCGACTCCGACTCCACAGCCCTGGTTGTAATGGTGCCATGGTCTAGTCTGAGGGTATTGTCAGGCCGTATCAACGCTTGGAGGCTGGCTTTTGCCCACACCAGCTCTTTAGTTACTTGGTGAGAACCTTTGAGGGTATCAGACAACTACGATGTACAAGGAAACACGTGGTCTGGAAGAATTACAAACCTGAAACTTGTATCGTACTGACCTATGTTGTGCAAGTATGGCGCTTGATGTCGGATGTGTTATTGAAGTACAAACCTGAGACTGGTATTGTACTGACCTGTGTGTGTGCGAGTATGCCGCTTGATGTCGGATGTGTTATTGAAGTACAAACCTGAGACTGGTATTGTACTGACCTGTGTGTGTGCGAGTATGCCGCTTGATGTCAGATGTGTTATTGAAGTACAAACCTGAGACTGGTATTGTACTGACCTGTGTGTGTGAGTATGCTGCTCGATGTCGGATGTGTTATTGAAGTACAAACCTGAGACTGGTATCGTACTGACCTGTGTGTGTGCGAGTATGCCGCTTGAGATCGAATGTGTCATTGAATCCCTTGCCGCAGAAAGTGCAGATGTAGCGCTTGACGTCACTGTGACACTTCATGTGTCGATTCAGTAGACGCTGGAGGGTGAAAGGTTTGGAGCAAATTTTGCAGGCCAGTTGCCCTGAATCATCAGAACATGCATTTGGAGACTTTGTTTCTGATTCTGCAGTCCCATTGCTATTGGTGCCTCCACGGGAAATTGACTCGTGTTGGCTTGCAAGCGGGTTTTTCACTCCATGTCCTCCGTTGACCAATTCCAGTGCTATATCTGACGGCCAACCAAGCTGCGAACATAAACAATAAATTCTTTGTTTAAGTCATGGTGCATGAAATCAAATAATCGTGTTAAGAATTCTGTGCATTAGTTTATTTAGAGTAGCTGAAGATGAGTGGCAATTTAGAAGTGGTGTGTTGCAGGTTGCACTCTGCAGTAGAGACTGCATTCAGTGTCACATCCTGTTTGCTTGTTTGCCATATTAACGTAGCCCACCCAGCCAGGTGCCAGCATGTGTGGTATACAGTGATGGGAAGTGAGAAACTGTAGTTGTCAGATCAAAGTAGAACCGTGTATTTGGCAAGTACAAACTGTGAGGCATCACATATGCAACTAACTCAAACCTCATGTTACTTCCTGTCTCTTTTTCTCAAATTCCCACAGCCTATGATCTTCTCTTGGTGTCCACATGCTGCGTGAAATGTTTTTCATCTGAAGTTATCACATCTGCTGTACTTAGTCAATGCAGAATTTGTGTGGTCAAGCGACAGTGTCTTACAGTAGTGTGAAGTATTTAGGTACATATGCATTAAGTTGAGATGCTGTACTGTAACTCAGTGGCCAGACTGCTGCAATCCGCTGGTCAGACAAGAAAAGCAGTGTGAATAAACGAACTGTGGGCATAAAATGAACACAACCTAAAGCACACTTGATGAACTTTTAACTGGACTAAATGAAAAGTGGATGTAGTGTGTGGGCCCTGTCCAACACCATTCTGTTCCTCTGAACTTTTCTGCAGTATATTTATTTTATACTGAAGACAAGTACCCAGCAAGCAGGCATCATTATGGAGCTCACCATATTTTAAGGGTGTGTACCAGGCTATGTTGCTTCCCGTCCCAGCTGGTTATATGTATAGTTAACCACTGTGAGGACCTAAAATCTCACTGAAGACTCCATTACCTCCACAAGCATTGTGGTAGAATGGTTAGCATTCTTGCTTCCTTTCTCTACAAAATATCGCAGAGACAATCTATGCAGGTTGAAGGGATGTGTGTTCCATATTTACATGCCTTCACCTACCACAGACACTGTGCTGTCTAGATACTGCCATCATTGCTAAATAAATTGCAAAAATAGACAGCATTTTCCTCTGATATACAAAACTACATGGTACACCAAGGTGACCACAGTCTTAATATTTCAGTTTCGTGGGCTGAGTCTGGTCCATCTCTGCCCTCAGGCCCACCAGGATACTAGCTGACATTCGCGATAGCTGTGTCCTTTACAAGTTGACTGCTGCTCACCCTCTGTCGTAGAATGTTGATTCGGACCTGTAGTGGATTCATGGACGCAACATCTGTTGCTGCAGCAGTTCCTGCTGAATCTCTGTGCCCACTCACGCTGGCTGGGGGTGACAGAGAGCCTGATGTCCCATCCAGGCTGCAGCTGGGAGATGGGATTGACATAGTTGGAGAATCCAAGTCAGCAAAGTTCAAATCAGGAGACAGAAGGCCTCTTTCTTGTTGCTGTTGTTGCTGCTGTTGCTGTTGCTGCTGTTGCTGCTGCTGCATGTGCATTTGGACTTGCACCTGTTTGTGTAACAAGACAAATTATTGTTCTAGCTATGGCTGTATTTCTCAGGCTGGAATACTGGTACCCCTACGTGTAACAAAGCAATGTGCCCAGTGTAGCCTAAGTCTGCATTTTGAGCATTCTGATTAAAAACTGTTGTGTGTGTTGGTGTAGAATCAATTCACATGTAAGAAAACAGTTTTAAATTGTGAACAATGTCTAAAAATTTGAGTAAAGTAAAGATGATCAGTATACTGTCTCGTCTGTGGAGATAAGTTAAATAAATACTGCTCAAATCATTCCTAAACCATGAAAAACCATCAGCTACATTTTAAACCAATTCTAAAATTTAACTCTGAAACATGGACTCTTAAAACAGAAACAGAAGTATATTCCATACAATGGATGTGAAGTTTGGTAGAAGTAATAAAGGAAAAATAAGAAGGGATGGAAGATTGATATTTTCTGGGTTATGATGCCAGCTAGCAGAATACACAGCATCACACCGCAGAAGACAGCTGTGGTCATAGTTGTTGCTGTAAGAACCTTAAATGTCACGAGAAGGTTCAAATTAGAAATAAAATTTATAGACAGGAAGATGGAACTAAAAATTTATTAATAGGATTGGAAGATAAGAGACCACTCTCCTTTTACCAAGCAAAGAAAATGGATGCAACAAGAATAGTAGGAAGGGAATTTGACATTAACATTGAAAGGAAAGAGACCGATGGGACAACACAGAACATGATGGCACAGCCAGGTAATAAAGACATGAAAATAGGAATGAGGTTGCAAGAAATGATAAAGGAAGAACATTGTATGAGGACAAGAGAGACTGGAGACTTTTCATCCACCTATTTATTTAAAATGGAAGCAATGCTAGAAAGTGATGGAGCAGCTAGCACATGGAAGACCATTGTATCAAAAAGATTTTGCCATTTTTCCTGAGAGGTTAAGCTGATGTAACCCAGAACTTTACCTATTGGTCCTTACATGTGAGTGCTCTTTGCAGTATTGGGAGTTATTGTTGCCTTATTAAATTCTTTTGTACTTGGTCCTTTTGGAAAAATGGCTGGTGAATGAGACAGACAGCTGATGAAAGTGACAATGTTAAGAGCAGGGGATAAAATTTTGAAGGATCTAATATTTATTAGGTTTTGCGGTTTAGTGGGTAACTGTTTTATCCCAGGTTCAAGTTATGGTGTAGGGGACAGGCTGTCCTGTCTGTTGTTTTGTGGTAATGCTGCTGTAGCACCAAAACCCTTGTACTTCCTTCCACTCCTGCAAGTTTGTCAGTCTTCAGTGCAAGTCATTCTACAACATGTGCAGTAGGCAAACTGTGATTAGAATGATCAGATTTTAGTTCCTTTTTACAGTGATACAGATTAATTCTGTGGTATTCTGTATGTATGACGCCATATAATTTTGTAATCTAGTACCGGACGGCGTGATGTGATAACACGTCGTGTACATGATTGGAAACAAACAGAAGAGAAAATAATTGCCATATCTTGTGGTGTGCTTACCACACCTGTTTTGTCCTAGGGTCAAGTTTTGGTTCAGTGATACTTGCAGTGTGCCATGTAGTTTAAGGTGTGTATCGTTTTCTGCTCCTTGAACACTAGAATCCTTTTGTCAGTTTCCCCTCAGGGTATGGAAGATCATGTCTGTTTTCTGTCTTGTGTTGTCCTATGTAGGTAGAGGCCTTGTGTCAAGTCACTGCCCCATCCAAATAGTGCTACAATATGTAGTAAATAAACAGTAAATAATGTGGAGGATGTCAGGCCCTGGGCCATTTTAGTCTCTAGTTCCAGGGGTGGAGATAGGGAAGGAGAGACAAGTATGACAGATAAGACAAATTGGTAGTTTCCTATTTTGCCCCCAGCAACTATTGCATGAACACTCCCTTTCACATTCTTGTAATTTGGTTAAGAAATATACCTTTGCTGTTGCCAAAGCAAATAGTAGAGAGAAAATAGTAACGAGGAACATGTTCATGAAACTTGTAAACAATACTTGGTGCAGAATTTCTAGCATATTTCTGTTCTGTTTTGCAGACAATTTCATGTGTATATCTCCAGTGATCCATTAGTTATTTGCCTTCAGATATAAACTGCCCACTGCCATGGCACTGTTTTACATTCTGCCGAAAAATAAAATACCTTAACAAATCTGCATCTTTGTAAAAGATGTACCTACAACACAATTTCAGGACTGAGTTTAGTGGAGTAACATCCCTTCCACCTCATAACTTCTTGCGTCTGTCACGTTACTGATCATAGGCAACTAAAAGGCAGAAAGTTGGGGTGGCACCTAGCTTACGGCATGACGTTTATGCAAAACTTTGGCATTTGGTTCAAGAGGTGAAATGCAGGAAGAAAACACACACAGGTGATGACATTAACCCAGTTTCTTATGAAAGGGTCAGTGGTTGGAAACTTGTTGTTGGGATACTATGAGTAAGATGGAATGCAAAACACTGTTGGCCTTGTCACCACTATAGTGGAGTCATAGAAAGAATCAACACATTTTCCCCTATGCATCTGCCTAGCAACTACCTGCCGTCTTTATGTTTTCCCCAAAACATCAGGCCCTCCTGCCTCTGTTGTAGGGATAGAGCTGAGAGTAGTTTCAGCTGTCGTTGGATGGGACGATATATAGACACATATGCAACCAATGTTATTCCATCCTAAAGGATATATTTAGATTGGCATCAGAAGTCCTTAGCCTTCAGCCACAATGGGAAACCTATTACTGTAAGTTCAATCCGTGCTATCTGTGTCATAGCCCAGTGATGCATTTTGTATGCAGGAATGACTAAACAAACAACAGGGCTTTGATTTGCGCTTGTCACAAGTCTCAAATATGACATTTTGACTGGTTTGTTGGTTGGTTGGTTGGTTGGTCGGTCGGTCGGTCGTAGAGGACTTCTGTGCATGACTTGAATATAGCAAGCAGATGAATGTGGGTGCTTCATACACACCTCTAGCTGTTGCATGGGTTGATCCTGGCTGCTTCCAGATGAAGAGATGTGCAAAGCCAACTCTGGTCGTTCCTTAGGAAGATTGTGGAAGCTGCTGGCGCCATTGCCAGAGTCAGAAATGTTGTTGCCATTGTTCAGGAACATGGTGTTCTTTGTAAAGTGCGTTGGTGCTGCAAAGTTTCTTGACATGTCCTTGTAGCTGCTTCTCTGTGTGAGACCCAGTGCATTGTGTTCAGGAAATGGATCTACTGCAGGCTCGATTGGGCCCGGTATAGACGAGTTGATGTTGCCTGCAGTCTCTGGTAGCAGGTCTGAACCGTCTGGAGACCCAGTTGACATACGCTGAAGAAATAACTCCTCTGAAAGACTTTCAAACAGAGCATTCTGATCTGCGGGACTGGAGAACGTCAAGGTAGCTGTGAATTGTAGTGGGTCAACAACAACACCTGACGCAATGTCAACGAGCATTGGGTCTTCAAACTGGTTGTAGCTATTGGTTGAGTCAAGGAGTGCATCATCTTCGTCATCCTTGACTGTGATGAGCCCATATGAAGCCCCAACATTTTGTAGTAGTGAATATTGCTTTGCATTTGCTGATCCATTCCCGACGTAACCTGTGCCACCTCCATCTTGTCCCTGACCAGTATCACAGTCCATTGGAAGCATCATCATGCCATAACTGCTTCCCCCACCACTACCACTGTTCATGTATTGCTGTCCACTGTTAAATCCCACACCACCTGTATTACCCCCTAATCCCCCACCCTTTAATGATTCGTAGAATGGTGGCAGGGCCCGTGACGAGGGGCTGTGTGGTCCATAATGTCCACCTCCGCGCCCTCCTCTACCACCTCCTCCACCCCCAGGATTCATCGAACCACCCCCACCTCCCATCAGGCCCCCACCACCACCCGACAGACCGCCCCCACCACCATAGGAGCCTTGTGACATTGATCCGGAGCTGTGGTGAGAGCTGCCCCCTCCTTGACCCCCACCGCCGCCACTGCAACCGCGGACGTGTCCTGCCGCCACTGACCGTGGCTGTACGCTGCTCCCTATTCGTGCCAGCGGCGGCATGGAGCCCCGCTTCAGTTGATGCAGGCTCTTCACTGTAACAGTGAGCCGTCTTTGGGGTTCCTCCGGACGTTTCTTCGGGACGTGGTAGTCTATAGGCACTTCCTGCTCTGGCTCCTGCATTGGTTTGGGGGAGTCAGGGGGTTGTGGCTTCGGTGTGCGCTGTATCACTGACACCTGCTGACATCGGGGTGGTGCCGGTGGCGGCGGGGGCGGTGGGGGAGGTGGAGGAGGAGGCGGAGGGGGAGGAGGGGACCCCGGTGATGCCGGTGATTCCGATGTTGCGGGAGCATACTCCTTCCTTTCGGCTCGAGTGGGTATGTGACCCCTAAAAGGTACATCGCCCCCCAAGATGGAAGAGAAGAACCGTAAAGGAGGTTTGAAACTGGCTCGTGGGCTTGCTGGTGATGGAGACCGCGTGGTGCTGCTCTCTGTTGGGGAGGAGTGCTCCACCAGGTCTGTACTGCTGCCATCTGACGTCTGCTTCTTACGCTCTGAAACCAAGAACAGCCGCACTGTAACATCTCGGCACTGAGTGGCCCTATGAGGGACATACTTATTTACATCACAGAAGGGCGGGAGAGTGGAGTTGTGCGGAGGAATGTAAAGCTGTGTCCGATAGAGGGGCAATACTGGCCCGCCAAACTACGGAGTAGCTCCTTGATCGTGTCCGTAAGCCCAGCGGCTGTTACGGGATGTCCCGGCGCATGCGGACCGTCTATGTCGAAAAGCTACCCTGTTGAGGGCCACGACAGTAGGAACATCCTGTGTCTTGTTATTTTGATATGTAACTGTAAGCATTCTGTATTTGGTTAAAGGGCTTAAAGTCGGCTTAGCAACGGGCAGCGGTTTGGTTACTACTGGCTGAAAATGACTGATTACAGTCTATTAAGAGGTGCATATAAGTGTGTTGACATCAGGTGCGCATGCACACATTTTCATTTGGGGGGGGGGGGGGCAGTTGATTCTGAGGCTATATATAATTTATGTTTGATTTTGAAAATTATGTTATAAGAATCATGTTGTGAGTACAACATAACACGGTCTGCAACTGCATTTATATACACACGAATATAACTGCATGTTCCATGACTCAAAGTGTCTTGTCTTCTTGTTTTTATATTTTATTAATTTATTTTTCAGAATTCTAGTGTACTAGGAATAGGCTGATTTCGGCTGAAGGGGAAATCACGTAAAACTTTTTATATCATAATATCTACAGAATCTCTGTTTTTTAAATTTCGGTTTTGGGGTTTGGAGGGCCTACACCCCCGCAGTTCCCCTCCCCTTGGGTTCGCTCCTGGTTGACATAACTTCGCTTCATTATGAAAACATTCAAAAGTCGATCCAGGATACCAGTGGCTTTGAACGGGGAGTGTGTGGACTTTGTAAAAGGGACAAACAACGTAGTTTAGGTGAACTTTATAAAAGGTCAAGGTAGGTTAGACGAACCTCATGAGGGGTTAAGGCTTCACAGGTTTAGAGAGAATGAGAAGTCAGCTCAGTTCTTACGCTGAGAACTTCGGTGCTAATAATCTTGATCTAGCAATTTCTCTTTCTCTGTCTGTCCGTCTTAGACCATTACGCTACGACACAAAACGCAGAATTTACAACATATAAATCAAGAGAGCGAAAGCACAAAAGTTTTATGCAACTACGCTGTCAGCTGCTGACTAAGTTCGGTGGCAGATGGATAATAACTGAAATTGGAGCGTTGTGGAGTGAATAGTGGCACGGGGCGACCGAAGTACCGGGATGCAGACCTCTTCCAATTGTCACTTTCTCCATCACAAACCTCACATAGACTGGCTTGAGATCGAACCTGGGCCTTCACAATGAGAGACTGGCGACTAAAACGCCTTGTCCGTGACTAAGTCGCTACGTGGCAACGTTACTGGCACAGTGGCCCTCACACTTCTTTGCATAGCCACTGGCACTGCAGGACATATAAAGCAACGTGCTTCGTCCCATGCGTGCCACATTTTCCAGCCATCCTATCCTAATTTTGATGGGGCAGAGTACAATTTATGGAGATCTTTATGCAAATCTTTCAACCGTCTTCTCCATCTTACTTCCGAATGTTACCTTCGGCGCCCTGTTGCTACACACCTCAGTTCTGTGTTCTTTTCTTCATTATGCAAGACCAAATTTCACACCCATACAAAACGTGTAGGGAAAATTCCCCAGTGTCATCCTTATAGATAGGGCCTATGTCTATCTCTTTAGTGCAGAAACCGACAAAATCGTACTTCAAGGGAAAATGCGCCATCTAGTTACTTTCCAGCTCCCTCCGCTAGTCTTCTTTGCCCTAATCTGTCTGCCGTGGCGATCGACGTAGGCGCTGTCAATTTTAGCGTGAAATGCCTTTATAAAATATGTAAGGAAAATTGCCCCCCAAATAACGTCCTTTCGGGGACGCTGTGTAAAAGTTAATGGTTTTATATAAATAGTTTAGGAGAAAGCAGGTAGGAAAGTGCTGCCTAAGGCGGCAAAAATTCGCCGCCTGTCCAAACAAACAATGATACGCACGAGGTACGACTTGTGAAGGTAATTTCTTCACCCTGATGTCATGGCGTCAGATACCAGACAGTTTGTGCCTTGCGTCGTAACCTGACGCGCTGCCACAGCCATTAATAATGAAGGTTGCTGCGTCTGCAGTTCTGTCGTAAAACTGCATCAGAGATTACAGGAGACGCGTCATTATGATGTACCGGCGTTTAGTATGCAACCTTTCCCTTTCCAAATGTCAAACACTGATAAATACCAACAGGCAAGATCATTTTGCTACAACTAGTAGTCAAGATGTGCTAAGTAACTGGCGCTAATGTCTTTAACATGCAGGTTTGAACATAATTAATTATTCAAGTCTTGTGGGATGTGACGCTTTGTCGTTGGATGTGTAGTTGCCGACGTTTCAAATGATCGTAATGTGTTTATTTGTCTTTGAATTGCTTGCCTCGAAATATGAAGGTACTGGCGTCCTTCCAAGCGTCTGGAACCATTCGTCTGCTACAGCTTTGACATCTTAAGTAAGACCGCTGTGGGAACCTTTAATCCACCGATTAGAATTCGTGCTAACTACTTCCATAATGCACACACATTTGCTTTCATAATTGCGTTAGTGTCAATATTCTTCTATTCATTTACTTATGTATAGTGCAAAGAAAGTAGATATTACTGGAATGCAAACTGCGTGTATGTCGAATTTATTATAACATTGCTGTTTCGCACTGCCGCCAAATTTTGTCTATATCAAAAGGCTAGTTAGTGCTATCATGCCGACCGATAAAGAAAATATCAAGAAGTTGTCATACTGTTTTACATTTTACAAATATATCAACAAATTTGCACATTTTTCCTAAGACGTGTTAAGGCACGTCATGTTAGTGCCCTAATATAAATGGCCCTAGCGTCGCTCGCACCTCACAAGTTATCAACGAGTGTGGGATATTATGAATTATGTAGTTGGCTGTCCTGTAGTGGCGTTATTTTCCTTCCAGTTTTCATCAAATCCTTAGGTACTTGGAATGGGAGACGTATATGGTGGTCCCATAGGCTTCTGTTTCATAAGAAGGAAAATAGGATAAAAATTAGTTTATTGTAGGACATTCTAAGTTGGCAGTTTTCAATTTAGCTTCCGCGCGGAAGGCTGCAGCTGGTAATACCCCTTTTATGCAATGTTTGACCACGCACCTCTCCCATGGCCATCCGTTCAGCCACTGTGTAATTATTTGCCAATTCAGGTTTTTCACTCTTTTATTGGCAAATAATGACAAACAGATCAGCAATTTATTTGTACAAGCTGGCTAAGAGTTTCAGTCCAAAAATAGATCTGACAAAAGAATTTCTTCGGTAAACATCCAGTGCAGTCTTACGCTTGTGTGTGGACAGATTTGTCAGTTTCGTAAGTTTGTGTAGTTGTCCGCCTGCGTAATGTACTTGGAGGGTTTTCCGTGCTTTGAAAATAGACACGACTCTCACGTCTATGGGATAGAAACTAAACACTGAAGCAGTCTTCTTCAAAAACTGATGGTAGCTGAGCTAGGCAAAAACAGCTGGGGCTGAAAAACTAAGCGATTCTGTGATACATATAATAGAGATTGGTCTCCATCTTTCTCTGTATATTATAAGTCCCTGATGATGACGGACTGCCCGTCGAAACATATTGGGCCACGTAATGATTTGTAAATTTTATGTCTTGCTGGTGTTGGTTATTGTATCTCTCAAATACAAATTTGTCGCTTCCCGCGTCACGGAGTTGTACACGGGGAGTAGAGGTATAGCTCAACTCATTCTTCTTAACCTTAGGAAAGATGTAGCTGAGTGTTCAAATTCACGGCCTGGCCGCTTTACCCCAACTAAGAGAGTACCCGTTCCTCACTGAATATTCCTAGGAAGCTGGGTGGGACCCAGTCCGTTCTGGACGTGTTGAATGAAAGAAAAATGCCATATCCCTGCCAGGCTTCTAACCCGAATTCCCAGGGCCGTAACCCCCTTTTTTCAAGATCCATTTTAATATTATCTTCCCCTCTAAGCCGAGATCTACCTAGTGTACTAACTCGAAAGATCACAGTGTAAGTCACGTGAGGATAAGTTGGGAACAGGCTTGTGCTAGTAATTATGGCTTACAGCATTCACGGTGACCAAGTGATGACGTCTCGTCAGTCCCTGATGATGGAGACAGGGAAGTTATTCGAAACTTCGAGCTTCGACCCCGAAAACACGTGGCCGGTCGTTCAAAGATTTTGTTACTTCTTAATATTTCAGTAATACACGATAACGTTTGGGGAATATGTTGTCACTTTTTTCAGTTCACTGCGTGTTTTGTGCACTACTGTGCCATCTTCAGGCGAATGTCTGGCGCTCAGTCTACGAACTGGTACGAGTGCGATGCATCTGCAGGCTTGTGATATGAAAGTTCAAATTACAAACACAAATGTTAGAAACAGTACTTAACTAGAAAAATGCCTTGTCCTTGTTTATCACTGCGAAATGATAAATCGTAGGTTTGCCTTGCAATTCAAGGGTCTAGAGCGGGGTTATTAAGCTTTTTGTGCCATGGACCCCTTTGACAGTCTTGTAAAACCTACATACCGCTTCTTAGAAAAATATACTTAAATGCATAAAATAGAGATAGTGAGATTTATTGAAGTTACAAACACTTCAGGAGTCCGAGAAGCCGTAAGTTACTTTGTTGCCTACATTCATTATTGAAAGAAAAGCTAAATTTCAGTTGGAGTGTAGTGAAAATACAACTGTAATTC
Source organism: Coptotermes formosanus (assembly GCA_013340265.1). Lineage (NCBI taxonomy): Eukaryota > Metazoa > Arthropoda > Insecta > Blattodea > Rhinotermitidae > Coptotermes > Coptotermes formosanus. Next base: position 112,085 of record BLKM01005747.1, read on the forward strand.
CCCCCCATCCAAGTTCACAGACCCCCTGAAATCTATCCGTGGGCCCCAAGGTAAGAACTGTTGCTCTAGAGTCGTGTACCGTGGCAAGTACTGATATCTAATACTGTTCGTAACTACTGTATGGTTGATGAAACGCGGTGTCTAACTGTTCATATTTCTACTTTTAATCTCCATATTATCATAACACCAGGGGTGCAAAAATCCCGGGCACTAGGTCGCCCGCGCGACTAAATTTTGTACGGTGGCGCCTAATACTTTTGGGCCCTCAGTATGGAACTTGCTGCGTGCTACCCTTCTGGCGCCTACACGCACGCATTAGGCTTCTAATGGTTTGTAGATATGAAGAACGATGACTATTCAAGTCTTCCGGGATGCGACGCCGTGTCATTTGGCAAGTAGTTACCGCTGTTTCGGAGGATTTGTAGTGAATCTTCAGGGTGAAGCAGCCTTGGGTTATTCGCCCAACAGCAGAGCCCGACTTCCCACAAGACGGGGATCTTCACCAACGCCGCTGTGAGAATCTGAAATCTCACATAGAATTAAAGCTATGGACTTGAATGTGGTACAGTGCTGCCGAAACATGTAGTGATCTGAAAAAAGTGACACATTAGTCACTAAACTTTAATGTATGTGGCTGAAACGTATCGTGAAGTTGGTTGACAAAACGTGACGCTAAAATATACAGGGTGTTATTATTTGATCTCCGTTTATGAGCGAGGTGTCACACCTATAGAGACCGGACAGTTCGATAAGGGACGGCTCAAGCGTCGTGAATAATTACGTATTTTAAATGCTAACGAGATATATGACTTCCGTTTTTGCAGTCTTGGAGTTACCATGGCGTGGTGTCCAGTCGTCCTTGTAAGCGGCTGTGACAGTTTCATTGTATTTGCGTTTTATTTGTACAGCTCTCGCCTGTTACACAGTCTTTCTGTTAGTATGCACATGTGAAATATAAATTTGCCTTCTAATGAACTGAATGAATGAATTCAAGTTCTCTTGCACCATGAACGAAACATGATGCAATGATATGCTTCTGCAGTGGTAACATTAGTATCTAGACAAACGTCCGTTCTCAACTAACTCAATGGAGCAGAGTCCGTCTTCAAGGCTAACAATTTCTCAACTACTAAAAATATTCCGCGCACTTCATGTAACCCGAAAGTTCATCGTCTTCACAACAGCGTGTCGCTTGTCCCTGTCTCGAGCCAGATCTTCCCAACGGTAGAATGAATTTTGATGAGTGCCACCCCGTTGTGTTTTATGGATAACTGCTGATTACTAGGGACACGGTCATACACAACTACATTTCATTGTCATACAATGTCTTGGTGTCTTTTGGGCCGAAACATGTAGCTTATTGCTAACCAGACGGTTTTACAATAAAAATGTTGTGTATGGCGGCATTCTTATCGATCAGTAGTGGTGAGTTATTTTGTACAGTACTTGACATGCTGGTGTCCTAATGGATTAAACCGTGACACAAAGTCCTAGTCATCCAGGTTGGGGGTTGTGCAGGTCACCGGTTAACTACCCCACGTCAACATTGCTGACACACTAAGAAGCTTCAGAGGAAATTGCTGGACAGATTTGTTAGACACGAAGGCACGTGTGGACCACGTAAAGATGTTAATGAGTGTGGAACAAATCCAGAGGCTAAGCCCTGACAGGAAGAAGAAGAAGAAGAAGAAGAATGCTTGCAAGTTTATATTTGCAACAAGCTTCCTGTTTTGCTTTAGTAATCCTGCGACATTTAGCAATTCGTGTCGTCAGTTGTAAACGTTATGTAGAATACACTATAGTCTGTCTAAAATCTTTTCACTTGATGTCGGTGTGGAAGCCCAGGGGCCTGTATTTCTGGCTGACTTTCCCCTAAACAGTGGCCTTCCCCCAAGGGAGGTCAGAGAAATGACGCAGTGGCCTTTAAGACCCGAAGAGGCAATAAGACTATGCCCTTAGGGTCATTAGACATAAAATTTCGAAAGTGGGCCTTGCTACCTTCTTACCCGCTGTTCGGTCCAATTATTGTTTCCTGTTCTAACCGCCACAGACAAAATGTCGTATTGCGCCATTATACAAACCGCCGTCCTGCCTGAATTGCTGTAAGTGACGTGTGTGAGGGAACATAACAATGGATATGCAGTTTGATTGTGGAGGACAGTGGGTAATGCGAACTGATTGTACCTTAAGAACAAGGAATAGTGAGAAAAATACGCCGAAGGTTATGTGACGGTGAACCGTGACAGCGTCCAACAGTGCAGAAAATACGTTAATCGTATATAGCCTAAGACAGCGTTTACTTGATAATGGTGTGAAGGTGAAAACTATTACATTTATCAGTTGCTAATTCAGCAAGCATGAACCGGGATAGCTCAGTCAGTACAGTGATGAGGCTAAACACCAAATGACCAGAGAATCGGGGTTCATTTTCCGGTGGGGGAAGATTTTTTCTCATCCCCACTCTTTCTAGATCAGTTGGACTGATGGCGTGAAGAATGAAGAAATGTTGCTAAGAGCGAAGGACGAGAGGAACATCGTACATGCAGTAACACGAGCGAAGGCTAACTGAATTGGTCACTGACTGCCTAGGAATTGCCTTCTGAAACACGTTGTTGAAGGAAAGCTAGAGGGAACGACAGAAGGGACGGGAAGATGAAGAAGAAGACGTGAGTAGCTAGTGCATGATGTTAACAAAACGAGAGGATACTGTAAGTTGAATGAGGAAGCACTAGATCGCACTGTGTGGAGAACTCGCTTTGGAAGAGGCTATGGACCTATCTTAAGAACCGCTATATGATGATGATTGTTTTTAGGCAGGTGCTGAGAGCCACCCAACCAGTGGGTACTCTAAGTTCCTGGCTGAGAGTAAAACGACCAGGGCGTGAAGCTGGCCACTCAGCTCCCATCTAGCGTCGAACGCTAAAGAATGGAGCTCTCTCTCCAGTGTCCCATACGTCTTCACGGGGTGGTGCTGAATTATACACTGACAGCTTTAACAAGGAAACGATTTATTGTATTGGCTGCGACTCGCGGACAGTTGGAGCAAGGGATAAAGAAAATGCAGTACCTAAGGCCACGCTAGACCGGACCGTGCTGAGAATGAGAATGGTAATACTGGGAAAGGAAGAAAACAGTCAGTGCAGTAAAGGTAGTTGAACGTAAGACAAAACAATAAAACAGGCGTAATAACAGAGGGAACATTTCGTTTCCGATCTGTTTTAATATCATCCTTCCATATACGCGTAGATATCCTGAGCGGTAGTTTTGTTCAGATCTTCTCACTAAGACTTGGTGTGTGCCATATAATATTTAGATATGGAGTAGATTCAGCTGGCTCAAATATGGGTTATCGTCGCTTTGTTTTGAATGCAGTAATTAACAATGAAAGTCGGGGAATTTGCTGTCTGGGCAATTGTCGGTTTCTTGGATTGCTTGGCCCTAAAGAGGAAGACACTGCGATCCTCCGAAACGTCTGCAGCCACTTACCAGTCTACGTAGCGTAACATCCCAAAAGACTTGAATCTTCAGCAACACCTCTATGAGAACCTCAAGTCTGTGCTACCAACTTCGCAAGTATTCTAATCCATGAAGTCAAGGGGAGGTAACTGCTGTGCACGCTATGAAGACGTGAAGCTGTATACAATCCACTCATTCTTAACTTCGATGCTAAGAGATACAGTTTCTTATCTCTGTCAAGTATGCTACACACCCACTCTGTGTATCATATGACAGTGTAGTTTTTCAGCAAGTGGCACTGACATTGTTTTATTACCTACCACAAAGCAAGTTCAATAACTCAACATTCCCGCCTCTGTGGCGTTTATGGTTGGGGAAAAAGGGGGGGGGGGGGTGAAGGCTCTAGTGTAAGGGAAAATCCATTTCTACAAACCTGTTATGTTCGCAGCAAAGGGTTGTAACTACATCAGCAGGTTTCTTCCATTACACTGGAGCCAAACCATTTCTACTACTGGACTAAAATTCCACAGTAGAAGCCTTTTCTATTTTTCAAGGGATTAAAGCTGCCAACATAACTGTAAATCATTTGTGAACAATGGACACATTACCAGGGAGGGCTGGCTGCATGGCAGGGAGCAGCTCGTCTTCCTTCACAGCGTCAGAATATGGAATTATACCTTCCCGTGCTAAACCAACACCAATCAGGTGGAAACTCATGTTTTCTGACATATACGAGGGGCCGGTGTAGGTCAGTGCAGGCTACGAACTGGGCCGTAGAGGAATTAGGCTTGGATTTCCGATACAGCAGGAGAAGGGTAAGCGCAGTTGGTATAGCGACTGCGGGATGGACAATCCGGGGTGCGAATCCCGTACCCAGAGAGGCTTTGGCATCCACCCAGCTTCCTGTTCAATGGATACCGCAGCTTTTTCCCGGCGTAAAGCAGCCGGGACGTGACAACTTCCGTCTAGTGCCGAGGTTAGAAATTAGTGGAGCTGTACCTCTGTTCCCCCTATTTGCCTTCGTGCCGTGGACGGGGATACCTTTACCCGTTTACCTTTCTTCCGTGACAGCATTAAAGATTTGTTCCGCGTTATATCCAGCGGGGCTGCTTCTTCGGGAGTAAACCGGCCCGGGGGGTTTAGAGCTGGTCACTCACCTTCGTCTACGGCGGGGGTAAGAATGCTTGGAGCTGTACCTCCACTCACTCAGTATGCCTTTATTATATGGTGCGTAATTATGTAGGAGGGCGATGTGGCTGTTCCCTTGCCACGTACGTGAGCGCTGGCAGTTAACTTCGGCGCGCGCGCGCACACACGCACACACAGAGCACCAGCAGGTTGGGAGTTCCTACATTTGAGGTTCTCACGGTGCTCCTTATGAAGAATCGAGTCTTCAGGGATGTTAACGCCGGATAGATTGGGGAACAGTTGCCGGCGTTTCGGAAGAGCTGTCTGCCTCCATTTTCTACATCGCCATATATCCTTTGTGGTATAAAAAGGACTTTTCATAACTTGCAGACGAGCGGTGGCCATTCAAGAACATTCGTTAGCGAACACAGGACTAAGTTACTACCTGTAAGTGTCGGGCATGTAAAGATAGCAAAATGTGTGCAGGGGGCTGGGAGAAGTAAAGCAGGTACTGAATGCTGAATGGTCTTCATTCAGCACGCAGCACTCTTATGACATTTATGGATGTGGAGTGGGTGCATCCTTCTGAAAGTCCTGTGAACAGGATAAGCTGGCTTGGTAATGAACCTCCGTGCTCCATAAAGTGCGGCGAGTTTCTTCACTAGCTGAGGAACTGCTAGTTTGGTAGAGTACATCCCGTTGTATTTGTGAAAACGTTCAGAAACAAATTGTTTACTATGCGTCGAACAAAACTGGTTTTTATTTAGAGTAAAAGAAATAAAAGAATGTTTTTGAATGAGTAATTATTAGCTTCTGAAGATCTCTGCTCCTCGGAGGAGTTAGAGTGAACCTTTCGAGCACCTGTTTTAGCTAGTCAAAGGGAAGATCGGAGGGTTAGAAAATCGCATGAAGAGATATTATCGGCGTCTGAAATTAAAAGTTTAATAACTACTGTGGCTTTATAAACGAAAAAATGTAGAGAAATTAATTCAGTAATTGTAGGACTTAAGCGAAACAATGAAATGGGAAATAACGTGTAAGTAGAATGGAGCACAGAATATAAGAACTGGTTATAGCATACAGGCCTGAGAGAAATATGAATTTAGGAAGACCACGAAAGTGATGGATTAAAACCACAACACATCGCGTGGCGTAATTCCTGATGGCGTGATGGTTAATGACGATGAACCTGTTAGTATGCGACACCGTATATTTTGGTACAGAGGTACCAATCGAAGGTGCTGACTCCATCCTGCCTCCACTCTGAAGACGGGGAAGTAACGTTCCACCAAAACATGGTACTTGTGTTCCAAAATACACGGTATCCCTTGCGAGAAGGCAGCAATCTTCAGGTTCTCACGGATGTAGCAGGCTGTGTGGGCCCCAGATCCTGTTTGGACACTTCGGAGGTCATAAAATTCGTCTGTCTCTGCCCGGAATTTAACCGCGTTCGTCCTGTAGCAAGAATTAAAATTCAAAGTCCAAGACAGTGACAGATGAGGAAGAAGGAAAACACGACAATGCGGTAGAGGAGGCATTGACGGAATACCGCCGTGATCGGACGGCAACTTTTATGACTGAATTGCTTGGCGGGTTAATCTACCTTTGCAGGCAATTTAATGTGAAAGGACGTATAGTTCCGTCTCCCTAACTAAACACCCCCGCCAGTGAATACCTACGGGGGAAGTTGAGGTATAACCCAAAGTACCATTAAACCGAATGCTAGATGGAGAAGTCAGCTGCACGCCCCGGCCGCTTTCCTCCCATGATAGGAGGCACTCATATTGTTTATTTTAGACTTTATCGACGCCAAATTCGATCTGGACGTCGTAGTTGAGAAGAAAGTTCAATATTTTGGTGAACTTGCTGCCTTTATCCTCACTTGAATAGTGTTAGGCCCTGAAGATGGATGCACATGTATCCACGCCACACTCGTAAATGTTAAAATTTCTGGTACTTTCTTTTAAGAAATCGGATTCATTTCTTCAGTCTTCCCTGTATATGTTGATGTATTTGTAACGTTTCAGAGGGTTAAAGGTACTAGCGCTCCAGTGTCTTGTTACAATGCAAAACGTGATCTGAATTGTCTCAAATAACGAAGTAACCATGGCTAATCTCAAGTTATTTATTTATTTATTTATTTATTCGTTCATTCATTCAGTTGTGTCTTACGACAGGTCCATAGCCTCTTCCAAAGTGAGTTCTTCACATAGTGCTATCTCCGAAACGTCTCTAACTATATACCAATCACACGGCTTTATATCGTAGAAGATTCTAATCTTCAAGTTCTTGACGCGTCTCTACAGCATATTCCTGCCAGATTGCACTGCCATCGTAACAGGAGAATTCGATATAGTGTGGTTCCCGCTCTCTACGGAATGTACCTTTAACTTTTTTCCACCTGTCAGTGCGCTGCAAGTGTTGGCTCGTCTTCACTGTGTTGTAACGGGAAGAAATCAAACCTGTTCCAACACCATCGACTTGAAAGTCCGGTTTATCGGTTTCGCCACAGCTTGCTCGTGTGTATCAGATTTTATGTGTGTGTGAGAGAGAAGGAGCGATAGAGGAGACGAATACTAACGTTGGGTGTGACGTAAGGACATGTTCGTGGGGCCTCGTAAAAGACACAGTAAGAATAATTACATATTTACATGTATTATGTAATGAACTGCTTAAGGCGGTGTGAAAATTCCTATTCACGTCTGGAATTTAACGGCTATATACCATAACATAAAAGATTTAATGCTGAGATGTGGTCTTAAACGATCTTCGATGCCGTGTATTTAGGTAAATATATACCATTGTTTGGGACGAGTAGCTTGCCTCCATTTTCAGAATAGAAGTTATAGATGGTTGCAACACCTTCCTCTCTAATGTTTACCTGTTTGCGAAAGTACACGGCGTCATGTCCTGCATGCTCATAAATCTTAGTACTTATATTTGTGGTGTCTTGACGCAAGGAACTCAACAAGTCAGATGTTGTGTCACCCTATCCTTCCTGTGATATTAATCCTTTAAAGACGCGGATTAACATGAACTGTGGCTGCAGACATACTCTGTCTCGGTTATAAAAACCAGTCAGTTAATGCTGTATAGGGAAATAATCGCTGTTTGTCCTGAGATCCACACAAAACACATAAATACACTGTGTGGGCAGAACGTAGAATTATATTTAAAGACCCAGTCCGTACCGCACAGTAACCACACTCTGTCTCGGTTATAAAAACCGGTCAGTTAATGCTGTATAGGGAAATAATCGCTGTTTGTTCTGAGATCCACACAAAACACATAAATACACTGTGTGGGCAAAACGTAGAATTATATTTAAAGATCCAGTCCGTACCGCGCAGTAAACACACTCTGTCTCTGTTATAAAAACCGGTCAGTTAATGCTGTATAGGGAAATAATCGCTGTTTGTTCTGAGATCCACACAAAACACATAAATACACTGTGTGGGCAAAACGTAGAATTGTTGAATGTTAAAGCTGGCGGTACAACATCGTTAAGTAAAGGGCAGTGAAGAATTATAATACTGATTGCCCGCAAAACTGGCAAATTTGACATTATCAGAAAATTAGACTGAAGCTATGTTTCTAAATACGTATGATCCCTGATTGAGGGGAAGGGTCAGCTTGACACTGGCCACGTCACTGCCGAAGAAAGAGCCCCCTGTACCCATGTATTGTAGGAGGGTGGGTGGAGATCAGAGACGGTCTGGACGGTAAGATTTAAGTCTTGACCTTTGTCAGGAATTCAACCCTGTTTGGATACTTCGCCTTAGCCGTTTTCTGAGTTTTTACGTGTTCACAGTTGTCACTGTAAACTTGCTCTCTCTCTCTCTCACACACACACACACACACTCTCTCTCTCTCTCTCTCTTCCGTTACTAATACAAAGTGCTGAAAGAACACGCTGATTTGCATATGGGTGATGTAAATATGATTTTAACCATGGAAGGCTAATGTGTCACCTTATAGTCAGACTAATGTTCTTAGAATGCACAGTAGGAACGCCCCCTCCGGGCCAGGTGTGTGGCTCCTACCAATTTTCTAGGCTGTTATTTCCTGTTCTACCTGTTGACCAGGCGAACTTACCCACACAGATCATCTGAATTGCTGCAGTACCTTAAATCTTGTTTTGGGGAGTCGCGTCACGTAGCTGACCAAGAACCGTTGCGCTGTGTTAACTTTCGAAACGTCGTATGTAAAGTGTACGTCGGACGAGAGAAAATATCTGATATAACACCGATACATTATCATATGGTTTAAAATATGAATCCAGAAGTATAATTTACATTAGTCCCGCAGTTGATGGAGTAATGAGGCGAGAAGTTTGACAGATATTTTACTTGAGCCAAATATACATAATGTTACATTATAATACACATGGAGCCGCGCCTGCTAACAGCAGGGTTTTGCAGTACGCAGCCATTTCAAGCTTAATAATTAGAAACCAATCTCACTAATATACGTGAACCAGTTTACTATTAGTTACAACTGTCACAATGCCTGCTCTTCTCCTGATTGTTCTGTGTGGTGCTGCCGCTTACATGCGACCTTATATAAATCTGTGCCTAAGCTGGGGCAAGTATTTGATCCTAAAAAAGAGATGGTATCAGAACAGTAGTCAAAGTTATATAACGAGGAACTCATAATCTGTACTTTTCACCGAATATTATTAGAGTGATGGAACAGGGAAATGAGTTGAACGGGTCATGTACCGCGTATGATGAAGAGAAATGCGTACAGATTTGACAGATAAAAGAGATGGATCGTAATTCACAATTATATTTTGAGATAATATAGTATATTGTCCAAAATAAGCTCCATGTTTCGGCTTTACATAGTCGCCATCAGGTACCAACATAAAGATATAAGGTAAATAGCCGAAACATGTAGCACGTTTTGGACAGTATGTGATATTGCCCGAAAATATAGTTGTGATGGACGGCTCATATTTTTATATTGATTTATCATAACGGGATGTCTTTCATTTGGAAATCCTGAAAGCAAAGGGCTATTTGGAAAATATAAGTGTAGATGGTAAGATAATTCTGTATTGGTTCTCAAATAGCATGAAAGAGTGTGGCTCGGTATATTGAACATGGCGGACGTGTATGAGAACGGTAAGGCACAGTGGGCTTGAGAAGTAAGCTCGCGCCGGCAGAGTGACTGTTAGCTTTCAAAGGAACCACTGGCTGTGCAGTTAGTGTGATCACGTGGCCTGGCATGTATCCCTGGCAAATATCCTTCGTCATCGATTTGAGCTTCTGCAGTTATTTTCGGTCAGTGACCAGGTACCCACATAACATCTGCACAGTGTTTCTGACCATATGTTGTGTTGCGCATATCAAAAAGCTGTGTGCGCGTTTCGTAACAGCGACACAACTACCTGTACCTTTGTATGGATCGGCAGACCATTCCTGGGTTAACCCTTTTAAGGCCGAGAGGTTACTTTACGTACCGCCAGGTTTAACATTCACAAATTCTACGTTCTGCCCAAACAGTGTGTTTATGTGTTTTGTGTGGATCTCAGAACAAACAGCGATTATTTCCCTATACAACATTAACTGACTGGTTTTTATAACCGAGACGGAGTGTGTTTACTGCGCGGTACGGACTGGATCTTTAAATATAATTCTACGTTCTGCCCACACAGTGTATTTATGTGTTTTGTGTGGATCTCAGAACAAACAGCGATTATTTCCCTATACAGCATTAACTGACTGGTTTTTATAACCGAGACGGAGTGTGTTTACTTCGCGGTACACACTGGATATTTAAATGAAATTCAGGTTAATTTTCGTATATGAATTAAGGCCGTGCCATGTCTCAGACGGTTAGTTGCCAGCCTCTTACAGCGAAGGTCTGGGTTCAATCCGAGCCCAGTCTGTGTGAGATTTGTGGTGCCCAAAGTGGCACTGGGACCGATTTTTCCGCAAGTACTTCTGCTTTCCCCTGTCAGTATCTTTCCACGAATGCCCCATACTCATCTTCATCTGCATGTTGCTCTTACGAGGATAGATGGGCGAAGTCAGTGAATGTTCCAAAAACCAATGCTCTGTCAGAAATTGGGGAACATTGGGTAGAAAAGGACTTCCAATTTTTTTTTTTTTTTGCCTAATGCCACGTTGAAGAATTCGTGGAACAATACGTCTGCTTTTCTATCCGTCTGCATGGCGTGGTTGTTAATGGATCATGTGGTGAATTTTACCTTCCTATTCCTGTGGCGCATCAGCCCAACTTGGTCGTAGGCCGCCTCATTGTTGAGGTTTCTGAATCATACATAGACACACACACAGCCGGTAGGACTGAATTTTATTTTACCCTTCGTGAATATCGGCAGGATTACTGATTATTCCTTTCGTGTTTGTCCTGAGTATCCTCACTCTAATGCAGCAGACAGTACCTTCACGTAAGCCATGACCGCATCCTTACAAATCCCTACATATCTACCATTCATAACCATTTTATATTTTAATGCGACTGTTGAGTCCACAGGATACATGTACCTCCTTTAGCTACATCCAGAATAGGTTTAATATTGTGTTTTATCTGACGAGGGAAGCAGAACCAGCTTTCGAAACACTCTACCTTCCGTGCAACAAATTCTGAAATGACTACGACCTGGCGCCTGAAAGCGTTCATGGCGCGTTTGAGGTTGGTCGTCCCGTAGCACGTTCCAGAAATTCGGGCTAGAATCTCTGGATACGGGCAGTCGTGCGTTAGGGATTTTATGGCTTCCTTCGTACTGTCCAGACAAATGGTTTGGGCAGCAACAGCAGTTCCTGCCTTGTGCCGTCTCCATGGTTTTTGACCTGTCAGTCTTTTCCTTGGTGACATACTCTGCTTTTGTCTTTTCCTGTGCTTCATACATTAAACCTACGAATGCGCGTGTCGTTTGTTCTTACTGTACCTTTTGTTCTCGTGCCAGTATAAGCCACAACGATTCCATTTAAATTACACGTGTTTATTTTTCTTATTCTTTCTTTTATTTTATGGTCAAGTAATATGTATCCCGCAACTGACCGTAAAAATATCTCATGAACAAGTCTTCACACGTGTCTGGGAACATTGCTACCGACTTTATCTTGTATAATTTCAATATTGTTCCTTATTACTTATTTTAAATGGGCGTGGAATTATTCCCATGTATATTGAAACTTTTGTGGCTTATATATACACAGCGTTATTGTTTACATGCAGCACGCTACTCCCCAAGTAATTAAGAGTTCCTTCCGAATTCATTATATAAGTTACTAATGCCACTACCATGCAACATGTATCTGAGCGACTGACAGCTTTATTATACGCACCATAAACGGAGGTTACTAAATAAACCGTGGCCGTTCGAATTCATCTTCTACGTATATCTTTTTTGGTCTCAGGTACGTACGTGTTTGCATCATTAGGCACTGGTGATCCTCTCTGAATCTGTAATGTGTGTGTGCACTAATGCATAGGCATGGTCTGTTATTCGTTCGGTGGTGGTTGAAACTCTTCCTGTAAGAATTTAGTTGCTGCCTTTAAAAAACTCGACGCAAAGTGAAAAAAGGAAGGATTCTTCTGTGGATGGCTTGAAGGCATGTAGGAGGAATTGAAGTGAAGATCTACAGTCTTTCTTAACCTTGGAACTGGATGGAGATCAATGATCAGGCTCAAGCTTCGGCCGCTTTATCGCCTGGGGAAGAACCCTGGGTATCTTTTGAGTAGGAGTTTGAGTGGGTCTCCAGAATTGTTCTGGGCGATTTGGAGAAGAGAAAAATCCTTTTTCTCGCTGGAAATCGAACCACGTTTCCTCGGTGGTACTGCCCGTAGTCTAGGCACTAGCGGCTGATCTCTTCCGGAATATCAGAAACAATTCATGCTTCACATGGGAACAGGCTCGTGCAGTATAAAGACAATAGGTTAATAGTACGCAGAGAAATTATCGCTGTGTAAGAATCGTGTGAAACGCATGTTGTGATAAAATGCAGATTTTTAATGTTAAAGTAGGTGTTGCATGTAGTTACCATTGTGAAGGGTTGATATCTACGTAATGTAACTTATTTTAGTGGTATTTAATAGTTTATGAGGCATTTCCTTTTATTAGTCTCCGTTGCTGAGTTACATGCTATGCCACTTAATGTCACGTTTATGTCTTGAACTTGCATTAAAGTCTCCGGGTTTTAATGCCGTGCCAAACTAATTTTCCAAATGCAGACGGAGGCAATGTACCGAAACTAAGTCCTTTGTCATGTTTTTGTCTTATACATGCATTGAAGTCTTCAGACGTGCGATGACAAACTGTAATTCCAAACTTGAAGGCAGTGTACCGAAACTGTTTGTTTCTTACGCGTGCGTTGAAGCTTTTACACTTTAATACAGTCATAAGCCGTCATTCTAGACGAAGAGAGGGACTTTATAACGAACTAAATGCGTTAGAACTCTACATGCCTACTTATTTCGTCCTTGTTATTGAAATATCGTGGTGATTGTAACTGTACTGGAATATGCAGTGTTAAAATCGGTTTCTCGAACCCGGTTTTGAAGATGAAATGTAAACGATTTGTGAACTTTAGAACACTCTTAAAATTAATTACGTCTTAAACATTTTCTACAAACCGTAAGCTGTGGTGCACTCAGTGTGAAAATAAAATTATCATCTCTGGAACTTTTCTCTGTAATTTTAAAAGACATGGAAACAGACGTAAGTAGGCATGATTGCACGAAGGCCTCAGGCAAATTGGATATATTTGCAGTTGCACGCATTCTTATTCTAGGCTGTAGATGGATGCATGTCCCTTCAATTCCTTTGTACCCGCCTACCAGACTGCAAGGTGCATTAACGTAGGAAACATATAAGTTTGCACCGACTGAAAGCCAAAGATGTAGAAATGAAGTACCTTATAAAATAGTAAATGCTTTTATTTATTTATTTATTTATCGTAGGTCATGTGTTTGTTGAACGTGAATAACAGTGATTACACCTGTCTCCTCTGCTCTGTCGGTTAGATGTAAAGGCAGATTTAACCAGAGTACCGTAAAGAGCGAGAGTGCTGCCATCTGACTGAGGCATCGCTAAGCATATGCATGGTAAGACTGAACCGGTTGGCTAAGTTTTTGTGTGTGTCTTTGAAACGTTATGCATGGAATGACACCTGCCAGTTTAATGTCTTACGTGTGCTGCTGCTTTCGAACCCATGAAACAGGGATTTGTTAGTTAAAACGCAAGCGCCTGAAACAGTTTTCGGCATTTGTGTACCATTGCTTTGGTACCTTTAAACTCTTTATGTCCAGCGAATGTTGTCAGGAATAAATCGTTCTCCTTCTGTTTAGTAATCAGAAATATTTGTGTATAAACGCTGATGCGAGCAGTCATATTGCTTTCCTGCCTTCAAACCAAGACGTGCCAAATTCTGTGGTGTCCACATGTATATGTACTTCTTGCTGCTTTTTCCGGGACATGCAGTATCTACGTCCTGTTATTAGTTGATTCAGAAATTATATAGCATTACGTTATCCTTGAGCCGACCCCAGTGGCCGCGCGGTCTAAGGCGTAGGTCTGCGGACGAATGCTGGCTGGGATCGTGGGTTCGAATCCCACCTGGGGCATGGATGTTTGTCTCTTGTGAGTGTTTGTGTTGTCAGGTAGAGGTCTCTGCGACGGACCGATCCCTCGTACAGAGTAGTCCTACCGACTGTGGTGTGTGTCTGAGTATGATCAAGGGAGAATAAACAACCTCGACACCTGCTGTGAACAGGTTGGTAGAAGAGGCCAAGACTACGAAACGAAACGTTGTCATTGAACTCCATCTAAGTGCCCTATAGCTCTTAACTCTTATTTCCAGTCATTAACTCCTAGCCTTGTACACTTTGTACGGTGATACCGTGCTTTTGGATGTCTGAGAGACGCCGTTCTCATTTGGTTCAAAATGTCTGTAGCGAAATTATCCCTGTATATTTTGAGAAGCGTACGACAGAATAAATTCAGCATTTGGTATGCAAAAGCAGGTAGGACTTATAACCATAAAGGGTTAAGGGTCGCAGCTACGTTGCAAGCTGGGTTCGTGGGTTGACATTCGTCCAGAACCGGTGGCTTAACGCAGTTGTATATTTGGTAATTTTGCAGCCTGTGCAGTAGCCTTTCCTTTTATCTAACGTGTATCCAAACCACATACTGTTACATTAACGCTAACTATATGTTAAGTACCGGGGGCCGTGACAGCGTACTCGGTATGGCGAATTACAACAGGCCGTACGTTCCGGCGTTTGAACCCTGGCGGGGACAAGAGGTTTTCTTTTCTCCATATCCGTCCAGACATGCCGTGGGGTCTGTTCAGCCTCTTCTACAGTTGGTGCTGGGGCTGCTTCTCGGGGTAAAGCGGCCAGGGCGTGGTTCGACCACCCACACCTATCTATCGCCGAGGTTAAGAATGAGTAGAGCTATACCTCTACTCCCCCTCTGCCCCTGCATGGCATCTTACATAGAGGCCTTATCTTTACAAATAACAATCGATAATATCGAAATGTTTCTCTTGTATAGCGTAGGCCTACTGTTGATGGTACGGCATATCTGAAGACACTTAGCACTTTGTTATATTACTCTGTATTGTTTTTAATTTGACGGTCTAATTAGGCAGAGTTAATAAAGCGTACAGATTTGTTATCGGAGCGAGTATAGCAATAGAGCTGTAATTTACTTAGCGCCAATAAGCGACCCTTCATATGCGTATGAGTGGGACCTTGAGGCATTTAAAAGCAACAGCTTGCAACCTTCGCAAAGTAAACTCGATCTGACCGCTGTGATCCTTTTTGTGCAAAACATGCTTCAGTTATGGGTATGTAACTTTGACAGCCCAGTTGGCAAAGTGACAGCCCAGTTGACAAACTGACAATGGAAACTCTTTCTTTTGCCTACACATTTGCAAATATTATTGCCTTTTATTCTAAAATTCAACTGCTATTAATATGCCTGTCTTTTGGCGTATGGCGCCAGTACAGTAGATATTTACAGACTTTTCTGGGTAAAGTTCTGATTTTATGTTAATGCTAATAGTCTCTTCAACCCTGAAGAGGGATTCTTCGTATTTCTCCAAAACATAGGTTAATAGCTACTGGAATACACGGCATCACATCCTAGAAGACAAATATTCAGGCACTGCCGTGCGTACTTTGGGTATCGCATTTTATTGCGGTGTTTTCTTAAGACAAGCTTCTTCCTGTTCTTAATTGAGCAGCGTGTCGTCACGTATGGGGGGAGTGGAGATATACATCTACGCATTCTTGATCTGAACATTAGGTTTGGTGAGAGGTCAGCTGCAGGCAGGAAATATCCCCTGACTACTACTCTATAGGACGTGGTATAGCTATGGTGGCGATGGGCCACGTGTCTGCTGCTGCTGCTGGGATTTTAACCCCGACACTCCAGCCGGTAGGTCAGTCATTGTATTGACCGATATGTCAGCATGTGGTATAATGTTAGGTACTGGAGATACGGAAAATTCTTGCAAAACATTAGTCATGTAAACTGAATGGGAGGGCACCACTTTGATGTGAGGTTAAATCTAAAATGTGAGATGAAGGTGTGGAAAGGACTATATACGCTGCAGGGATCTTGGACGTGACGCCGTGTAGTTTAGTAACTGTTTCCAACATCTGCAAGAAGCCTGTTACAGGATGGAAGATGCATCCATGTTTGTTAATCTGAAGAGGGATGCAGGGTCTTCGTCCGAAACGTTGGTTAAATCTACACAGACTAGTCAAAATTCCGTTTTATTCTGTGAAATCCGAAATTTTATTCATGTTTATGCTCCCCCCACCCCCACCCCCCCCATTTGACCCGATCCAGCCCACACTTCCACATAGTTTTAGCATATACACGACACGAAGACTCCAATACGAAGGATGCGAAGCGTCATACTAATGCCTTTGTTATGTTCGCTAGCCTTTGCTAAGTCTCATCAAATTCCTTCACCACTCAAGTCACTGTACCAGCGTTAATGTGGTTACAATTTTCTACTTGATTCGCTTCAGACAACCCTGATCCAGGATTTCCTTTCATCTTTTTACTTAAGAGCTGTTTGTTTTTTTTGTCCAAGTAGCGGTAGAGTTACACCCGCACTCCCCCCTCCACCCCCCACCTGTTCCGCTCCGTTGCCAATGGTTACCCAACAGCCAGAGCATTATAAAACAACGTCTCAGTTGAAAATCAAGTTCGGATTCTCTCTCTCTCCTCCGCCCTCCCCACTCCTCTTCCCATGCTACTATCCATTAAGACACCCAGGAATTTGTAAGTTGTGCAGCAAGACAGGTATAAGCCGCCGCCATCTTGCCGACTCAGGTAGTTCTCAAGGTGACCTCACTGTGTATGTCTCTCTCTCACCCGCTCCACGTCTTCTGTTTGTGTATGGAAACCACTGAACTCAGGAAGGCTGGAAAGGTGTATAGAGTTTCTTAGCAAAAGGATTCCAATGAAGTAATTTCTGGAGGCGGTGCAAGTGTGAGACTTTGTTACTTGCAGACTTTTATGATGTGAACACATCTAGGGGCTAACAGTCTCTTGTTCGGTGGTCACAGAACCCCCTTTTCCCCGGGATTAAAGAACCGTGGCATGAAGCTGATCACTCATCTCAATGTCGACCTATACCTCCACTCCACCATACATCTCCCTGGCGTAGTGCTTTAACCCTTTAAAGACGAAGCGTATCTGTTTTATATAATGACTCAGTCCGTACCGCGCTGTAAACACTCTCCACTTCGGTTATAAAGAACCAGTCTGTTAATGTTTTATAAGGCAAAAGTTGCTGTTTGTTCTGAGATCCGTACAAAACACATAAACGCAATGTGGGCACCACGTAGAATTTTTTAATATTGAACCTGGTCGTATGTAAAGTTACCGCTAGGCTTTAAAAGGTTAATGAAGCGCAGAGACTTCGCCTTTTTAAGTTGTGGGTTTGTGTGTTACGTTACGCCTCTTATCAAATCTCTGGATGTAGCCTCGGTGGCAGCGTAACTGGTGAGTGAAGAATTGGACAGGAATTGGAAGCGGCGCTGACCTAATTCAGGTACTCTTCCGGCATTTGCATGGAGAGGCTGAGGAAAACCACGGGATTGCCAATTTTAACCTGTCGTATACCGAATAAAAGTATACGGCGTTTCTAATATACTTGCTGCTTCATTTGTCGGCTGTGGCTCAGAGTGTCGTGTACGTGGTTACTGACGTTTCGGGAAAACCTGCCACTCCGTTCTTAGACATAACCCGAAATAGACTCAGGATCTTCCTGCGGAAGTCCGGCAACCACTTATAGGCCCATGCCACAGGCCACTGCACGACGGTATAAGCCTTTGCCGCCTGCAGACTGTCTTGTATTTGACCTGTTACTGTCGCTTCTAGACGTTTCTGTACCGCGGGAAAAAGTAGCGGGGAAATACAAAAGTACTTTTTCTTGTACCAAGCGTCTCGCACTGATGGGCAGATTTAACATTTTCTCACACACCGTGCGGACATAATTTTTTGCAGGTGACTGACATTCTTGCCTGACTAACACGTTAGAATAAAGCCAGCACGTGCAACAAACACGTATCTGCCGACGAATGATTAACGACGCCAATTGCTGTAAAGAACCTGTTCATTGCCTCCCATCCACGTGAAGTGACAGATAAATAACCGACAAACAACTCCATGGAATAGAGTCGTTCTTGAGACGCTGACAGTTCCTCAGCTAGTCAAGAAATCGCCCAAATTTTCTGGAACTCGGAGTTTTGTTACCGTTTTCACAACAGCTCGCCACGTGACCATATCCTGAATCAGGCAAATCCAGTCTGCACCCTCCTATCATGTTTCTTTAAGATCCATTTTAATACTGACTTCCTGTGTGTCCAGGTATTCAGAAATGAATTGAGTAACGCATTCCTGAATTTAATCTGCTCCTAATTTCTTTGTGCATGCAGTTTGGTTTGTTTATCGTTGCCAGGTGCCGTATTTTAAAATGATTTGCTACTCGTTAATAGCTTTATGCTGTGATTTTAAGTCACATTACGGACAGTTAGTTTAACCATTTAAAGACAAAGCTTATCTATCTTATATAGGGACTCAGTGCGTACCGCGCTGTAAACACACTCCACTTCGGTTATAAAAACCAGTCTCTTAATGTTTTATAAGGCAAAAGTTGCTGTTTGTTCTGAGATCCGTACAAAACACATAAACGCAATGTGGGCACCACGTAGAATTTTTTAATGTCAAACCTGGTCTTATGTAAATTTACCGCTAGGTTTTAAAAGGTTAATCCCCGTTATTTCTACCACGCAAATTTTTATTTTGGGGGGTGAGAGGTAAATTTGTCCGTCTTCAGGCTTTTATGGCGTATAGGGAGAGTGGGGTTGTAGCTCTACTCATTATTAACCTCGGCACTAGATAAACGTGAGTGGTGAACTTGACGCTGCGTCCGCTTTACCCACAGGGAAGAAACCTGGTATCCATTGAATAAGACGCTGGATGGCCCCAGAGCCGGTCTAGACGGTTTTTGACAAAACTTTCTTGCATCTGCTGAGATTCGAACACCGGATCCTCCATCCTGTAGCCTAGACACTATACTGACTACGCTATCTTCCTGTCTTGTCTTTCGGGGGGGGGGGGGGGTGTTTTTCAACGACGAGAGTGTCGAAGACTATTTGGCCCCAAATAATGGTAAAGTAAATGGTGAACGGTTAATTTAAAAATTTGGAAAGGCGGCAGTGTGGCCTAATCAAAGTCCCATTTCGGTATATGCATGGGACTGAGGAAAACAACTCTATCCTGATTGCCGGCCGGGGTGCAAACTAGCCACATCCAGAATGTAAGTTACAGCGTGTGTGTGTGTGTGTGTGTGTGTGTGAATTCAGTAAGATGCGGCGTAACGTTGTGTTATACATGGTTAATGGTAAAGGTAGAGTCAATGTATCGCTGTTCATGATTGTGAATAAATGACGTAAAAAGAACCCGTTAAGTAAAGTGAGATGGAACGCGTTGCAAAAGATCCATAACTACCGGCTGAGCTGTAGCACAGCGATGTCCAAACGGGCGACAGTAACCACTGCAGCCTGTCCGGGTATCACGAGCAAAACATTGCAACGTGTGCTTGATCGCCCCAGAATCCTGGAGGAGCCAGGATAACTCAGTCATTGTAGTGAATGGACTGAAGGTTGGACAGCTGATGTATGGTGGTTCGATTCCTGGCAGAGACAAGAGATTTGTTTTCTCTCCAAAGCCTTCAGATCGATTCTGAGACCACCCAGCGTCGTATTGAATGTGTACCGCGGGATCTAACTAATCTCTTCCATCTACTGACGAGGTCAAGAATGAGTGGAGCTGTACTTTCACTTCCTCATATGCCTTCATGACGTGCACAGGGTCAAGTTCAACGTCCACCTTAAAAAGTCCTAGTAGTCCCGGAACCTCGGTGTGAATACTAGAATGTGTTCACTATTCTTCGCCTACTCGATCTGTCGCACAGTGGTACAACTTAGATTGAATGTGAGATCTGAGATATCAAGGTGAAACTTGCCGGGATGTGACGTCTTGTGATTTAGTAGATGGATGGGGACGTATCGCTGGATCCTGGCTCTTCCATTTTCATAGTAGAAAATCCTCGACAATGGATGTAGAGTTTTCTTCCGAAGACAGTTATCTAGCGAACTGCAAAGCGTGGCGTACCAGATGTCGAAAATCTTTATGTTGTTGCTGGGGAAGTAGACAAAGGCCCTCAAAGGGCCTCGGTTGTAAAGCTGTCCCAATACAGGCCTAGACAGTCCCTTAGGGGTGCAGGAGGTTGAGGCTCCCAGAAGTCCTAGACAGTCGACACTTGAAGATGGTAAGGTTATCAACGTTACATACTCTCCGTCTTTATCCCTCAGGATATGTCCGTAGTACTCAATTCTGTTAGAGGCTGAGTCAACCCCAAGGCCACAGTGCGGCCGGAAGGATTATGTCGATGAAAAATTCCGATGAAACCATCGGGAATCAAATCCGCGACCTTCCGGATTGTGGTGCAGTGCCTCAACCAACTGCGCGTACTCCGTTAATTTGGACTTTGTGAAGGGGGCCCAGTTAGCGGTACTGCTGGCATCGGCCGATGATTACGCTTGTGACCCTTAAGGTGAACAACTGGCGCAATATCCGAGACTGTGGTAGTGTTACGGGCAGGCGGGGCCGCGGTGGCGCAGTTGGTTGAGGCACTGCGCTACAAACCGTCAGGTGGCGGGTTCGATTCCCGATGGTGTCAGTGGATTTTTTCATTGGCATAATCCTGTCTGTCGCACTATGGCCCTGGGGTCGACTCAGCCTCTAACATAAATGGGTACCAGGAATATCTCCTGGGGATAAAGGCGGCCGGTGCCTGGAGCTGACAACCTTACCACCTTCATGTGCCGATTGTCTAGAAATCTGGGAGCCTCAACCTCCTGGAACCCTAAGGGGATTGCTTGCGACCAGAATACCAAAACGTCAAACGTGCGATGTAGTTACGAAACGATTTTTATCTGCGTTTACCTTTAAGATGATAACATTGTCACTGAACCGGCAGGTTTATGAACTGGATGTGACTTATTGTTACTGATACCCAACTAAGTTACTATGAGGTTGTCCTTGTACTTAATAAGTGCCTCGCTATTTTAACACAGGGTGTTGGGAGTATGCCCTTACTGTTCCCGAAATTCGACATTATATGGAAACAAGCTGTCAGCTATATGCTCCGGCCGCTTTACCACCTTACGTAGGGCGTTGGGTGTGACCGAGCTGGTGAGGAAAGTAAAAATCTCCATCCATGGCTGGAATCGAACCCCAGCCGTCCCGACGCTATCAGTTACCGAACTAACTCGCAATAAGCTGGATTATAGGAATTTGGGTTTCCGCCCGGGACAGGTTCCTTTCTTTTCGCTTTCTGTCCAGTGGCAGTTTTGGTGTTTGAAGACGGTTAGTAGTGCAGCGGTATTGATGAAGAGTCAAGTCTTCTGGGTTGTTAGGTCGTGTAGTCTAATAGTTACGGACGTTTCGAAGGCTACTAGTACCGTCATCTCCACGGTCAAGTTTCTAGACTGATTGTTCCTGAGGATGGAGGAGGCATGACTTTCCTTCGAAGCCTGGGTGACTAATTACGAGTCGACACGGCGTAACATCCCAGAAGACTTCACTTTTATGACTAATGCTGAGATGTCTGACGTTCTTGAAACGGTCACTACGAAGAATTTTTTTCTGTGGTGTGACGCGATTGTGGTTGGTAGATTTCTACCCTGTAGAAGGAGGCCGCTCGTTTCTCCGAAACATATATATATATCTCCCAGACTACAGGATATTCTGTCTTCATGATTGATGTAACAAGTTGTTTAGAAACGTTGATAAATTCTGTATGGATGCCATGAAGGCATCTGGTGTATGGAGGACGACAAATGGAGGTTTATCTGCACTTATTCTTAATTTCGAAACTCGAATAGAGTGGTTGGTCAGCTTCGAACCTGGGCCACTTTAGCCCTCCGCATCTGTTGACTAGGAGGCATGGTGGGCCCCACAGCCGGTCTGGATGCCTTAGCACAGGGCTGGCCAACATGCGGCCCTCGAGGAGAGTATTTGCCTCCTTCAGTTGCATGAAAATTTTAGTAATACAATTTAACAAGCATTATACATATGTAGAAAATAATATGGCAACTTCATTAGCAGATGAAATGTTTACAAACTATAACTCATCACCTTTAAGACAGCATGCAATAAATCGATATGTCTTTGTGTTCTGTTGAGTTCAGTAAGTCTCACTGCCTTGTCATTCAGTCGTACTGTTAGCGTCACGTACTGTTTCTAAACAACGGCATTCTAATGTATTCAGTCCCCCCACCCCTCTCTCTTTCGTTATATGTATACACAAGTGTGGCCCTCAGGCGAGTCCTTAACGAATTATGTTTCCCTCCAGTGGGCTGAAATTGGTCAGCCCTGATTTAGAAAAAAAAATTATACATCCCTTGCCTGAAATTGAACCCCAATTCGTTGAACATCCAGCCCGTAACGTAGTTACGGCACTTTATGACGTGTTTTGACTTCAAACGCTGGTACCTTATACAGGGTCTTTCTTTTATCTCCGCGCAGAACACAACAGCTTTACCGCATACAAAGCCTGCATCCACCTGCACATTTTCTGAGACCTGCGGTGCATACGACAGTGAAAGAAACGCTCTATGTAAATGTATATACAGGGCCACACATTCTATATAACAGAAATCATCGTGATGATTACTCATTAAGATTGGTGGCGTTAAATTTTAGCGATTTTGAACCATCGCGTTTGAACGTAAATACACTGTTGTAGTTTCCGCCAATAAAGTGTATAATAGAATTTCTGCACATGGAACACATTCTGCAGGATTCTAATTAAGTAGGCGTATTAATTACATTGCAATTAATATTCGCGGTATGGAACAGCGTTTGTCCGATAGTGACGAAACTGTTCACTGTACGTCAGCGCACCTGTCCTGCCAGCCGGATTCAACGGGACTGCGCGTTGTTTTGAAGTAATCGCGTGCCTTGCAACAGATAACGCGGACCCGTATCACAGGCGTTAGTCAGCTTTGCAGTAACCTGCCTCAATATGCACGGGATCTAGCTACCCAGTCAAAACGTTAACGGATTCTTCTATCACGCAGTAGGCCGGAGTGTCAGCTGCGACTTTAGAAAGGCCGTAAGGCCGCCCAAAAACGGGCAAAAAGGAAAGACGATGAATTATTTTCGTTCTTAAGATACCACGTTAAGGTAACGCAATCCCCCTACAGGCCTGGACAAGCCCTAAGGGTTCCAGGAGGTTGAGGCTCCCAGATTTCTAGACAATCGGCACTTGAAGGTGGTAAGGTTGTCAGCCTTACGCACCGGTCGCCTTTACTCGCAGGAAATATTCCTGTTACTCATTTCTGTTAGAGGCTGAGTCGACTGAAAAATTCCAATGACACCATCGGGAATCGAACCCGCGCCCTTCCGGTTTGTAGGGCAGTGCCTCAACGAACTGCTCCACCGCGGCCCCAGATACCACATTAAATTCAAAAAGAAGTTGACACATTTCATTAGGTATCATTAGTAATTCCTTATGATGTTGCGAAATCATAATTTGAAGTCTTTTTCCCGGATGTTTTCGGAGGTTCTTGTCGAACCGGTTGGGCCAAACAGGTCCTCAGTTAGTCAAGAAATTCCCCGCATTTTGTGGAGCCCGAAAGTCCATTACCGCATTCACAAACACCCGCCACCTGTCCCTATCCTGAACCGGAGCGATCCAGTCCACACCTCCCCATCCCACTTCTTGAACATCCATTTTAATATTATTCTCCCATCTACGTCTCGGTGGTCCCACTGGTCTCTTTTCATCAGGTTTCTCTCCAAAACCGTGTGTGCACCTCTTCTGTCCCCCATACGTGCCCTACCTTCCTAACCTGCCCACATATCTGTCTGTCTATTGTATATCTATCTATCTATCTATCTATCTATCTATCTATCTATCTATCTATCTATCTATGTTCTATCTGTGTGTCTGTCTACCTATCTACCTATGTATCTATTTATCTAGCTACTTACCTACCTTAGCTACCTACTTATCTGCCTACCTACCTACCTACCTGGATATCCGCCTGTCTGTACCCAGCGGCACTTTGGATAGTTCCAATGGCAGAATGTTGGACGAAAGATAAATTAGTAAGGATGTAAGAGGACGCCGTTTTTCCCTAGTCTGAGGTATGCTGTCCTGGCATTTGCCGGGAGGAAATTAGGACTACTTCAGCCAGGGGAGTCCGTGTCGCAGCCGAGTTTTGAACTGGGCATCTCCCGAACACAAGCCGGAAGCTGTACAGCTTCGGCCAACCTCTGTCGGTGCGCCATTTGTTTATTTTTACAGCAGGATGAATCAGACAAACTGAGTGACCGGATATTGGACTCAACTTCCGCAATGCAATTGTTGTAGTGCACGAGATAGGGCCGGAATGGGGAAGTGTGTTGCCTAACCAGCAGGAAACCATTGATAAAAGCTGTCTCATTTGAGTACACATGAATGTGACTTCCACGTGACTTCAGTGAGTTCAGTCTGGTGTCTAGTACACAGGTGTACCTCTGCCTGCATTAGCACGCGTTGTGTCTACAGCCCAACACGTCTGGTTTTCGTTTATACAACCCTTAATGGAATGAATCGCCAGGGATGGATTTTTTACTCATATATTTATGATTTATTGTTTAATGATGCTGTTATTTCAAGACGACTTAGCGACGAATATTTGGGCACATTAGCAAAGAATTGTGATGGCCGTGGAAGGAATCGGTCGTAGTGTAATTAGAGCAAGCCTGCTCAACATTTATGTCATGCGGGCAACATAGAGTTCAGTAAACAGAGTGCAGAACGGATGAGTATACATAAAATTGTATGTATAATTTTATCTGTGTATTTTTCTATATACCACGTGCAATAAAATGTACTGATAATATTAGGCAAAACTTGTAAAAAATGCAATTCACTGCTTAGGCTATGCTGTCGCTATATTTAGCACATTTGAACAGAATTAATTAGCGGTTTCAAGTCTACGTCTTAGATTGGATGGCCACTGGGCTCGGCTTTTCGGATGTTAAACGCAAGAATTCGTTGTTATATGACTGGGAATTGAAAACAAACAGAATGAAGAGGCTTGCATTTCTGGTTGTGCAAGAAACGAGAAAATGTGGAATAATATGACTGAAAGCGAGATATTTGAGTTATGAGGGATAAAGAGAGGACTTGAGAGGAAGACCGCGCCCCCTGTCTGTTGGGGGAGGAGGATGCGAAACATTTACTGCTGAAATTTTTAAAATCGAAAACTTGGAGAGAAATTGTGAGCAGTAAATGGTGCTGTGAGGCACAAAAGTTAGCTTTTATGGGAGTATTAAACTGTACAAACGTAACGGGAATAAAAAAACTAGTGGAAAATATCCGTTTTAAATGAGATGTAAATTGTAACGTGAAGTTTCTAAGAAACAGCCCTTACTGGGGGCTGTGGGGAATAGAATGAGAAAGTGAGAAAATGATTTGAGAGGAGAGGAAAGAGTGGAATGGTGGAGTAACAGAAGTAGTGTTGTGGTGCGAGCAATAAATGACAGGGAAGACCTGTGGATATAGATATGTGTTTAAGGATTGTGATGTGCAAGCCGCACAGGCTGATGAAAAACCAAAGAACCTCGTCTCGTTGAATTCCTTCATGACCTCAGATCTCAAGTTTCAGGGCTGTTCGAGGTTTGTTCTTGGCTGTTTTTGTTGACAGCCTGTGCCGTAGTATTTCCACCATCTTTTGCTGTTTTGTGAAGACAAAATGGATTTAGCAACAGCCCTTTTGTAAGTTACTACAAAATTATGCACCATTCCTTAAGGCAGAATTAGATAGGCACGTGTAATTTCATGAGAACGAGTCCAGTGTGCAAGGTCCAAGTCCTTTAGAGCCTCAGGCAACCAACGGTCTACATCATCTTCTTCTTTTTGGCTTTAGATACAAGATGGCAGCACTGCATGAGCTCATCAGCAAGTTTACGTTATACAGCTACATAATCTCAAGCAGCGCTGCCCACCGCCGCCTCCAAGCGGCTATGTAGCCGTCTTGTTTTTATTATTTCACCTTTCAATTCCTCAAAGCAGAGAGAGAGTTATGCTCAAGGTCTGGTGGTCGCTAGGTAACCAGTCTCTCCCTGCATCAGAACGCAAGATTTGTTGCTGGAATTGAAAGCAGTTGAGAGCACAAGTGGTCTATGGAGTTTATAATGTATACAGATCACATTTTTATTTTGTTGAACATTTTGTAAGATATCATCGTTTAAGTCACGAAGGCAAGTTTTTCAAATCCCCCCGATACCTGGATGCAGATTGGAGTCAAGATAGCTCAGTCGGTGTAGTGACTAGGTTATGAGACAAGCGGCCTAGGAATGGGTGTTGGATTCCTGGAAGAGATAGAGATTTCTGTTGCATAATGTCCAGATTTCTGTGGGTCCCACTTAGCCTATATTCAGTTCGTGCCGTGGGGCTGAGTGGCCAGGGTGAGGTATCATTGCTCACCTTTTGTTTGATGTCGAGGTTGTGTATGTTTGCAGCTATAAGCGTGCGTGTACTCCGTCATTCGTCTTCGTGGCGTGGTGCTGAATTAAGCACACTGCCACCTTCATGTTTACCAAGGTAAAAAAAAAAGGTAAAGCAATCCCATTACAGGCCTGGACAGGCCCTGAGGGTTCCAGGAGGTTGAGGCTCCCAGATTTCTAGACAATCGGCACATGAAGGTGGTAAGCCCTACGCACCGGCCGCGTTTACCCCCCAGGAAATATTCCTGGTACTCATTTCTGTTAGAGGCTGAGTCGACTCCAGGGCCATAGTGCGACCGACAGGATTATGTCAATGAAAAATCCACTGCCACCAGCGGGAATCGAACCCGCGACCTGCCGGTTTGTAGCGCAGTGCCACCGCGGCCCTTAGGAGAATGTCATATTTTACGGTTAGCTTGCTTGTTTGCAAGCGCAGTGCATCGAATGCCTTTGTCGCTTATGGTCGTCGAGTTCTGTATTGGAAATCGGGGATTCTATGAAATGTTTGTTGTTTTAATTTTAGTAACAATGCTTATGTGTCCAAGCATGATAACGGTACGTAGGGTGGTTAGGTGGCAGTAGTTTCATGTCTGTATGACGTCTGAGTGGCGGCAAGATTTTTGGCACCCGTCCACACCGGCCCTGGGGCCCACCTGGCCTCCTGTACAGTGGGTACTGGGTCATTCCAGGGGAGTAAAGCAGCCGGGACGTAGCGTTGACCGCCCACCACCCATCTAGCACGGATTTTAAGGAAGGAGTAGAACTGTACTTCTATCCCCCCCCCCCCCTCTGGACCCTCACGGCCTGTTGTAGGGTGAACTTTAAGCTTTCTGATTCTTGTTAAATCGCGCGTATTTAGCCTGCACAGCGGCACGAAGTTGCAGGGACATGAAAGGTACTGTTAGTTGCGTTTTCAAGGTTGTTATTCAGTTTCTGAATTAATTTGTTTTCCTAAAACTACCTGGCTGTCCTAATTCATGGCTTCCGCCACTTGACCTGCACCAACGCATACTTGCCATTTAAATGAATAACTAATGTCTTTCTGTTGAAGACAATGAACCCAAAACGGATGTTGATTACTTCGTTGTCCGTGTTGAAAAATAATTGTCCCTCGGCTGATGAAGGAACGTTTTTATGAAATATAAGGCTTCATTACCGTGTTCACAAAAGCCCGCTGTTGGACGGACGCTTGCGCCAGATGAATCCACTGTGACCCCATTTTATTTAAAAGTAATTTTAACGTCAGCGTCCTTTCTACGCTTAGTTCTTTCCAGTTTTCTGTCTTAAAGAGTTCTGTTTGAAATTTTGTACGATTCTGTCCTAACTCCGATGCGTGCTGTATGCCAGTCTCATATTAGTGCACGACAAAAAGAAAGTTTTTTTCCTGATGTGTATTTGGACTTCTTTCGTCGTCACTGATTATACAAACACAACGTTTCAAAAGCAGACTGCTTTCGAAACGTCGTGTTTGTATAATAAGTGACGATGGAAAAAGTCCAAATGCACATCCTTCATACCACGTATGTTACACCATTGTTTAAGAATTATAGTGTACAACGTTTTTTCCCTTATAGAATCAATATTTTTGAAGCTGTTCTTGAAAAAGTGTCTCAGAATTTGTCTGTATCCCATAAAGGCTTTGTACTAATTGACGATAAATAAAAATTATGGAGCTCGTCACATTGGTGGATGGTTTGTTTGAACGTAACGATTTTTCAAGAATTTTGATGTGTATTATTATGTGTCTTGAAACATGAAATACTATATGAATTTTCTATATTTCCGTAACCTAAGCTCACGTATTTGCATATGAACCTTATTGTTTGTGACGTTTATCTGCAGCTTACGGACGTATTATTCGTTACATAAGCGACACAAACACAGGTGAATGTGTTGTTATGTGGGCAACACAAGTACAGCGAAGGCTCTGCCTGCTCACAGTATCTAATCACTTGTTCCGGTTATGTAACGGTTCGGAATACGGAGTTGCCTTCATTTAAAACGGCAGTCTTCCTTGAGCCCTCACTGCTATCACCTTAATTATTCACAGTCGTATATTCTGTAGGTAATTATCGTGTTATCAAATTGTTCAGGCTGGTTTTACTGGGTTTTGCTGTGCGGTTGCCATGGCCTTCCGTAACAAAACATCGCGGTCACCTTGATGATCACCGAGCGGCAACGTCAGCGTTATACCGCTTCCTCGGAGTTCCTTGACGTAACGTTTCGCAGTTAGCCGATATCCTTTAACCCTTTAAAACACGCTTTTACGTATATGTGCTGTACCTGTTTTCAAAAAGCAAAGGTTAAGTTGGTCCTGTCCACGCCGTGAAGGCGTAAGGTGGAGTAGACTTATACCGCCACCCATTCTGAACCTCAGCACTAGATAAAGCTGTTACCAACTTAACGTCCTGGCACTTTTACCCCCCCCCCCCCCGACCCCGGCGAAAGAACCCACCGCTGCCCGTTAAATAGGAGACTGGGTGGATCACGGTGTCTGTCGGGAATCGAACATAGATCGTTGAGGCCTTGGTCTAATCACTATACCAATTGAGCTGCGCTCCTAGTCAAAAATTTGCCCATCCCGTTTGTAGAAACACGCTGGCTGGTTTTAGCCCTTTCTACAAATTCGACGCTGCTCGAGTGGCTTCGGTAGCTGACACGGCGTACTGAAAATGTGTAAGATTTCTCCCCTCACTTCAGGCAATGATTATGTAGGCAATAAGCCTGTTCAAGTGCAGGCTGCATAAGGCAGGAGGCAGAAGAGAATGTGTCGGTGTGCTGGCCCTCAAGTTCAAGGAGACGGGTGAAATCGCCGTAATGACGGTGATTACTGTAGCTGCATCCTGCTAGGCCTGCTGGCGGCGTTACGTAAGGAGCTGAGTTCAACACACGTGGCGATTTCTCTCACGTTCAGTTACAGCTCAGGCATTTAAACCGTGTTCCCACGGCTGGTGTATGTTGTGGCAGATGCACCAGTAATCACACATTGTACAAGCAGCGACGTAAATTATATTCGCACTGTTCCCACGACTGGCGTGTTTGGCAAACATTCCTACTCGTAACAGCAAACCTCGACCTGATACGGAAATAATCATTCGTGACTGGTTTGAGTAGCGCCGTATTTACTGACAGTGACCAATATTTGTACAAGTATACTGTTCTCACGACGCGTCAAATATACTCAGGTAACAAATGCTTGTCATATATACCACTCGTGGGACGCTGCTTAACCGATCCGCTAGTATAGAAATCTTGAAGAAAGTAATCGTGTAAGGCCTTCGAAGACAGTTGGGGTTAGGGTTGCCGAAACGTTTAACATTTCAACAATTTATAAAACGTATGCGTAACATGACAGTTCTGCCGTGTTCGCTCTGTGTTGTTTAAGTACGTACATAAAAAGTGTAGTAGGCATAAGGGGTTTTTTCCGTCTACGACGTATGTTTGGAAGAGTTATTATTGTCAGTAAGTGACGAGATTTACTTAAGGGTCGCTCAGAAACGCGTACAAGCCTAGACAGTCCGTTATGCCGTCGGGTGTCAAGCAAAATTTCGACAGTTACACAGATTTAGCCGAATTCCACAATACAAAATTTCTTTAACCTTTTAAAGCCTAGCGGTAACTTTACGTACCACCCGGTTTAACATTAAAAAATTCTACGTGGTGCCCACATTGCGTTTATGTGTTTTGTACGGATCTCAGAACAAACTGCAACTTTTGCCTTATAAAGCATTAAGAGATTGGTTTTTGTAACCGAAGTGCAGAGTGTTTACAGCGCGGTACGTACGGAGTCCTTATATAAACAGATACGCTTCGTCTTTAAAGGGTTAAAATCAGCCCAGCGTCCGTGTAATTGTTGTATTCGGACAGATGGACAGATGTGGCGAAGTTAGTAGATGCATTTTTTTGTAGCTCTTTGCGAAAGCGCGATAAATTGTTAAAATCAAGCGAAAAACAGAAGTCGCTCTACGCTTACGTCTCCTCTTACTTCCCAAATCCCCTTTCTTTTGATGCAATCGTAAGGTACTTGTAATTGGAGAACATGGGCCGTCCTTCAATTTTGTAGTAACTGAGTGTATTGTATTGAGAAGCTGACAGTAGTTCGGCTGGTCATGAAGTTTCCGCCACTTACTGTTAACCCTGTTTATAAGTCTTCCACTGGTCTTTCCTGAGCCGGTTAAATCCACTCTACATCTTAATATCCCATTTTAAGATACGTTTTAATATTATCCTCGCATCTACGCCGAATTCTCCCACATGAACTCTTTCAGTCATTTTTATACTGAGATTGTATATGTTTTCCATCTCCACCGTGCGTGCCACATGCACCACCAATCATATCGTCGTTTATTTGATTATCGTTCTCTTACGCAGGGTACAGATTATGAAAATTTACATTATCCTATAGGGGCCGCGGTGGCGCAGTTGGTTGAGGCACTGCGCTACAAACCGGCAGGTCGCAGGTTCGATTCCCGGTGGTGTCAGTGGAATTTTTCATTGGCATAATCCTGTCGGTCGCACTATGGCCCTGGGGTCGACTCAGCCTCTAACGGAAATGAGTACCAGGGGTAAACGCGGCCGGTGCGTAGGGCTGACAGCCTTACCACCTTCATGTGTCTTTTGTCTAAAAAGCTGGGAGCCTCAACCTCCTGGAACCCTGTGGGCCTGTCCAGGCCTGTAATGGGACTGCTTTACCTTCTTTTTTACATTAGCCTATGCTATCTCTCCGAGCTTCCTGTTACTTTCCGTGTCTCGTGGGCCCAAATGTATGCCTATTTCCCATCGCCACATTCTGTCACCCAGTCTGTTGTTCCGGTCCACGTAACGAAACAAAGTAAATGTTTTGTACGTTTCGAGCCGTGTCTAGTGGCGGCAGAATCGCCATATTTATGGATTGTACATATTTCTGTGGACTTCTTGAATGTGTTATGGGAATAATTAAATGTGCATGCAACCTCGATACTCTTATATCGGCACTGTTATATCGATACTCATTAGAATACTGTTCGTCACGCTGAAGTCGCCTCACGTCCAGTATAGGATGCCATTTTGGATTCTTTTGAATGGACTGTCTGAAAATGGATGTGTCATGTACGCGAAGCAGTTGTAAGCGGGACAGTGAAGGGAGTGGTATGGTTGGAAGGTTACATAGTCGATGTAGTGACTAGGTTACTGGCTGGACGATCCGGGGTTTGGTTCCCGGCTTGAGAAAGAAGTTTTTTCCTTCTCGAAAACGCCAGGATCCACCCAGCCTCCTATGGAGGTAAAGCTGGAGGGTGGGGGGGGGGGGGGAATGAGGCTGACTACAGACCAAAGTTTAGAATGAGTGGAACTGTGCTTATGCTGCCCCCTATACGCCTTTGTGGTTTGTGCAGGAACAACTCAGCCTTTTCTACCTTTACTGTAAGGACGGTGTCGTTCATCGTAGTTCTTGTCAGAGTGAGAGCAATGTTAATTGCACGCCTCGTACATTTACAGTTTTATTTATGTTAAATCAGGCTTTGTATATACAGTTGAACCCGCTTATAACGACATCGGTTTGTACGACACCTCGCCTATAGCGTCAGATATTCTGTGGTACCAATCAATTCCTCACTGTAAACCATAACATTATACTCCTCGGTTATAACGACAAAAAATATTCAGCCCCTGTCGTGACGTTATAACGGAGTTCGACTCTAGTTACCGCCGTGCCTTCAAGGGTTCGTCCGTATTTTATTTTATTTACCCGTCCCATTTGCCCCAGAATTGCTGCTTTTTCTCAAGGCAGCAGAGTCGTTCCTGAACGGCGAGGCGTTAGGCAGATAAGATCCTTGCATTTTGTAGAACCCAAAGTTCTATTGCTCTGTTCGAAACATCCCACTTCTTAATCTGTTGCCTGTAAATACATGTTTCGGATATGAAATGTGAAACAGCACTGTGACATTTTAACACATGATTTACAGAAGTGTTAGAAGGTCTGCAATAAAGGTCTGACTTGTACTAGGTGGGACTGATTTAATTAAGTTGACAAATCGATTTTAAATGTCACAGTTATGTATATGTGATATGCATTCCCCTTGCAGAGGGAAGTGCCTGTTTTCTACGGTAGCTGTCGCAGAGGTGTGGCTCCCCTATTCATACCGTGCGGTTTCTCCTTGCAAGTACGAAGGTTAAACACATGTTACACGATGCAGCACACATACCTAAAATATTTTCACATATACTTTGTCTGAACCATGCGTGATGATTTGTCGTACAGTGAGTAGACGAAGGTTATGAAAGAAAATTGCCCTGGCTTTAGAGAAGTCTGCCGTATGGCGAGCCTAGGAAGCCTAGCAGTTCTGCACTATTTAGTAACATGCACGAACTTAGTAACATTTATGTCTGTAAGTAATTTTGCCAAACACTTTCCGTTTAAGGAAGAAACATGAAAGCACGTGTTCTAAGTAATCATGAATGAAATAAGGATTTTGTCTGTTTGTTAGTTTATCATGAATATGGTGCATCCCTGCAAGTTTTCCCCCCTTACTGTAACATTAATATAGCCAACTGTTCTGCTGGTGCCTCATTGCAATTCAGAACTCAGAGCAAAGTCGTCCCTGCTCTAGCGTTAACAGAGTGAGTCTTAATTCTTCGCCTGCATATGAATATCGGAAGTACGCTGAAAAAATCCAGTAGATGTCTGATGGTGATGTAACAGTCTACATCAGTGTCTGGTTATGACGTAACAGTCTACATCAGTATCTGGTTATGACGTAACAGTCTACATCAGTATATGGTTATGACGTAAGAGTCTACATCAGTATCTGGTTATGACATAACAGTCGACATCAGTATCTGGTTATGACGTAACAATCTACGTCAGTGTCTGTTTATGACGTACCAGTCTACATCGGTATCTGATTATGACGTAACAGTCTACATCAGTATCTGGTTTGGACGTAACAGTCTACAGCAGTATTTGTTTATGACGTAACTATCTACATCAGTATCTGGTTATGACGTAACAATCTACATCAGTGTCTGTTTATGACGTACCAGTCTACAGCAGTATCTGGTTATGACGTAACAATCTACATCAATATCTGTTTATGACGTACCAGTCTACAGTAGTATCTGGTTATGACGTAACAATCCACATCAGTGTGCGATGGCTCACCCTCAAACAAACATTTTTACCTAATTTTAAAGTTGTCTATTCCGTGGTTTTTGGATCGCCGTGCTCATTTATTATGTAGTTGGTGTAGTAAACCAATGCATTTTTAAGACAGTCTGCCCTAATGTTTTGCCTTCACACAGTTTTCCAGTGTGATACGGATACAGCCTGCATAGTTGTGGCGTTAAGGAAGTGACACGCAGCGTAGCCACAACACCCAGCTTTTACAGCTAGCCCCAGAGATAACGCAGTGGACGGCTGACAGCACACGTAATGTCAGAACCGTGTTTGTACCATGCTTAGGCATACAGTATGCGCGTACAGGCAATCCTATCATTACTGTCCTCTTTCCGAAGTTAATGTAATCTAATATATAGAGTGCTCTGTGTCAAGTTGACCAACTTCATGTGCTTTTACTTAAGGTCATTTGGAGTAAAGTGCTTTAAACTATACGTGAATTCGGCGTCGCTCCAGCTGTTTGGTCAAGTCATAGCAGAATATTATGTGCATAAAAATAGAAGTTTCTTTCCTCTGTTTTTCTTGTTTGTCACTGCTGTCATAACTGATGTCTCGCAATATTTTGAAGTTTATTGCTGCTGCTGTTGCCAGCTAATTTAGCCTCTGTTTCACACCACTAATTTACATTAACATAATCCTTCTGGTCGCACTATGGCCCTGGGGTCGACTCAGCCTCTAAAAGAAATGAGTACCAGGAATATTTCCTGGAGGGTAAACGCGGCCGGTGCGTAGGGCTGACAACCTTACCACCTTCATGTGCCGATTGTCTAGAAATCTGGGAGCCTGGACCTCCTGGAACCCTCAGGGCCTGTCCAGGCCTGTAATGGGATTGCTTTACCTTTTTTTTTCACACCGCTAACATACTGAAGGCTACTGCGTGAATGTTTTTCCGGATAGGTTTAGGATTTCCGTTCACAACTTTTTTTAATTTTACTTCTGATACTCAGAAGACGAAATGAGCGGGTTCCACAGAAACATTGGTACCGTTCTACCAAACTACACGGGCTCATATGTCGGTATACCTTCAAAGCCCATATTTCGTCTCTGAATTTGAGTCATATTCTTTCTTAGAATTTTCGGAACAAACTATACCTAAGTGATGTGAATTTGTAACGTTATTTACACGTCGTACTAACATTTTAAATCGCAGTGGTAATTATTTGTAGCGCGTCCTTAACAATCGGAGTCTATGCATTTTGCCCACAGTGCATTTATATGTTCCGTATGATTTTACATTAAACAGCGACTGTTTCTCTAACGTTATTTGACAGTTGCCCGATATAACGGAGACTGTTCACTGTGAGATAGGATTGTAAGAACTTGAAGCTTCAGACAGCTTAATGCGCTGGACTGCGCTGCTTCCTTGAAATTCTACTTACGTGGTTCGTGTCAATTTTACTTACAAATGTTACAGAAGGTCAGAAGAGTATGAAAGGGAAAGGGATATCAGTAAAATTTGGAAGACAAACCGGAAGTGTGTGTAAAGCAAACCTGGCTATGCGACCGAACCACACAGCCTTCAGGTGTTATTAGTGTTTGCCCGCTAAAAAGTTGGGACGGTACAGAGGAAGTCCGAATAACGTGACGTAACGTACGTGGAAAATACTCTTGCTAAAGTATCAGCTGTGGAGTATCCTTGTCATAAGCTTGAAGCTTCAACTTTCACGTCGTCATTCTGTAACCAGCCAATTGCCAGGACACAGATGAAGTTCCCAAACTTAAAAGACTGAGGATGTGACAATATGGTGCCACGTCAGGACTATAGTTGAGTGTGGATCAATGGCGGAATGGTGATTAGCAGGGCAAAACCGAAGAAACGCGCAGAAATATCTGCTTCAGTGTCACTTCGTCTACCATGAACTTCACACGAAGTGACGCCTAGGATTGAACTCAGGCTCTGCGGTCAGACACCTACCAATTAGGAACAAACAATGTCTTCCACAATCATCTCTGTCTGTGGTAGGACTCAGTCAGTAAAGTGACCACTCTACGAGCTCGACGACTGAGGAATCGGTGTTCGATTACAACAGGAGAAAAACCTTGTAATTATCCAGACTGGGTCTGTTACCCACCCAGCACAAAGCTATAGGGTCGTCAAGCAGACTATGTATTGCCAGTGTTAATAACCTCCACTCCCTCACACATTTCGATTCTTTGAAGTTTTACACTAAACACAGGGAAATGTTGACCTTTACCTTCGTGACATATGTGTTGAGCGGGTAGCGCAGTGGACATAGCGGCTAGGCTAGGGGCTCGAATCTGAGGTTGAGCCTGAGTGGAGCCCATCTACTCGCCCCCCCTCCTCCGGGCCCTCAGGACATGTACAGGACGACTTTACCTTTTCGTACGCTGACATGCGTATTGTAGCCAGTTTTTTAACATATTCAACCCGTCCTGAAGATGGAGACAGCATGTTTATAAGAAGCGATGGTATATGCCTAATTGGGCGGTCTTACCACATGGGCACATGGGCCTGGTATTAGTTTCAGCGCTGGAATGCGTTCATACGGGTTGGAATAAGACTTCGCGTGTAGCGTGGAAGACTGTGAGTGGCCATTAAGACCCCGCTGTCACGTCCATGACACATAGACAGGAATGCCGTTACGATTGTTCTGCGGCCATTAATGGGACAAGTGGATAAGGACACAAGGATAAAACAGGAAGTGCGACTCAAGTACACTGTTCTTTATACGGAAAATGCGAGGTCTCTAAATCGTGCTGCATATCGAATTGTTGAGTCATACTGATGTAACAACAAGAGCTGAGCATTTTAAAACTGGGGTTTCTTTTTTTAATGGTGTTATATAGCATCAACAAAAGCTTGGGTTTATTGGCTATGTTTGTCTTTAGAGTAAACCGTATTGAACTGCACTGAACACAGTCCTTGAGAACCTAACCGTTTCCTAGCTACTCAAAAATACCGTACGTTTTACAAAACACGATTATGCGTTGCTGTTTTGATATGATTTCCGCTATTGGTCCATTCCACTAACTAACTAACTAACTAACTAACTAACTAACTAACTAACTAACTAACTAACTAACTCCATGGAGCAGAGGCCTTCTTGAGAAGCTAACAGTTTCTCAGCCAGTCAAGGAATTCCCCACATTTTATGGAACCTGGTGGTTCATTACCGCATTCACAAGAGCCCGCCACCTGTCACAATCCTAAGCCAGCTCAATCTAATCCATGCTCATCCCGCTTTTTGAAGATCCATTTTAATATTATCCTGCCATATACGCCTGGGTTTCCCAAGTAGTCGCGTTCCCTCAGGTCTCCCCACCAAAATTCTGTATGCACCTCTCGTTTCCCCCATACGTGTTACATGCCCCGCCCATCTCATTCTTCCCGATTGGTTACCTGAATAATATTTGGCGATGAGTACAGGTCATTAAATTCCTCGTTATGCAGTCTTCTCCACTCCCCGTCGCGTCGTCCCTCCTAGGCCCAATTGCTCCATTTCACACCATCCCTATCTGTACCCTTAAATCACCCACCCATTTATGACAACCTCTTCTCAGGTTGTCTCTTTTGTTTGTGTTTGCGTACGAAAACTTAGCATGCATTTCTGTTCTCATGAGCGTCGTACGGCAACTACATCTTATCGTCTTTGATTTATTCACCTTAATAATCAGGGGTTCACAAACCCTGGGCGCCAGGTCGCCCGGGCAACCAGATTTTAAACTGTCACGCCTAATATCTGTGGATCCTTACTGTGGTACTTACTTCATTTTATCCCTCTGGCGCCTGGAACTTTGAGGTGGCTCCTATATTTTGGAAGCTTTTTCTACCCTTGTTCATGACGATGGTAATGAACACAAAATGTGAAGCCCCTCTTTAAGCAGTTTCCTGCGGCCTCCTGGTACTTCCTGCTTGTCAGGTGCAAATAAAACTGCTGATACAACAGAATTTTTCGCTGAAGAAAATTATAAGTGTATGGATATCACTGAAACAGCCTTGTCTGTTTCAATGGTACGTTACTTTGACATCTGCCTTTCATAATCAGGATTAGGGACTTCAGTGTTTTCTTCACTAGACATTAGAAAATTAAGATGGACAATGTGTGTATTTCATAAGGGGGAGGTAAAAGCGTTTGTGTTTCTATTAAGTGTGTAGAGAGGCGCTGCCAAAGCAGCGTGATAAACCGGTGCCTGCACCCGGAGGCGGAGGTTGGTTCTGCATAAACTTGGTACTTCAAGGAGAGGCTCACCACAAGGACCATGCTTAAACGTGAGGCTCGCTGCAAGGGCAGTGCTTTAAAGGAGGCTGGCTGTAGAAGCAATACTTAAGAAGAACCTGGCCCTAGAGGCGGTATTTCGGAAGAGGCTGTCAATAGAGGCCGTTTACAGGGACGGCAAAGAGTCTGTCTATAAGAGCAATACCTCAAAAGAGGCTCGCCATACGGGTGTTACTTCAAAACAGGCTCACCGGGGAGGCGGTATTTAGGTAAAAAAGCTTACTACACGGGCGTCACTTGAAAGAGAAGCTCTGTAGAAGGGCGGTGCTTAAAGGAGAGGCTCACCGCAAGGGCAGTTAGCACACAGCAGGCAACAGTTGCGGAATCAGAATCACAGGCCGCAAGATGTGTGGACCGAAGGCAAAACATGGCATTCTTTATTATAAGGATGTAGGGGACAGCAATGGCGTTGAGAATTGCCCATAGCGATGTCATGCAGCCTTGAATGTTTCTGCGCGTGGCATTCTCCGGTACTTTTGTTGGGTTCATTCAAATGCAGTTTAAGTGCAGTTAATTTTCTGAACATACCAGGTGTTACGTGATTATCCTTATTGGTCAGCGTCACGAGTAGGCTGCCGGCTGAACGGCCAACGAATAAGCATTCGATTCCTGGCAGGGTCACGAGATTTTTTCATTCTCCACAGCGTCCAAACCAGCACTGTGTCTCACACAACCTCTAATTCAATGCACATCTGGGGATTTTTTCACGGAAAGTAAAGCGGCTGGGGCGTCAAGCTAACGACTCATCTCCATTTAGTGCCAAGGTTAAAATGCGTGGTCCTATACCATCCTTTATCCGCATGCCTTTATGGCGTGGTACTTAATTAAGCACACAACAGCGTAGTCGGTGTAGCTACTGGCAACGAGCTGGACGGTCTAGGGTTCGAATCCCGGAAGGAGATTTTGTGTTGTCTAAAAAATTTACAGACTGGCCCTGGGGCACACTCAGCGTAATATTCAATGGGTACTGGATTCCTTTCCCGAGGGTAAAGCGGCCGGGGCGTGAAGTTGACGACGCATCTCTATCTAGTGCCAAGATTAAGAATCAGTGGAGCTATATCTCTGCTCTCCCTGTATGCTTTCGTAGCGTTGATAGGGACTGCCTGACCCTTGAAGATGAAACCGATAAACTGTCCCGAAACTCCGGTTAACTACCAATCAACACTGTGTAACATCCCAGAAGAACGAATACACCAAATTTTTGCAAGGTCCATACCGGCTATATGCGAGTAATGAATGGTTTATCGTCTGCACTGACGTTGAAGTCTTCTAAAGAATTAAATATTTGATGCAATGGTTTGCCGCTTACACTGGCGTTGAAGTCTCCTAGAGGGTGAAACATTCAGTGATGGTTGCTTGCTTACCCTAATTTGCGGCGTTCTGTGCACCATAAATTTCAACATTTAATACATAAAACCAGTAAACTGAATGGGACTGTTTTCCTAGTTGAACGTCTAATTACGTGACTGTTGTTTCCCCCACCGCCTTTTATTTGTATCACGCGACAGTAAGTCACGGCGCCAGTCGCCCTGCATTGGCATTACTGTGTTGCGAAGAATAATTTGTTCGTAGTGGAACTGCAACTTTGTCGTGCAGCAGAACTTCCCCGAAAATCAAAAAGTAGACGGCGATGGGATTAGTCGTTGTATATGCGTACTGCACACTGCCACCTTCGTGTGTGTTACTAAGGAATGCGATTGCTACAAAACGACGGAATGGTAGACTTTATACCTGTGTGATAAAATTAAATATTTAAAACCCGGCAGTAACTATGCAAACCATCTGTTGTCACTTTAGGAAGTTGTATATTTTGTGACTAGTGTAATTGTGTTTCATGCAGTTCTCACTACAAACAATCATTATTTCGCTATACAGCATTAACCTTTTGGTCTTTAAAATGGCCACGGTGTGTGTTGTCTGTGAGTTAGGAACAGAGTTTCTTCAGTACATCATTTAAATGGATAGCAGTCTTCAACTCTGTGCCGTGGCTGAGATAGACAGTGGCCAGCCTGTCACTGCAGATACCTGGGTTCGATCCTTGGCCAGTAAATATTAGATTTGTTTTGAACAAAGTGACACTGGGACAGATTTGTCTCCCAGTACTTCTGTTTTCCCCCTGTAGTATCATTCCACCAGTGGTCCATATACGTCTAAATACTGCTCTTATCAGAAGGACGAGAGGGCGAAACCTGGAGACCTTGAAATAAAGCAGTGCCCTTTCGTGTGTCAGAGAGTATTGGATAGAAAAGTACTTTCAGGTATCACTCTTCGAAGGGTTAAAATTTAATCTTAAAGAGAATAAAGTAGGTTAACTTTAGTTGCCGTGGCAAGAACTGCATTTGGCTGGACGTGTGGAAGTTGAAGCTTCGACTGTCTTAATGTCAAAGTGTTGTTTGATTTATTCGTGCACTGCTGAGACAAAACAGGATATATGACCTCGGACCTGAAACCCTTGCACCAAACAAAAGGTTGACAAGCTGATGGAAATGACTCAAAACGCGTAGGTACTGCGGGCACTGTACACTTTTAATAGACGCGTTCTCCTTGGACAATTTATTTTAATCCAAGCTGACAAGTTACTTGACGCGTATGGTCTGGTATTAACCTAAATATTATTCGTAATTATCACCTTGTAATTAATATATTCCTAGGGGTCTCGATGCTTATAAACACAGGGTTCATCATGCGGAAGCTGATGAGGTTGAGTGGGGTGCTTCACTCTGCAGTAATTGGTCTCTAGTTTTGACGTACGCCTTTCAAGTTTTAAACCAGCTGAACGATATTCACAATACACGATATGCGAATTACGCCACTGATTGCCAAAACAACGGCATACGGCTTAATTTTCCATAATTAGGATGCTAATGATATGGAGGAAACGAAAATATCTGAGTCTGGGACAGAACTAGCTACGCTTAATTTGAGATACTAGCATAATACGCAATAACAAACCCGCGAAAAATGCACGATTTTTATTAAGGTAATTTCTTTGAAAGTTGTAAGGTAACATGGCGGCTGGACGAAGTTTTTTGCTTGTGGTTTAACTCAAGCGTGCATCCAGGAATTTTCCTTGGGGGTGGGGGAGGGGGTGGTGGCAGATCCTGAGGTTACATATAATTGGTTCGGTTTTAAAAATTATGTTATAAAAATCATGTTGTGAGTACATCATAACACTGTCTGAAACTGCATGTATATACAGACAAATGTAACTACACGTTACATGACTCAATGACAGGATCTTATCTTCTTGTTTTGTTTTAGATTTTATTAATTTAATTTTCAAAATTCTAATGTACTAGACATCAGCCGATTTCATTGGCTGATTTCGGCTGAAGAGGAAATAATGTAAAACGTTTGATATCATATCTACAAAATCTGTGATTTTTAAATTTCTGTGTTGGGGATTTTGAGGGGGCTGCAGCCCGGCAGGCCCCCCTTCTGTGCGCCCTTGGTTTAATTTGCTAACATGACGTTGCGAACCTTGTAAGTTGTGCCTGGCAAATTTAACGTGTACAGAATCTGTGTGCCAAATAATGATGATGATGATGATGATATAGTCAACTCGGTTATAACGTCATGAAGAAGACTGAATATTTTGTGTCGTTATAAACGAGTGTTGTTATAACCGAGAAGTATAACGTTATGGTTAACAGTGAGGAATTAGTTGGTACCACAGAATATCTGACGTTATAAACGAGGTGTCGTATAAACCGATGTCGTTATAACCGGGTTCGACTGTAATATGAAAACTTTTGGTGCACTGTATGAAACGTCGTGGCTAAACTGTTTCCAGTAAGCCGTGGAGATTGCAGTCAGATGCATTTGTGTAGCGATTGGCCAGTATAGAATGCCTTGTTTGGTGCACGCCAATGCAGGAATTATTCACAATATCACCCGGTTCGCTTCCTGTTTCTCGCAATACCTGCCTTCTTGCCAAATAACGCTGACTGCTAATACAAGCCCTTCTCAGGCTGACTGCTCATTGTATGCACTGCACATTGTGTGGACCCTTCCAAACGTTGGGGGGCGTGCCAAACCTGCTAATCTGACAAACAAATTGTGCCAAAATCCGACACTGTGTCAGATTTTGTCTGCGCTCTTCTAGAATATTACGCAGCGTACAGTGGTAATCCTTTGCCGACGTTTCGGGACAACGTATGTCTTATTTTTTCTTTTTGGAGTTCTTGACCCTTGAAGATGGGACTGATACATTGTCCCGAAAGGTCGGTACAGGATTACCTCGGAAGGCTGAAATCACGGATTTTTTCAGATTTATAGCTACCTTGGACGTCCCCGGTAGTCTGTGTAAAATGTAAAAGTAAGTTTGTTATTGTGCTTGAATAAAACCACGTCATGAGGATGTGTGAGGGAGTTGAGGTTCCTAACATTGGCGCTAGGTGGAGATGAGTGGTCAGCATCACAAGACACGCTGCTTTACCCCCGGTAACGTGTTAATATCAGAGCCGGTATGTGTGCTGATTCCTCAGTTGTCCAGCCCATCGCCTGGTTACTATGCTGACTGAGCTATTCAGCATCGTCTAGGTTTTATACTGGAACGTTTTCGAAATTTGGCTGTGTTACCGTTTTAAAAAGCAAGGGGCCTTTTTGGATTTGCTGGTCTCGGTTAGTGGAACAGGAAAAGTTTCATGATTGAAAGTTGTCTGTTTCCAAGGACCCACCATAGTACGTCTTTCTTCTGTCCAGAAGACGGACACAGGCATAGCTTCCGAAATGTTATTTTCTTTGGAATGAGGTAGTCAGGTACCTGGAAGAAGCAAACTTCAGTGCCTGAGGCTAACTCGCTCCAATGAACACAACAGATTGGGTCAATCTTTTCTCCTGCAGACAGAAGCAGAACACGCTTACAAAACATTGTTTTCAGTATCAAACTTAGTCTCAGGCGATCTGTCCAGCGTATAAAAACTTACTGTAATTAATTTTCGACAACAACATTCAGAAATATTGTCTTTCACTCTTTTAAAGTAAGATTTGTACACTAGTTTCGGGTGTTGCACCAGTCCTTGTAAATGTATTGGCAAATACAAGGTTGTGGAAAGTTTCGATCTAGAATGTTGATCCGCACACCTGAT
Organism: Coptotermes formosanus; assembly: GCA_013340265.1. NCBI lineage: Eukaryota > Metazoa > Arthropoda > Insecta > Blattodea > Rhinotermitidae > Coptotermes > Coptotermes formosanus. Next base: position 155,216 of record BLKM01005747.1, read on the forward strand.
ATCTTCACTGAAGTACTCGTTGTTTCCCTCGGGGTTTTAAATACGATCCTCCTTAAATATTCTTTTAAATTCGTTACCCTCTAAAACCATGGATCAGAGTCCTTGAGATACTGGTCGCTATCATCCTATTATTTGACTTTTGCACTTGGAATAGTGTTCTTAAATAAACTAAGTAATAGAGGCATACAAGATACTTGTAATGAATGTCAAATGACTTTCGAAGCTGTTGGTTCTGATTTACAGATATCGACATAACCGACAGGCTTGGACAGAAATACATGGACTTGAGAGGTGACTGTACATGATGCTCTAACTGGTAAGTGTCCTTACATTGGTATCGACATATGGATAGGACGTACGGTAGTCCAAGCTGGCAAGGAACTCCAGGATTAAATGTCAAGGTTGCTGTATGAAAGTTCATGAAGTAACATTTAGCCTTCCGTAACTAGTCATTGCATTTCACTACCCTTCGGGATGTGCGGCACAGAAATTAATACATCATACTTTAGGTACTCGCGGGGGTGAGTGTGAAGATTAGTAATGTGCCGCCGTATAACTTGGCACATAATTACCAACCTTTCGTAAGACCAAAAACCAAATCATTAACTGCGTGAAAACTTGAGTGCTCATATAAATGATCGATACATCAACGCATATGTAACGTTCCGTTTGCGGACAGTAAATGAACAAACGGGTTAAGACATTTGATAAACACTTTTATAGGAGAATTCGTGTGCTGTGAATGGACTGAAAGGAGAGGCTTTGTCAGCACTGCTTTTCTGCTTTGCTTTACCATACGCCATTAGAGACGTACATGCAAACCAGTAGAATTTAAATTGAACGAGAAACATCAGAGTCTTGTCTATGCTGACGACTTCAGTGTATGGGGCGTGGACATAAGTACTATACAGAAAAAGCAAAAACTATTATCAGTCACTGGTAAAGAAAATAAATAGTGAGGTAAGCAAAGAAAACACAGTAAATTCTTTTTGGAGTTTTCGACCCATGCAAATGAAGGCACTACCTTTCTTAGAACCGTCGGACGGTACTGACCTGCAGACAATGTCACATTCCAGAATACCTGAAGCCTCAATTAAACTTCTGTGTGTACCTCAAATCTCGCATTTTGACCATGTAATGGGCCCTAATGGGTTTCCCTCGAATTAGTTGTGTTTGTTAACGGTAGATGGCACTAGGCTATTCAGAAAGACGCCTGCAGCTCTTAAGATGGCTTTTTGTCGCCGTCTCATTGTGCATTCTTGACTCCTTGCTGTCGGAAGGCAGAATGGGGTGTTGGTTATATGGTACACTAATCACATCCTAGTACCATACACAAAGATGTGCCTTTCGTAACTGATGTATTTTACACTGTTAAACAACAGTACCCTTGAATTTACAGTGTACGTGAATGAACTACCCATTGGAAATTCGTGGAAACTTCGTACCTCATTTAAATAATATTTTAAAGTCAGTACCTCACAAAGCACTGCATGTTCATTACAAAGATCGGTCGGTTAATGGGGTTATGTAAACAGCTGATCCACGTAAATTCTGAGAAAGAAATGTCATGTATCTTAAAAGCAATCGGTAAATAATTACCACTCCCTGTGAAGAGTTAAGCTTTGTAAAATTTGAGATTTTCACGGTGATGTGACTTACATCATGGGCTTCCATGGTGTTACAAGTTGTAGCCTGTTACATGGGTACCAGCGTTTTAGAGTAAGTCTATGTTGAAGAAGAATCAGTGTATATGAAACGTCGGTAACCAACTACCTGACTATATGGCGCCTTTCCCCAAGCAAGTTCACTATGTTATAAACAGGTAATGTGCCCTGGTGATGTAGGTAGCATGGTCCTCTGCAACGTCAGCATGCCTCTACCAGGCTGCACGCTGTCACAATTTACAAGACAGCATTCTGGAAAATTCAAGTCTTCTGAGATATTACACTGTTTGAATTATCAGTCCAAGAACTGAAAATACCCTGAAGACGGAGGAAGCAAGGTACAGAGAAACGACCGTGACTACGTACGAACTGACAAGGCGTCATATTTGAAGAGACTGAAGCCGTCATCAACACCGCTATGAAAGCCTCAAATCTCACAGATAAATTAGCAGTTGTCCATTTGCTTAATTAATCACCACGCCGTGACTACGTATGGGAAAGTGGAGGTGTACTTCCACGCATTTGTAACCTCGACACTGCATTGTGATGAGGGCTCAGCTTCACATTCCGGCCTCTTGCTTTTGAGAAAACAATCTGATCCTCAGTGTTCGGAAGGCCGTGCGGCCGGTCGGTTTGGACTCCATGCAGAAGAGGAAAATTTCTGACACTGCCGGCAGCCGAACTCCGCAGCACGAAGCACTGTACACGTCTTGTAGATGGACTGATTGAAGGTCATACTTAGCCACTCGATTACAGTTACAATATCATCCTCTTGTGATGTTTATTAACGCGTTGAACCTTCTACATGTGCAGTCCGCTCTTTAATACGAAAAGTGCCGAACAAGTTGGATGAAGCCAAAAGGTTCTGATTTGTATTTGGGAAGTCACCAGTTCGAATCTCGGACAAGACACCAGACATTTTGTCTTCCTTTTTTTTTATTTGCTGATGTCCTTGGCAAATTCGGGGTATATTTTAAACGTTTCCGTATACCTTCCAATTTATTCAGTGTCGCGCTGTTATTCGGAAGCACATACATCCCAATTTACTGGCAGCGTAGGTGAATGAACTAAAAGCATTAAGCCGGGAAAGCTCAGTGGGAATAGTGAAAAGGCTACACGATAGAAAACCGACGAATGGAGGTTCAATTCCCAGCAAGGGCAAAAGATGTTTCATTTCTCCCAAACGTTCAGACCGGCTCTGGGAACTACCCATTCTCGTACGCAAAGGGTATCAGGAGCGCTTTCCCCGAAGGTAAAGCGACTGGAGCGCCAAGCTTAACACTCGTCTCCATGTGGTGCAGTGTTTCGCACTGGATGGAACCATACCTCCACTCTCACATACGCCTTCATAGCGTACACAGGCTGAACCTTACCTTTACAAACACGAAAACTATGCGCAAGAAAGTGGGTGCAGGAGCAGTGACATACCTGTGTTATTTCCTGGTTTCTGAACGATTAAGGACAGAGGTTGACAGGGCACATTTCCAGATGGTGATAGTGGCGATTCTGGTGGTGTAAGTGCGGAAGTACCATCTTCAGCATTATTCCCAACAATTCCTTCCAATCTCTTTTGACTCTCCAGTAGCCGCTGCTGTTGCATATGCAACCGGTTCTTGATAAGAAAGATCTTCGGCATGGTGCTGTTTCACTGTTTCACCTCTGGATAAGATAACCACTTGTTTTTTGCGGATTGTTTCCGGTATGCAGCAGACATTTAAATATCCGCTGCTTGTAGTCTGCACAAAGTAATTGACAATCAACAGTTATTTCTGAACATCAATGTCCTTTACCGGGATGTCTTAACGTTATTTCACAAGCGATCTGTCTCGGCTCATCTCTGAACCTTGAGAAAGCACTTTCAGCACAAAACAGTTAACAGTAATACGAAATCACTTTCAATATCACCAGATTCACTTGATGAAGTAGATATTTAAAAGTTATTTCACTTGTGGTTGTAGAATATCCAAAAGCACAAATGTTTGATTTCATTTGTTCCCAAAAATGTCGTCAAGTCTTCGCGAATGAAAATCATTCCACGTTAAAACCTTCATATTCGTCATGTACACATCCAAAAATGAAGGAAACACACCACTTAAGAGCTACATACGACTGTATTAAAAGTAGAAACCTGTATATGGATTTACGTTTAATTAAAATGCTGTAAAATACACCGTGTTTCCATTCGGTCACTTTTCCTTCCGGTCTGTGAGTTATAACTGTTCAACCTTCCGGTACGGCACACAAGTCACACTGATAGCGGTACTCGTGTGCGACCAGCACCGTGCGGCCTCTCTCGCGAACTGAAAGGACAAACCGCTGAACAACGGTTTGGTTGGCGGCGGAGAGGTGGAAGTTTGGCCTTCCTCAGTCAGTTGGTGGCCCCTACACAGCTATACCGTACAGCAAAACAGATAGGGGGTAGTCACTGTCAAGATCACGGTTCGCCTCGGAAAAAACAAGGGCTTCAGCGGACATCAACAGACGTTTACCGTCGAGACCATGATGACCGCGCATGCGTATATCCTTTCTTCTTGCATTGGAATGACGTCTTTCCTTTCTCTGTCTTCATATCTTGTCGTGATTTGTTTCACGTTTGCTTTTGGTTGAGAAGCGAGACCTTCTTACTGTACTCGAACATTACTACGAGATGTACTGCACTCGGATATTCCACAGAGTGTAAGCGTCTGTCCGCCTTTAACTGAGGGTATTTTGTCTTTGTATTACACACAACCGGCGGAAACTGAAGAGCGGGTTTTCAAAAATACGTGTGCACACTTTAACAAGAATTTGGTTCCCTGCGGGAAACTGCGTTGTGTGGGTTTCTAGTAGTGGCTACAACTAAAAGGTAAAATTCACCCTAGAACAGGCCATGAAGGCTCAGACAGGGAGTAGAGGTATTTATTACCTGTCTCCGTGCAGACGTCGTGTGACGTAACGTACGCATACAGACATCCATAAGCTGTGTCCCGTTATGTCAATGCATACGTGTACAGCATAGACAGCAAATGAAGTAAATTGATCTTTAGTTTCGCAGTCCTTACCTCTTCTACCTACTTGTTCACAGTAGGTGTCGAGGTTGTTTACTTGCACTGGATCACACTCAGACACACACCGCAGTCGGTAGGACTCCTCCTCTGGACGAGGGATCGGCCCGTCGCAGAGACCTCTACCTGACAACACAAACACTGACAAGAGACAAACAACCATGCCCAAGGTGGGATTTGAACCCACGATCCCAGCAAGCGCTCTACCGCAGACCTGCGCCTTAGACCGCGCGGCCACTGGGGATCGGCAGTAAATTGATCTACTAGAGGTAAATTTCTCCCTATAGCATGCTAGTAAGGCACAGAGGTGGAGTAACCCCGGCGCTAGACGTCGGTGTATGGTCAACGCCACTCCGCAGCCCCTTTACCCAAAGGAAAGACCCGGTGGGCGACATGTCCGGTCTGGACGGGTGCGGAAAACCTCCTCCCACACCGGGATTCGATCCCCGGACCATCCAGTGGGTACCGAGTCACTATACCGACTGAGCTATCCCGGCCCACACTGGGTACAACTACTGTAGTTAAAGATCGATTGGTCCCAGCGCTGTAAGTTAGGTGAATTCTGCATTTTTCGTACTTCTATTGTCCCTTATTACAAGTCGGTCGCCGTTGAAATTGGAATGTGTCTCTGAAAATAAGCACTTCACTTATTGTATTGATTAGGTCCGTACTTTTTGTGCTGCTTTAAAATACAGGGCATGTAGGTTTTGGTGGTATGGGTTGTGATCTCGTTGAAGTTTTGTAATCGGCTTCGCTACCCGGATCCACTTCATTACCAACACAGCAACAAGAAAATTTTTCTTTAATCATATAGGTATCCGGGTCACTAGAGCACTAAATGTGTAGGCCTCTTTCGTTTTTCTCAAGACCTCACATCTGAAACGTTTTTCTCTAGACCTCACATCTGAAATGTTTTTCTCTAGACCTCACATCTGAAATGTTTTTCTCTAGACCTCACATCTGAAACGTTTTTCTCTAGACCTCACACCTGAAACGTTTTTCTCTAGACCTCACATCTGAAATGTTTTTCTCTCCAGTAAGTATTTAACTGCACTCGAGGTGCCGTGAGAAAAGCAATTGAATTTTCATTTAAAGTGTCACTTATTGGTGTCCGGTTTTAACGAAAATTGGAATCGCTCGATTAGGTTTAGTGGGCGTCTGACATTCTATTTGAGGTTATGGCAGCGGTATTGCTGGGAATTTGGGTCTTCTGGTATGATACTGTCTGCAGCAATCCAAGAGTACCGTCTAAGACTGCGTCACCCTGAAGATGAAGACATCATGTTCCTTCGAAAATTCGCTATTGACTAGCTTACACGGCGTAACACACTAGAAGACTTGACTGTTCTGCGATATACATTTTCAAAGAATGTGCCCAATAGTTTCTGCGCTGATATGATACGACAGACGGACAGACGTGACCTCCACGTAAGGTTTTCGATTTTACCTTCCTAAGAACTTCCTTGTCACTAACAGCTGCGTCATTGTTGGTATGTGGTGTTCGCGTACGACACATCCCTGTTTGCGATGCTGCAGTGGAGCAGTGGGACCACCCATTCACATTGTCTGCCTCAAATTATTCAGAGTTGATACTGGAATCCGTTCAGTGGAGTTTGTTTTCTTCTGTAGACGATATGAATAATTTACCAAAGACAGGAGCGTGAATAAATGGAGAGAGAGAGAGAGAGAGACCGTTTCACTTTAAAATATGCATAACGCATTATTGCTGAAGGCTAAGCTGAACGCGTGAAGCAGTTAGACGGGCTAGCTCAGTTAGTATAGTGACAGGACAGTGGATTGGACGTCCGAGTATTCTTGGTCCTAACAGAGAAATACTTTTCTTTTCAGCTACTCGTCCGCATCAAATATGGGGCCCATCCAGTCTTATATCTGGTGGTCATAGGACTTGGACACAGTCAGCCTGTCTGTCTGTCTGTCTGTCTGTCTGTCTGTCTGTCTTCCTGTATATATATGTATCTATCTACATCTATTTGTTTACTGTCCATCCTATCTATCTAGCTATCTGTATATATCTATGTATATCTATTTATCTATCCATCCTGTCTGTCTGTCTGTCTATCTATCTATCTATCTATCTATTTCTTCGTCTATATATCTTTCAGTTTGTGTGTGTCCATCTTCTGTCCGTGTGTCTGTATATCTCTTTTTGTCTGTCTGCCTGTCTCTCCGTCTGCCTGCATGTTTGTCTGGATACCTACGTACCTACTTACAGTAAAATAGAACCAACATATGTGCAATATTATTGTTTATTTATTTAACCTTAGTCTCTAGTTCGTTTTCTTCGCGACATGTTTCGCCACCAACTTTCCCATTATCAAGGGGGTTACATCAAATTACATAAGACAGTGTGTATTAAAATGTGACTTATACAATTGTAAAGCTGTATTAAAAATTCTGGATGTTAAAATTCTTTTATAAAACTTTGCTGCATAGTTTTATAGAAGAATTTTTAACATCCACAATTTAAATTATTGATTTTTATAACAGAGGTGGAAGGTGTTTACTGCGCGGTACGCACTTGGTCCTTCTGTAAAACAGATACGCTTCGTCTTTAAAGGGTTAATGTTGAATGCGCGTCTCTGGCCCACCTTATGCGGGCGTCCATGTTGTTGTGGTTACTTGTCGCCCTGTCAGCATCGCACACTGCTGAGGAACACCAGTGTAGATTTGGACGCACAAGGTCGTCCATTGGTCAGATATTTCGCATTTGCCAAATAGTTGAGAGAAAAATTGGGAATACAGTCTAGTAGCACAACAGCTCTTTGTACGTTATAGACTTCTGCTAATCAAGCAGCTCCCAGCATTTTGTGGAACTCAGAGTTCATTACCGTGCACACAACAGCCCGGCACTTGTCCCTGTCCCGAGCGGGATTAATACATTCCACGCCGTCGCATCTTATTTGTTTGAGATGCATCCGTTCCAAGCAGTGTGCTCAGGACCGACGTGCTGTATGACATTTCCTAACACTTTGATTGTTTGTGGTGAGGATTTGCCAGATTTTGGCCCACCTCCCAAGCTGCAGAGTCAGTGGCTGCTCAAACTATGTGATATTGAAACTGAAGTTTACGATTAAATCAAAATGTGTAAGAAAAGAAGTCATGATTGCTGTTATTAGCGAAGATTAGTAGTTATAAAACATGTAACATGTTGCAGTTTATTGAGAAAGGGAATTACCGAAGGTCGAATATAATCAAACGCTTTATAGATATGCCCATTTTGTGATGTTTAATTCTCTGTAATTGTCTGCAGTAAGGACTGTATATTGCCGTAAACGACTCGTTGTTTGTGAAATGTTGAAAACTTGTTTTTCTTGGCTGTAGAATAATGCTGGCAGTTGTTCTGCAACTCAAAAACCCGGAATACTTGTAAGATGGTTCTAACGTCGACAGTCTCGAGGTTTACCAGTTGTTTGTAAATTTTAGTAATTTTACAATTTTTATTCTTCAAACCATTTTGATTAAACATTTCGTATTCGTTAAAGGCAACCTAAAATATTCCTAATTACACTTAAGTTTGTGTTAATTAGTTATTTGTGTTCCGGTTAACGTTACGAAATTCTGATAACGCAGAAGAGGGTATTAAATATGCCTGTCTTTTTTCTCGAAAGGTAAACCAAGTGCTTCGTTAAACACCACGTCCGGCAGGGGTGTACAAGTCATGGGCGCCGTGTCGCCTGGGCAACTGAATTTTGTATGGTAGAGCAATCCCATTACAGGCCTGGACAGGCCCCTAGGTTACCAGGAGGTTGAGGCTCCCAGATTCCAAGACAGTCGGCACATGAAGGTGGCAAGGTTGTCAGCCCTACGAACCGTCCGCTTTTACCCTCCAGGAAATACTCCTGGTACTCATTTCTGTTAGAGGCTGAGTCGACCCCAGGGCTATAGTGCGACCGGAAGGATTATGTCAATGAAAAATTCCAGTGACATCATCGGGAATCGAAACCGCGACCTTCCGGTTTGTAGCGCAGTGCCTCAACCAACTGCGCCACTGAATTTTGTGTAGTGGCGCTTAATATTTGTGGGCCCTCAGTATGGAACTCGTTTCATGTCACCCTTCCGGCGCCTAGAATTTTTGAGATGGCTTGTATATTTTTGGAAAAATTGCACACGCCTGCACCACGTGATGTACTTTTGTGACGGAGCTAAGGTGTACGACACTTCATGCTTCACGTTCCGGCCGCTTTACTACCACGGGCAGAGCCACCGGTAGGAAGGTAAATGCGAAACTGGCTGAACCGCAGTTCCAGTCTGGTCCCTGTAGAAAGGAATCGTCCATCTTCTCGTATACAGGCCTAGGTCCAGACACTGTAGTGACTGAGCTGTCTCAGCTCTTTGCATTATTTTATCCATCTATCGCAAAATAAATATTAATTCTTTAGGTTTTTTCTTCTTGGATATGTCAGTGTTTAGTGTGGTCAGTGGTTACCAGTGTTACGGAAGATACCGTGAAGATGGAGGCAGTATGCTCCGCCGAAACATTGATACTCACTTACCAGACTGCAGGGTATCATAAGTCGGAATAACGCTATTCATTAACGTTTACTCTTCCATGTTTATAGCATAGATTCAGTGCGGCGGGCCTTAGCAAAGGCGGGCCCCCATTGCGATCCGTGTGGCGGGCCCCTAAAAGTTATTGTGTAGATCACAGAGGAAGGGCTAAGGTTTAGTGTAGTTTATTGTCTTAAATTAGGAAGAAAAATCGAAATTGTCCATTTGTTTAATCATTCTTAAAAATTACTGATGCGCGAATCCCCCATGAGGGAGGTCCCCGTAAGCGCTGGGCCCCATTGCGTTAAATGGGCCCAATCGGCCTAAAGCCGGCCCTTGTAGACTGACCGTAAGGCATACAGTTAAGTCAGCGGATTAGACCACTGCCGGCAGTAGTTTTTGTTGTGACGTCACAGGGACATTGCTATCGGACCTGCGCACTGTCTTGTTGCTTGTTAACGTATCAGTTCCGTATCTTCGAACTGTACATTAACTTTTATCTTTGGCCTATATTTCTGAAGTCTAATTTTAGGCAAGTGTTATTGTGGTGCCGTCAGGCTACAGCCTGTAGCAAGCCCACGGTCCGTCCGCCGGATAATACCATGGTGAATGTGGAACAATGGTGGAACGGTAAGTGGCACGGGGAAACCGAGACACCTGTTTGTCACTTTGCCGACCACAAATCCCACATGGCCTGCCTCGTTGGCGACAGCCGGACCGTACTGTCGCAAGGCTGCTATTTTTAAATTGGAACGGCGCTTAAAAAAGAGCCGGTGTAGCTCAGTCGGTTTAGTGATTAGGCTGCAGCCTAGACGGTACGGCGTTCGAGTCCCGGGCAGGGGCAATAGATGTTCGTCATTTTCAAAACGTCGGCTTTGGAGCCCGCCCGTTCTCCTATTCATTGGGTACCTGAAATCCTTCGGGGTAAAGCATCTGGGACCTCAATGTGACCACTCACCTCCAGCTAGTACCGAGGTTAAGAATGAGTGGAGCCATACCTCTACCGCTTCCCTCATACACCTTTATGCCGTGTAGAGGGACAACTTTACTTGACCCCAATCACCAACACGCACCCACACATGCACACAATTTATAAAAAATCGCAAATCTTCCGTACATATGAACTCTCCTACATGTTTCAGCATTAAATCGCCATCCTCAGGGAGATTATTAATGCAAAGGAATGTAAAATTAATATATTCAATTTACAGATATAATGTTAAAGAAATAATGACTTTTATAAATATAAATATGTTATGCTGACATGGAATAAAATTCGTCGATTTGCCACTGTTTATTTTGTATGTGATTATATTTTTCGAATGGTGCTACAGCTCCTCACGGGCCAGGACCTCCTCATTGTCGAAACTTCACAATCATATTTAGACACATCGCACGCGGTAGGACTCCTTTGGGCGAGTGATCAGCCCGACGCAGTGGCCTATACTTGACAACATACAACATTCAAAAGAGACACATCAGTGCCACCGGCGGGATTCGAACCCGCGATCTCAGCAATAGCGCGACTGCAGACTCACGCCTTAGACCGTGCGGCCACTGGTTTCGGTTGTGTGTGATTATATGCATAGAAGTATCTAGGATCGAACTTTTGATCCAAAACGATCAAGTCCCTGTGATGTGTGTTGATGTGTAGAGTGGGAGATTGTGTACACGGTACTGGTCGCTTTGGAGAAGAGAAGGCGACTTTGTCTGCCAGGAATCGAACCCCAGTTCGTCTGTATTTTTGCCCGCAGCGTAATCAATGTAATGAATGAGCTGTCCCGGTTGTGAATGTAAGGTGTTGCCCTGTTTGTGTATCCTGTAGAAAGTGATATACTGCGATAGATTGTTGTTGTTGTTGTTGTTGTTGTTGTTGTTTGCAACATCCTGATTTCAGAAAGCAATTCCCACTGTAAAGTGTGCCACATGTCACTTGCCCTGTTTAGTTAAATACTATATGTCCATTCCCGAGCGGGTTAGTGCACCGGTAACGCTTCAGCCTTGTGTGTAGGAGATAACAGTTTCGAATATCAGTGGAAATGCTTGCGACTATCCTGAGGGAAATTTCGTGACTAGCTGAGCAACTATAGGCTCCTCAAAAGTGACTTGCTTAGCGAGCTTAGTCAGTTGGCAGTCTGTTCTTCTTAACTTAGTTTTGCTTAACTCTTTTGAAGTGCAGTGATTACTTTATGTATCACCAGGTTTCACACTCAAAAAACGCTACGTTCTGCCTACAGAATACAGAGTATAACCCGGTTATAACGACATGGCTTTATATGACACCTCGTCTATAACGTCAGATATTCTGTGGTGCCAATTAATTCTTCGCTTTTAACCCGTAACATTATACTGCTCGGTTATAATGACATAAAATATTCAGGCCCTTTCGTGACGTTATAAACGAGTTCAATTGTATTTGTATGTTTCGTATGACCCCCCCATACACCATTAAGTGGTCGGTTTTTAAAACCGAGACGAAGAGTGCTTACTGCGCCGTACGAACTGGATTTTGAAGTATAATTTAAAAGGTTGTCTATTTGTTGTCTCTATATAGGAATATGAGGTGGGTTCGTTCGTTGCTTAGTTTGTTGCTTGATTGTTTACGTATTTCACCCACGATTGCGAGAGATGGTCGAGCGCCTGTTACTGACTCGCCACTGTCGAAAACTCTGTCGTCACAGCAGTGGCTTGTAGTCTATGTATTTCCCGCAAGACAGCGTAATGTGTTCCCCTGATGTACTACCCATGGGTGTTCTGTGCAATCGTTTGCGTGTTTTGCGAGGGGCTAATTAGCTGTGGAAAATGGATGATGTGTTTGTTTCCAAAGCACAGATAATTCCCCGTGGTGTACCACTTCAGTTTACGGGACTGTAATTCCCCTTCCGCCTTACATTTGCTATGCCCATTAACAAAACCCAGGGACAGTGCCATAGATCTGCAGTTGTTGATCTTGGGTTTGATTGTGCTTCTCGTGGATAATTTTGTGTATCATATGGCCTAGCTGGAAGTGCATAACATTTGTACGCACGTGGCCTGGCAGGGATACTAAAATGTTATCTTAATTTTTGTTAATTTGGTTTTGGTGGTAAATTGATAACGGCCAATTCAGAGAAGTGGTGTATCAGCTAGTAGTTGTTACTGCAAGCAAACTGGAAAGAGAAAAATTCGCGCATGACAGCCTTCTAATGCGATCTACCGGTCCCTGACCAATCCACTGTGTGTCACAGCTTCGTGGAACATGCTCTGGACGGAAGAGGAAGTCGGATGCAATTTAATGTAGCGGTCCATCGCTTCAGTCGTGAGACATATGGCATATGCAGCGCTGCATACACAGACTGTGTGTACTGCTATCTCTGACGTTTTGGTACGTGAACTTCTAAAACTTCAGAGTTCTTACGTGACTTAGCAGTTCATGGAATCTGGCGTCTCTTACTGTGAATAATGGAACGCTTTACGTCGGCGGTAAATGTGCTGCACAGTTAGAAACAAGGCACTAGCCTTAGAGTTCTACAGTGTGCGACGGCGTTCCCGCTTTGTCACATTAAAATCTGTGAGATTCGAGCTTTTGTACCTTTGATGATGTCCACATTCGGATTCGTTCATTGTGTTAGCCCTAACGGACTTACTCCGTGGAGCAACGTCCTTCGTGAGAAGCTGCTAGTTCCTCAGCCATTCTCAAATTTCCTGCATTTCATCGAACCCGAAAGTGCATTCCTATTAGCACTAGAGGTAGACACTTTCATCTCCTGGGCCAAGGTGAATCCGTTCCACACCCACCCAGCCTATTGTTAAATGTCCATTTTGTTATTATCCTGTCATCTATTTCTAGGTCTAAAAGCTGTCTGTTTCCTTCATTTTCCCCAACCAACATCCTGTATGTATTTTTCCTCTCTCCCGTGACTGCCTTTCAAGTTTAATTTGTCCTGGTGAGCTGCCGCGGAAAATTAAAAGGAAAACATCGAAAATGTAAATCCATGGTTGTGTAGCAACTCGCCACAGCCTGGACGGTCCGGGAATCGACTCCCGCTGGCTGTGTAACTTAACACCTAGTGAATCACAGGTATCTCTCACTGCTGTGTGATTCTACCATCTTCATGTCCTGCTCGTAACGGCTACTAATGGTCGGTATTGCTACGTATAACCCCCCCCCCCCACGTATGCGCATACACTCACAAATCACATTCTAGTTTATACCTGTACGTACTGATATTACGTTTAAACGTGTATAATTTGTGAGAAATATTTGTACTGTCAGGGCCGCCGAGAACGGATTCAAGCCCCGGTGAAAATTTTTTTTTCGGGCCACCCAGCGAGGGCGGACCGCCTAAAAATCTTTAGACTAAATCAGAGAGACTGACTGTGAGTTGCAGAGTGACTTGGGCTTCGTCTGAAGGGGTTACTTTGTTTCGTTTCGTTTCGCAGTCCTTCCCTCTTCTACCTACTCACAGCAGGTGTCGAGGTTGTTTATTTTCACTTGATCACACTCAAACACACACCACAGTCGGTAGGACTCCTCTGGACGAGAGATCGGCCTGTGGCAGAGACCTCTATTTGACAACACAAACACTGTACAAGAGACAAACATCCATGCCCCCGGCGGGATTCGAACCCACGATCCCAGCAAGTACTCGGCCGCCGACCTACGCCTTACACCGCGCGGCCACCGGGATCCGCCGTTAATTTGTACAAACGACAAATAATGATACTACCGAGAGAGACAGAAACGTATGCAACATAAGCGGGCCCTCTTGCTGACCGCTGTGCCCGGTAATTTGTACCGGTCCCCCCGCCCCGCCCCGCCGCACTGTGTACAGTCTGTAAAGGTCCTTCTTGAGCGCTGGTTCAAATTTTTCAGTTTGATTAATGTGAACCTCTTCTTGCATGTGATGCCGTGCAGTCTGGTGGAAATTTGTTGACATTTTGGAAGAACATAATGCATCCGTCTTCATGGTATAAGTGTAATCTTTTCAATTGATGACACCTCAAACGTATCTATATGTGACGCTAGAAGCAGTGCTGGCGTACCCCCTGTGCGATTGCTCTTCTTGTCATGTTGCAGTGTATACTGGCTGGGACTTTAGAAGGATAACATTCAAATGGAGGAAGCTGAAACGTGCCAAGTAGGGCGGCAGATTTGCAGGTGGTAACGGGGGACAGTGCACTTATTATACGGAGTCTGAATATTTTATGGCTGTGAATGTTCCCTGGATTTACGGAAGTTTAAGTCAATAGGCAACTGGCGTTCAGTCAGGCGATATGTCCTGGTGTCGAGTCCGTTTATGGGCTGACGAATGGATCTGTGTCTGTCTTCGACATTTGCAGTCATGTTGCAATGGGGCGCCCCCTCTGACGACTTGACGGGTCTGCCAGATGTCAGGTCTAAGACTCTGTCAGTATTTACAAATTATTTGCAAATATGCGTGGTGCCATTTTTATTTATAGACATAATGTATGCACGGCCTCCACCAGTCCAGGCTGTGTACAGCGGATCGGGTTTTATCTTGCATTGCGGCCGCTATAACGGCAGCCTAGCCACTTGAACGGTCGTACGCTTGACAGCCACCATGTCTAAGCCACTTGCGTTTCCAGTGTCGGGCTTCGCTTTGTCGTATCGCATTCCAGAATGCACCGGATCGTACTTCTGGTAAAGATCGGTTGAAGGCACTGTAGAGCGTTGGGAAGTTGAGCCAAGTGCACGTAGGAACCTTGGGTTAAGAAATAGAATGTAACTTAATATGTTCCATGTCCGTGCACTGTCTCATACAAAAATAATATTCACCAACTAATGCACCAAAATGCATACAATCTTTATTCGTAAAAAGCTCCTACATGTTTCGACCCTGCTGGGTCATCTTCAGGGAGAATAGTCTGTTACACTGTTGGATGTACTTATACAGTGTAAGTGCATCCAACAGTGTAACAGACTGTTCTCCCTGAAAATGACCCAGCAGGGTCGAAACATGTAGGAGGTTTTTACGAATAAAGATTGTATGTATTTTAGTGCATTAGTTGGTGAATATTATTTTTGTAGAATGTAATTTGTTGGTGTAACACTTCTGATTAAAGTGTGTTATTCTATTTTATTCTGTTTTATTTCACTGTAATTTGCGTTCTTCTAATTTGGTCTGCTCATCTCAAATTTTTGTGAATGAGACGCGATTGTGTACTGTCTTCCTTAATATGTTTTTAAAGCTGTTGAAGAGTTTTATATTGCTTATGCCGTACGTGATTTTTAGTCAAATACAAAATTTGCCCCACCAATGCTTTGTATTCCAATGTCTTTACATTACAATATTTATATATTATTATTTGCACATTATTATTAATCTATAAGTATTGTAAATATTGTAAAGACACTGGAATATAATGCATTCGTAGGAAAAATTTTGTGTTTGTTTAACAGTGTGAAGATGACCAAGTTTACGTTGAAACACGTTGCTCAGTTAGACACATAGGCTCTATTGGCAAATAAAATAGTTGTATTGAGCCTCACTGATTTGTTTGTTCAAGTATAGATAATGTTACATTATAATACACATGGAGCCGCGCCTGCTAACACCAGTTTATTTTTGCAGTGCGCAGCCATTTCAAACTTAATAATTAGAAACCAATATCACTAATCTGCTTGCACCAGTCTACTATTAGTTACAACTGTCACAGTGCCTCCTCTTCTGCACCTGATTGTTCTGTGTGGTGCTGCCGCTTACATCTGATCATATACAAAAATATGCCTAATTGTCTCACACCTGTAATTCTGGAGCACGTCACGAGTTTCCTAAAAGCTACCACTTCATTCACTTCAAGCCACCTCTTACCCAGAAATTCCTTTGTCCCTGATTTTGAGGCTTCCACCGCGACGTAGATGCGATCTGCTCTCTTCTGGGATATTAAGCAGCGTCGAGTGGTAATCTGTAGCGTCGAGTGGTAATCTGTAGCGTCGAGTGGTAATCTGTAGCGTCGAGTGGTAATCTTCAGCGTCGAGTGGTAATCTTCAGCGTCGAGTGGTAATCTTTAGCGTCGAGTGGTAATCTTCAGCGTCGAGTGGTAATCTTCAGCGTCGAGTGGTAATCTTTAGCGTCGAGTGGTAATCTTCAGCGTCGAGTGGTAATCTGTAGCGGCGAGTGGTAATCTTTTACCACTCGCCGCTGCGTAATACCCCAGAACAGCGCAGATATCTTCGTCCCTCTTTGAGTTTCTCGGCTATTTAGAGGTATGAGTGGCGCTGCCCCCATTCCGGCACAAGGAAAGGTCCACCCGACGAAACCTTTATCTTTGTATTTGTGGATAGCAAACTGGTAGGCAAAAGATAGCCTGAACCTTATCCACATGCTATTTGCAGTTGAATCTGTACCTAACAGTAAACACTTTCCGTCCTAATTACAAAGATCAACTACGTATTTATCTCTGCTCGCATTTAGTGAAGTACACACTGTATGATGTGCGAACCATGCGGAGCCTATAAATGCACCGCGTGGGGAAAATGCAGAGCTTTTTATGAAGTTAAGCAGATGTAAAGGGTTAAAGTACTTAGTGCACCTAGCCCACACGAAGCAGCAAGGATGAAGCAAGACACATGATAAGTTGGCCTTCAACTCGGTAGCAGAACGAGCGTGCGCGAAGTTTTACACGTGCTGATGAGTCGGCAGTTCCTTCTGCTATTTATTGTGAGGTAAAATGACTGCGGTCAGCATGAGAGGCGCGGAAGATCAGCGAGGCAGAATAATTCGTTTGTTGCGACACCGGTGTCTTTATGTAGGTAAATCATTTAAAAACAGAGCCACATCCTAACTTAGGCGTGCACAGCGGTGACTATGACGCTTGCTGTCTTCTGGCTTGTGACGGTGTGTAGACAGGTAGCAGTTTATTGGCGGTTTTTAGGAACCGCGGCCTTCACCTTCAGGGTTCCCTTACAGACGTTAGGTAATGGTTGCGCTTTCCACAGCAGTGAACATTAGATTTGCAGCCACATATCATTCTACTCACTGACGATTTGAAATCTGAGAGGTACACTTGCATGTTCTGAATTGATTATACGTGCTTATATTTTAATTAACGTAATGTTTTTAACATTAGTTTGCAGTATACCAGGGACTCATTACAAAATTGTCTGCATCGTAGCCGATCATCTTTTTATAACTTTCTTAGTATATATATATATATATATACATATATATATATACACACACACACATATTTTCCTATTTCAGTTTTGTGAAATATTTCTTTGATGTGAATCTCCGATGATGATCCCATGGGGGATTGAAACATGTTGGACTGATTAACAAGACACTGTAATATAGAGTATCTGAATACAGTACACTGCATTTTGTTGGACTGAATATTGTGTGATCTGATTATCGACAGTGCGCAGTGTTAGCAGTGTAAAATGTATCTAAAAACATTTGGACCCAGTTCCCACCGTATGGAGAGCACTCATATCTGTTACAAAGCCCACTCAGTTAATATTCTTACGAATAACGGTCACTCTGTACTGTGGGGGGGGGGGGGGGCACATACGGAACATACGAATTAACCGTGGGGAAAAAGGCAGGAATGTTGATTGTTACATCAGTTGGTACGTATTGTTACCGCCGTGACTTACAGGATTAAGGGAAGAAGATGTTGAGATCTTTGAGAGCAGGATGCCGAGGCAAATACCGGATGTCAAGGAAGTGACAGGAGAATAGGAAAGCCGTATAATGGAAGGCCTCGTAATCGTTCCTTCTCGGCATATATTAGTGTGTTGAAATTGAGAAATATGAAGATGGGCGGGGCATGTAGCTCGCAGAGGGGCAGAAGGCAAGTGCACCGAGGTTTTGGTCTGGAAACCTGAAGGAAAAGGATTGCCTGGAACACTTGGGCTAATATTAAAATGAAAGTTCAGTTGATAGGGTGGAAACATGTGGACTGGGTTAATTTGCTTAGATTAGCAACCAGTGGCGAGCTGTTGTGACATGGCCGACTCGCGTACCTGAGAGGCTGCATCGAAACGAGCGCCTCCTCCTTCCATGTTTACAAACGGAGTACAGTCAGAGAGCTTCAGTAATTCTTGTGCTGAGGCGTCTCTGTGGAACTCCTTCCTCCAGATAGTGGATAAGTGAGGAGCATTTATGTAATGATAATTGAGGGGAAAGCGCGAAAGTGCCAGGAGAAGAACCTGTACTAGAGTTATTTTGTCCTTCGCAGATGTCAGATGGAGTAGGCTGGGATTGAATTTGGGCTTCTGCGAGGACAGCCGGAGACTAGGCACCAGGATGACCGCTGCCTTCAAAAGAAAGTATGAGATTTATTATAAGACACGGCCTACCGCACTGTCCATCATGTTGAGCATAGCAGTTGTGACTCTTTTGCACTTCTTGCGCGTGTTGAGAATTTGGATGTGAAATTAGCGCGTCTGAAGGTCTCATCAAATAACACTGAGACTGCTTCAGGATGCAGCAGTCATTATTACAGTCAACTTTCCCGTTCGACGCTTTGACTTCGATGTGTTTACACAGCGGCGTTTGGTATCCTTAATTGCTGTGATTCATGACGTCACTTCCGAATAGAGGCAGCAACGGGATGTGCCACAGTGTGCTGGCTTTGCAGGTTGCTTCTCAGCATGTAACATGAGATGTGCTGGTATGGAAGGGCACAGCTGAACATCTAGCGTGCAATGTGTTAGGGATGAGGTATTCGCTCCTCTGGGACGTTGCGTAGCTAGGTTGCTCTTTGATTACAGACGTTTCGGGACAACGTATTTGTTCCGTCTTCAAGAGTCAAGCAGTCAAAAGATTGCAGGGTACTTCACAGCATCTATTCCAGGGTATTTTACAACATGTAACATGAATTGTTTTCGAAATGCAGTTGCTGTGCTTATTTGGTGACTTTTCAATAATGGGGACTGTATGGTATCGACATGGGATGAATGAATGAGTGTGGAGCATTGGTGGGATGATATTAACAGGGGAATATCGAAGTACTGGGTAAGAAACCTCCCCCGGTAATACTTAATCCGCGAACTACTGGTATCGAACGTGTACATCCTCCCTGAATTGCTGCTGACTCTCCTCTGTCGCTGTTATGGGTTCTGAGGGCTCACTTTATGACCTTGTGAATCATGACACCGTACAGTCTGGTAGGTGAGTACCGTTGATCCTAAAGAACTTACCGCCATCCTCTTTCCTGTAGTGTTAGAAAAGAACGTTCACGGAGAATTAACTGACTAACCGAGCAGCTATTGACTTCTCAACAAGAACTCTGCTTCCTACAGGCGAAAACTGCTGCTGTCAGGCTGACACTGTCGTGGCTATATATTCTGATTTACAGATTGTCCGTCCTCAGAACCTCCCGTTTATAAAACTTATTTTTCGGTTGTTTTTAGGAATGAAAATCTAATTCCGAATTTCTGCTCAGTCCGCTGTGGCCCTGTTTTGGCTTATAACCATTGCGCTAGAGGAGAGGAGGTGAGACAGCTCGGTCGGTATAGTGACTAGCTACCAGCTGCACGAGCAAACTGTCGGGGTTACATTCCCAAGACGCTGTAAAACATTTTTGTGTTCTCTAAAGCGCGTACTCCTCTTGCCGCAGGAGGAAACAGCCCGAGTCGTGAAGCTGACCATTCAAAATGTCTAGTACCGAGGTTGTGAATGCATGGCTCTGTACCTCCACTCCTCCGTACGCCTTCATCATGCCTTTGATTAAGCACAGGGACAACTTTACTTCTGATTTGCCCTTTTCTCATGAAATGCCCATTCTGTGTGTATATTCGCTTACATCTGCGTGACCCCGTGGCACGTATCGTCTTACAGCGATAAAGGACAGCTGACAGTACAGTGAGGGAAGCCAAAGGTCATTGTATCGAACGCGACTTGTGTTGACAAATCGGTAATTGCGTCAGGAGCGCTGTACCGTTACTCTGCTGATACGGGTCCTGTCGCAGCTTGTTTCTGGGTCTACAGAGGAGTCCTCCTGAAGCTGTAGGCAACAGGTTCCTCCAAAACTTTGTATATTTCAACTAAAGTGCACGGCGTCACACACCAGAAAACTGTTCTTTATAGCTTCCGCATTGAGGACCTAAAATCTCACATGGGTATGTTAAGTTATGCCGCCATATGGGGTATGAAACGTTGTCATATTAAGTAATGAATGCACATACACTGAGGGTGCGCATACACTGGGAAATAGGGAAAGGAAAGTGACGGGGAGGTTGGAGAAAATTGTGCATTGAGGAGATTCATGCTGTGTACCTTCGTCAAATATTATTAGGGTGGTAAAATTAAGGAGGATGGAATAGGCGGGAAGCAGGAAGACCAAAATTAACCCTTTAAAGACGAAGCGTATCTGTTTTATATGAGGACTCAGTGCGTACCGCGCTGTAAACACCCTCCACTTCGGTTATAAAAACCAATCTCTTAATGTTTTACAAGGCAAAAGTTGCTGTTTGTTCTGAGATCCGTACAAAACACATAAACGCAATGTGGGCACCACGTAGAATTTTTTAATGTTAAACCTGGTGGTACGTAAAGTTACCGCTAGGCTTTAGAAGGTTAATGTGGTCGGACTGTACTGAGAATGATCTGAAATCGACGGGTGTTAAGAAATGGCAGAAGGAAGCAGAAGACGGATCCGCATTTGGCTATTATTCTGAAGGAGACAGTGGTTAAACTACAAGGACCGTATGCCAAAGAAGGAAAAAAAAAAAAGATATTAATAATAAACAGATAGGCACGACGTGTGGCACGTATGAGAGAGCAGAGATATAGCCTACCTACGAAATTTTGATCTGGAAACTGTAAGGAAACAAGCTATTTGGCAGGCGTAGGTATAGTTGGGAAGATTGTATTAAAATGAATCTTAAAGAGACTGGATGGGAGGGCTGTGACTGGATTCATCTATCTCAGAACAGGTGTTAGTAACGCATTCTTGTGAGCGCGGTGATGAAACTTTGAGTTCCATAAAATGCAGGGAAGTTCTTGAGCATGTGGGGTGACTGCTGGCTTCTCAAGAAGGGCACTTAGCTGAACGTTAGACTTGCATTTCGGAGTTTCGCATGTGGCTGTCGTTTGTTTGTTTGTTTGTTTGTTTGTTTGTTTGTTTGTTTGCTTGCTTGCTTGCTTGCTTGAAAATACTATCCCAGAATTTTTCCGGAGAGCTTGGAAGAGGACAAATACATGTATGAGATTCATCGATATACCGTCCAGAGGGTCTTTTGGTGGCCAGACATCAACACGTACTTTGTGCTGAGTAATACAATTAATGAACATTAACCCTTTAAAGACGAAGCGTATCTGTTTTATATAAGGACTCAGTGCGTACCGCGCTGTAAACACTCTCCACTTCGGTTATAAAAACCAGTCTCTTAATGTTTTATAAGGCAAAAGTTGTTGTTTGTTCTGAGATCCGTACCAAACACATAAACGCAATGTGGGCACCACGTAGAATTTTTTAATGTTAAACTTGGTCGTATGTAAAGTTATCGCTAGGCTTTAAAAGGTTAATAAACACACCGTAGAACCATAGACGTTTCGTTAGAATACAGAGTGTTCTATCAACAAAGAAGCCCTCCAAGAACGTTTCGTCTGGCAAAGATCGTTACACCGTATACAGCAAACAACGTAGCGTATACAAGATTGCGTCAAACACCGCCAGTTACCGAAATGAGCCACTACGTATTTTCTATGAGTTAGAGATCTCTTCTATCCCATTGTTTTAACAATAATACTAGATAATTCTTAACTGCTGAGGTATATGTAATTAGATATTATTCCTTATAGGAAATAATAGCTAATTATATGATTGTATATATTTTAGCTTTAAAGAGGAGGCCTCAACTTCACCCGATATATACATTTTATGATCTTTTAACTTCTACGTAATGATGACCGGCCTACACGGCCGAAACATGTTGTAGACAAAGCAAACAGTGTGTGTGCAGTGTTGTGTTTACTGTAACAAGAAACAGAAATTACGGAATTTTTGCTATTGTCCCTCGGAGTGAACAAACACTGCAGTTCGGATCGAAACAGTGATTTGTGTGCAAGTTTGAACAGTCGGTCAGTGTGTTATTTAACGTTTCAGAAGACACGTTAGTTGCTCGCCAAGCGGTCTGTAAGCGGGCAGGTTCTTGACCCTAGAAAATAACAGCCGTCAAGGTCTGAGCTGGATTCAACGATTTTAAATGTTGTTGAAGTTATTAACCTTACAGCCATAACGTCAAAGAGAATGAAGCGGACGAACGTGTGTCTCTAGTGGGTGACAAGACAAATGCGTAGAGGTTTTTGGTGGGGGAAACCTGAAGGAAATAAGGTAATAAGGTATTTGGCGTAGATTGGTGTACAATAACGAAATGGACCTTAAATTAATGGGGTGGCAGTGTGGTGACTGGATTTGAGCCAGTGACGGGCTGCTGTGACATGGGGTGTCAATAAGATGCGGGAGATTTCTTGGCTAGTTGAGCAACTGTTAACTTTTCAAGAGGTTTCTGCTCCGTTGTTTCAGTTAACTGACAAAAGTGACAGTAAAACTTTAATTAAGGAATGACACCCGAGCTTGGAACCTCAGTGTTTAGTTACCAGATGGTACATGAAGTGTCAAATCATACACAAAAACTCTTATCACAATATTTGTTTATAGTTTTGACAGCCGTGGCTGCCCTACATTTTGGCAAGAGAAGGGAGGGGGCAAAATTGATAATGTGTTTGGGTGTTTTGTGTTAGGCCAGTGGTAGGAGGTGGTAGGGAAAACGGCTAAGGAAAGTGTAACGGTAAAAGTAAGAGTAAAAATTTAATTAACCCTTTAAAGACGAACTGTGATCGTTTTTATATATTGATTCAGCGCGTACCGCGCTGTAAACACTCTCCACCTCGGTTATAAAAACCAATCTGTTAATGTTTTATAAGGCAAAAGTTGTTGTTTGTTCTGAGATCCGTACAAAACACATAAACGCAATGTGGGCACCACGTCGAATTTTTTAATGTTAAACCTGGTGGTACAGAAAGTTACCGCTAGGCGTTAAAAGGTTAAAGAGTAACGAGAAACAGTTCTGAAAATGTAAGAGTTTTGTGGGGTTGGAGATTCTCGTGGCAATATTTTAGTCTTATTGGTTATGACACCGTGTGGTCTGGTAAGGGGTTACCGGTGGAACATGCTCTCTGCATATTCAGTGCACATCGCCGTTTCGCTAGCCACGGAGAAAGAGTAGAACAAAATGTGCCATGCGTCTTTTTGCGCTGTTAACCAGCTAGTACATAGGTGCATCCAGAATTCTCCCTATATCTTCCAGCTTGGGCGTGTAGCATTTTTAGCGCATGTTTAAACATGCCCCCTTAAATCTTCATCTGCGGCGTCAATCCGGAACCGCAGTAGTTCATGGAAGTTGCCTTCATTTTACACTCTGCTTGTTCTGTATGAAAAATTCTCCGAAGTCTTTATGACCACGTAGCGGTATTCCTTGTCTTCCGCAAAAAATTACGGATTTAATAAACGCAATTCATCCTTTTCTATTTAGTGCAGCCTGTGCAATTTTTTGTTTAACTGCGTGCTTGTCAACAGAAATGAATTTCCCACTCCGTTCATCCAGTGGTTTTTCTTTGTAAGCAGAAACCTAAAGGTTGCGGGTTCGATTCCCGATGGTGCCATTGGAATTTTTCATTGACATAATCCTTCCGGCCGCACTATGGCCCTGGGGTCGACTCAGCCTCTAACAGAAATGAATACCAGGAATATTTCCTTGGCGTAAAGGCGGCCGGTACGTAGGGCTGACAACCTTACCACCTTCATGTGTCTTTTGTCTAAAAAGCTGGGAGCCTCAACCTCCTGGAACCATGTGGGCCTGTCCAGGCCTGTAATGGGACTGCGTTACCTTTACCTTAGAAACCGTATTTACGTGACAATTGTCCGTCTGATTGTTCTCAAAACATTCTGTTCTTGCATCCAGTTAGCGAATCCACACGTTACCAAATTCTTTGCTGCCCGTCCACGTGATTTACCAACCTCTAGAGGCGCATGCCACACACAACACTTGCAATAGACGGAATCTTTCGACTATAATATGCTACCCATTTGTACTTCACAAGCCAGTTCTGCTGAAATCGTCTTTTAAACTTTTCACTGGATGTAGCTGTGGGGAAGCTGTACTTTATATCGGGTTTGCAGATGGTTTCCATCTTGTCTAACTGTTCATTACTCTACGTACTCTGACGTATTTTTCTCATAACTGCCATGATGTTTGGTTTTTCACCTGCATTTGAAGACAATGTGGTAACTTTCTCATGTAATGTGTCATCAGAATATGCCCGAATTTCGGTATTTGCAATTTCGGCAGCCCCCGCCCCGCGGGTGCGTCAATGATTGTAGTAAATTTTGGATGTGATTCGAGTTGCCATTCCAAATAATTTTTTTCTTGCGTCAGTGGAGTTTAATTCCTTAGTCTGTAGCAAATCATAGCTACTGTGTGTAATGTATTGATAAGGGGAGTAACAATACACCGGGCAAAGCATGTGTACTGTTGCTGTAACTGGTAGAATTCACCAGCCATTGTCGCAGACCTGTGATCAGCGATCGTGTTCTGCCTAAGAACATGACAGGATACGTGTCATGTTTAACATACTGTTTGTGACTCCCCATCACATGTTCCTTTCTCCACATGGACCTTGAAACGTTCGTATTCAACCAATACCGTTTAACTACGCTATAGTGCGTTTTGCTTCCAACTTCTTGTGTCACCTGGTACCAGGCTGTGTGTTTAGACTTCACTGCATGCAGAGTAATGCCCCATATTTTGGCAACCGTGTTGCTGTTGGTGCCACATGTTCCCCCGCCATCTCGTACCCGTTTGGATGCTGCGGAGATGAATCCTAGCGAGACCTTGGTAGCTTTTTGGCCTTGAATCTATATGTAATTATGTGTTAGGAGAATGCTAATAACGTTTGCCAGCAAGATGTGATTATTAGAAGGCCAGAGTGCAAGAGTGGCGCAGGTCCGTTCTGCGGCCTCACAACTGACTTCATGGAGCAGCATTCTTCTAGTCAGTCAGTCAAAATATTACGCTCCTGAATGTTCATTACCTTCTTCACAACAGCCTGACTCTGGTCCGTACTTTGAAAAACTCTGTGGAGCAGAGCCTTTGTTTACAACCTAATAGCTCCTCGCATTTTAATTTACTGGAAATTTTTATCTTGTTGCTTGTTCAGGTCCTGTGATTTTAATATTGAATAAGGGTAGTGTATTTAATTTTATTACAATTTTTTTATTAAGTTTTGTGTACGCTGCTTTTATATTTAGAGTTTTAAATTATTTTGTTTCTTATGCATGAATATGTAGGTTTTTGGTACTTTTAGATTGTTACTTATTCGAAAGTTTGTATTTCACTTGGAGACAAAAGGAGTCTGCCGTCGAAACGTCGTGTTTATGCAATCAGTGACGATGGAAGGAGTCCAGATACATATCAATGGTATTTCGCATGTTACACCATTGTCTAAGAATTATAGTGTATGGGAAATTCTCTTCTCTGTGTGGACCCCGAAGGTTCGTTACCGTCTTCACAACAGCCTGCCACTGGTCCCTGCCTTTCTTTAAGAACTCCATGCAGCGAAGCCTTTGTCCAGGAGCCAGTAATGTCCAGTTAGTCAAAGAGTCCTCCAGGTTCTGTGAACGCTAGTGGTTCATTGCCATGTTTACAAGAGCCCTCCGCCCGTCCATATCCTGAGGCGGATGCATACATTCCCATTCCACAAATTCACACAATCTTTCAACTAATATTCACCGACATCGTACAATGCAGATCTTAGTACTTGATGTATTATCGGTAAATACCGTCCATATCTGCCCCAGAACTTATAATGCATAAAGCAGAGATAAAATTGTCCGTGTAAATGTCATTAATCTTTTAAAGCCTAGCGGTAACTTTGCATACGACCAGGTTTAACATTAAAACATTCTACGTGGTGCTCACATTGCGTTTATGTGTTTTGTCCGAATCTCAGAACAAACAGCAACTTTTGCCTTATAAAACATTAAGATATTGGTTTTTATAACCGAAGTGGAGAGTGTTTACAGCGCGGTACGCACTGAGTCCTTATATCAAACAGATACGCTTCGTCTTTAAAGGGTTAAAAAATTCTACGTGGTGCCCACATTGCGTTTATGTGTTCTGTACGGATCTCAGAACAAACAGCAACTTTTGCCTTATAAAACATTAACAGATCGGTTTTTATAACCGAAGTGGAGAGTGTTTACAGCGCGGTACGCACTCAGTCCTTATATAAAACAGATACGCTTCGCCTTTAAAGGGTTCAGCATGTGGAAGGGGAGTCGAGGTGAAGCTACTTATTTTTAGCCTCGCCACTGTATGGAGGCAATTGATCAGCTTCACGAACCGTCCCCTTTGCCGCCCCGGGGAACGTGCCCGTGTGCTCACTGAACAGAGGGCTGCCTGGGCCCCAGAGTCGATCTGGAAAATTTGGAGACGTTAAAAATCAGTTGTCCCTAACGGGAATCGACCCGCATGGTCTGGACACTATGCCAGTACACCGACTACGATATCGCGTCTCAACTGTTGCCCACATCTTTCTTCTGCGCATTTGTCTTCATCGTCTTCTGCCTCTACCCGTCTTTCATCTTCGCTTTATCCATTCATCGATTCGCCATCTCCAGTATCATCACCAACCCTTAATAATCACCCTATAACCCTGTGCTGAGGTTAGAATCACGTTATGTTTTCTGTGACGCCTTACCGGCCCGACGGCAACCCGCGTTACGCCTCACATTGTAACTCCGCTCCTTGTTGGTTGCAGCAGGAGCTGTTAAACCTCCCCGCTAAGAAAATATGACATTCACTTGGGGAGGCTATGCTTTATTTACTATTTTTGTGCCAGGCGTACCTTTGTGATATTGGAACAATATTCTGTGCAGGAAATACCGTGAACACAACTTTTTATTTGATGTTTGTGTTAGAACAAGACTACATGTTTCTTGAACACAACTTTTTATTTGATGTTTGTGTTAGAACAAGACTACATGTTTCTTGAACACAATTTTTTATTTGATGTTTGTGTTAGAACAAGACTACATGTTTCTTGAACACAACTTTTTATTTGATGTTTGTATTAGAACAAGACTACATGTTTCTTGAACACAACTTTTTATTTGATGTTTGTGTTAGAACAAGACTACATGTTTCTTGAACACAACTTTTTATTTGATGTTTGTGTTAGAACAAGACTACATGTTTCTTGGCTCACATTAATAATTGTAAAACTGAGATCTCAATTATTGACAAAACCTTACCTTTTACATTTTGTTACAAGAATGGCCTGAAGATGACTGCATGCAGTCGAAACATGTAGCCCCGTTCTAAAATAAACATCAAATAAAAGTTGTGGTGACGTTATTTACTGCGTACGATATTGTTTAGTATTCGCAGTTATTTGTAACCTGCACGTATTTGAATCAGTGCCTACAAAACTGGAGAAAAATTTCAGTTGTATGGTTATAAGTATCCTTACATACGTGGAGATAAAAGTCACAAAATGAGTTTTGAAGTCATTTAGACATGGAGGAAATAGGCCCTGTTCGATTTGTGATGATTTTTATAATTTGTAGTTCATAAAAATTGCAGCTTTTATGGTCAGATTGATGAAGTAACATATTAGATGCTTTGTGAAAAGTCATTGGACAAAAATATGTATAATTTATGTACTTTTATCTATTGTGAAACTTAGGACTTGACGCCGTGTTGTTTGGTAGATAGGTGACAAAGTGGCGGAGGAACATGTTGCCTCTGTCTTCAGACTATAATTGCCATCGCGGTGGAGGCACCACATTCGTCTGAAGCGTCGGTACATTAGTACCAAAGTACACGGAGTCAGTCAGCAAACTGTGCCTCAAACAGTGTTATCAGTAGTAGTGCCAATAGAGGACGGCCTGATTGCTTGACAGTTCGGGAATGATGACGGATTTCTCTTGGCAAATTAGGTTACAGTTCACACACTGTGCTGGACACCTCAGTGTGACTGTTGAACTGACGTAGGGCTGCGGGCTGTGTTTACACTTATGCATGAAAATGATACATACAGGTTTTGGGATTGTATCACACAGTGGTGCTAATGCTGTCAGTAAGCATGGGCCGTACAATTATAAGGAATTATAGAGGTTTGGTCATCCTGTACTCATCACCAAATATTATTCAAGTAATCAAATCGAGAAGAATGAGATGGGCGGGGCATGTGGCACGTATGGGGGAAAAGAGAGGTGCATACAGGATTTTGGTGGGGAGACCTGAGGGAAGACGACCACTTGGGAGACCCAGGCGTAGGTGGGAGGATAATATTAAAATGGATCTTTAAAAAGTGGGATGGGGGCATCGACTGGATTGAGCTGACTCAGGATAGGGATAGTTGGCTGGCTGTTGTGAATGCGGCAATGAACCTCTGGGTTCCATAAAATACGGGGAATTTCTTGACTAGCTGAGGACCTGTTAGCTTCTCAAGAAGGCCTCTGCTCCATGGAGTTAGTTAGTTAGTTAGTTAGTTAGTTAGTTAGTTAGTTAGTTAGTTAGTTAGTTAGTTAGTTAGTTAGTTAGTTAGTTAGTTAGTTAGTTAGTTAGAAGTTTGGTCACAGGAAGGAAACGGTAAAAGGTATTACTCTTTTTAATTTGGTTTTGAGATCTGCAGGTGCAGAGTAAAAGTAAAATTAAAGTCCCTGTGCATGTCCTGAAGACGTATGGGGGAGTATAGGTATAGTCCTGCTTATCCTTAAATTGGCTGCTTTATCCCCGGGGACAGAACCTGCGGTGCCCATTTAATAGGAGGCTGGGTGGGTCATAGAACCGGCCTGGGCGCTGTGGAAAAGAGCAAAATATGTTGCCCCTGCCGGGCGTGGAACCCCAGGTCGTCCGGTGCATAGCGTAGTCACTATACTGACAAAGTAAAGCGCAGAATAGGGCGAAAATATTGTGAAGTCTCTTGGACTAAAGGCGGGGGAAAATGGGCCTGCGTCTTCCATCGGTCCGACAGGTTTACTGGTTATGTAATTGTCCACACTTCAACTTGAAGGTGAGGACAGCAAGTTTTTGTCTTAAAACTTTTGCCAGTACAGCCCACTGCTCATGGTGCAAACAGTGAATCACCATGAAACCTTAAAATCGGTAGTTATAGCAATTAATTGCACGCTTGCTTTATTCCCACTGCTCCAAGAACATGATGTGGATGGCGTAGTGCCCCGGTGAGTCGGAGAGACGTACCGGCTGGGATGTTCTTCCCAAACGTCGTTAAGGTTCAATGAGACTGGATAGCGTCACTGTAATCTTCAGTTCCCGCCTTACGAAACTCGTTTGTCACGTGATGGTAAATATTTTACACTCGGATACCAACACGCACACGCATTAACATGAAGGAAAATTCTTTTCTTCGAAAAAGGTGTCGACCTTCCATATGAGTCCTGTTGGTTTCTAGGCGATTCATGTATGACGTCACAAAGATGTTAAACGTGTTTACTCACGTCAGGAGGAGAGCTGTGGGTTCTTTGCTGTTTGGATCATTCTGCGTGAGTGTGCAATTAGCTGAAACCTGTGACACAATTACAGGGCTGAGTACGTGAAGTGACTGGGTGTGTTTGTCACTGCGAAATTCGGTTTCGTGTAGAAATGAGAACTGGATTCTCGTCAGGTATGCATCCGAAGGGGAGGGGGGGGGGGGCTGCCGGACTTCAGCCTCATCGAAACGAAATTTTAAAAATAACACGTTTTATACACGCGATGATATCAGACTTTTACGTGATTTAGCCGTCAGTTGCAATCAGATACTGAAATGGGAGTATATTGTAATTTTGCAACATAAAATTTGAAAAGAAGCACCAAGTCCCTATCATTTAAACTAGCGACTGAATCGTGAACAGTAGTTATATTTATATGTACATATATGTATTTATATATATTTATATGTACTGTATTTGCATTTCCAGAGAATGGCGTGATTTTTATAACACAGTTTTAAAAATGAAGCAAATTTTATGTAGTCTCACGATTAGCCCCCTCCCCCCAGTGAAAGTTCTGGATGCGCGCCTGATCCTTAGTTGCCACAAAAGACAGACTAGTTTGGTTAACTCTGACGTACGTAAAGTCGTAATCGCTCAAGGACCACGAATAGATTTTAAATAACGTGTGTCGTCGTATGATATATGACCCTGACGCCTCTGTCATCAGGGCGGAAGAAGAAGACTAAGAGCGCTTTTATACCTTGAAGATAGAGGCAGCATATATCTCCGAAGTGTCGATATCTATTTATTATGCTAGGCGGTATCATACATCCAAAGACTGGATCTTCAGCCTTCGCACCTTGCGTATTTTATGCGTTCTAAACTCTGGATGGGCAAGGAATGCCATACACAAATTTAGCATTGTTAGACGCGTGAACAAATGCATGTGATTGTGGTTTATTTCAAGTAACATTACTCGCATTCGCCTGGAGGGACTGAAGAAAACCAAAAAGACCCTCAGCGATGTCAGTGTCCCCTGCGAGATGCCGACTACGTACCTTCTGAATGTAGGTCAATAGCATTACAGTTTGAGCCAAGTTGCTGGGTCGTCGTAGGTGTTGTTGTTCCTGTTGTTCT
The DNA here is from genome assembly GCA_013340265.1 of Coptotermes formosanus. Classification (NCBI taxonomy): domain Eukaryota; kingdom Metazoa; phylum Arthropoda; class Insecta; order Blattodea; family Rhinotermitidae; genus Coptotermes; species Coptotermes formosanus. Next base: position 186,024 of record BLKM01005747.1, read on the forward strand.
TGTTGTTTGTATCATCATCGTTATCAGGGGTCCGCAAGTTTTCTAAAAGCGTAGGAGCCACCTTCATGTTCTAGGCGCCAGGAGGGTGACAAAAAGCAAGTTCTATTCGGAGGGCCCAATTGTAGAGTGCTCCATGGTGAAGTTTGTTCGGGCACTGTGCTACAACCCGAAAGGTCGAGGGTTCGATTCCCGATGGGGGTCATTGACGACTCGGCCTCTAACATAAATGAGTACCAGGAATATCTCCTGGGGGTAAAGGCGGCCGGTGCCTAGGGCTGACAACCTTACCACCTTCATGTGTCGATTGTCTGGAAATCTGGGAGCCTCAACCTCCTGGAGGTCTAAGGGCCTGTCCAGGCCTGTAATGGGGTAGTTTACTGATTAGTACGGAAGATGTCTATCGCTGTAGACTTGTTCACATCAAGCGCACTCACTCGTTACAGGTAGAGCCTCTTGCGCTGCAGGTCGTACAGTAAGGACTGCAGTCCAACAAAGTTTGCCCCAGTCCCTAGCCCATTAGCACTCATTACATTGAGAAGGGTTAAAAGGCAGTTTATCTCAATGGCTAGGCGAGGTTCAACTAATATTTTACAACAACCGTTGGGGTAGCCGGGATACTTAAACAGCCACTAAACTTGCTATACTCAGAAATACACGTAATGTCTTCAATATTACTTTAATGCTCATAATTCCGTGCTTTATTTAAAGAACTATCTTATGAAAACCAACCAAATGCACAGAGTGTTAATATAAGTTTGCATTTAAAGTTTAAAGCATAATATCCGTAACGTGTCTCGACTCTTTATTAGTCATCATCAGGGAGAACATAAATGAATAGGAGATTTTATGTTCATACCGTGCAATACCGTGCATGTTCTTGTAATTAATACATTAACCAACTTATGCTTTTAATAAAATACATTCAGGAGTATAAAACCCATATAAACTCCCACATGTTTCGGCACCGAGGTGCCATCATCAGGGACTTATTTTGAACAAAGGAGTACACGGCCAGCACGCGACACAGAACCTAGTTGAGCGTGCTGGCCGTGTTCTCCTTTGTCATACTAACTCCCTGATGATGGCACCTCGGTGCCGAAACATGTGGGAGTCTATAGGGGTTTTGTACTTCTGAATGTATTTTATTAAGTGCGTAAGTTGGTTAATGTATTAATCAGTAGTACATCTATAAAACATGAATAATTCCAAGTTCTTTTTTAATTCTACTAGTAAGCTGTAGTGCAACTTGTCTTGAACAGCTTGCAGCAGCATAGAATGTAGAATGTAGAATGTAGATTATTCCGTATAAAGCCGATGTTATCAAAAAGTAACGTGGAAGTCTGTAAAACTGATATAGCAAGATAAGTACACAAGGTTACGTATAATGGTATACACTAAGTACGAACTGTGCAACGGTAGTTGCAGATACCTACATACCAGTATTTCAGGGTATCATGTGTATCTTGTTGTATCTGCGAGGGTACGGTGCCAGGCTGAAACTTGGATCTTCAGCTGTTACAGTAGGTTTATATACTGACAGCGTCGTAATATGAACCACAAATTACAGTATACGTGTGAGGATAATATTGAAACAGAGCTTGAAGGAATAGGATACGACGGTGTGGAGTGGGTCCATCTGGCTCAGAGTAGGGACAGGTAGTGGGATCTTTTGAAAGCAGTCATGAATACTGGCGTTGTATTAAATGCAGGGAATTTCTTGGCTGCTGGAGAGGGCCTGTGCCGTGTCACATCAGTGTTCTGTGAAGAAGGTATTTGGCATGAACTTATAGCTGGTGAGTCCTGCTGCCTCCTCAAATCTTCAACTTGCGTTAGTGACACGTACTGCCAGGCGGACTGCCAAGCCGCGCCTCAGGGCCCGCACACCCCCCCCCCCCCCCCGCCCTCCCTGCCAGCCAGTGCTCACGCGTAAGGCAGTTTGAGACGCTGCTGTAGCCTTTCCTCGCTCTCGACGCCTTCGCCGGGGCAATGCCGATGAACAGTCACTCTGGAGCTCCTGAAGTGCGGTTGTCTGGCATTGGCACTGTTAGATTTAACAGCGTGCCTTGTGATTTGCCGATCCCGGTAACCGCGCCGTCGAAGGCATGGGTCTGCGGCCGTTCGTTTGCTGGGATTACGGGTTCGAATCCTGCCGGTGGCATGGATTCTGTCTCTTGGGAGTGTTGTGTGTTGTCAGGTAGAGGTCTCTGCGTCGGGCTGATCCCTCGTCCAGAGGAGTCCTACCGAGTGTGTGTGTGTGTGTCTGAGTGTGATCGTGAAGCCTCGATAATGAGGAGGTGCTGGCCCACTGGGGGCTGTTGCGCCTTGGGGGGGGGGGAGAAAAAACTTGCGATTTGCACAAGAGAGACAGCAGAGTAGGTGTAGTGGGCAGGCTGCGGATAGAACGGTCGAGGAATCTGGTTCGATTGGCGGTCAGACGGAAGATGTTTTTTCCTTGACATCCTCCAAACGGACTCTGGGCCCACTCAGCCTCATTTAGTGCGTACAGGGGGCTCTTTTGCCGGGGGCAAAGTCGCACCAGTGGGAAGCTGACCACAGACGTCCGTATAACACTGAAGTTGCTCAAAGGAATGCCTGGAGTTATAACCCCACTCTCGCAGCGGACAGTTGCTTTATGCCTTCACCAGTGCTCGATATGCAGTAGAACTCGGTTATAACGTCACGACAGGGGCTAAATATTTTTTGTCGTTATAACTGAGGAGTATAATGTTATGGATTACAGGTGGGAATTAATTGGTACCACAGAATATCTGACGCTATAGACGAGGTGTCGCCTAAGCCGATGTCGTTATAACCGGGTTCGAGTGTATATTGTATTTCATTCATCTACCATTGACGATGCATAATTGTAGCATTCAACACTGTCGTTACGTAAACACCTCCCTATCTTTACTCTTGGATTTTAGAGGCTTTTGGAAATTTTCTTAATGTTAGTGTGTGTGAAGTTTTCTCATGTTCCAATTTCTTGTTTTAAAGTAAAGAGGGTCGGTGAGTCTACATTTCGTGACAGTGCACACAAAATTAACAACAGCATGCTTTGCGGTTCCTTAAGCGCACTTTAACCCCGTTCATCAGTTTATGGCTTTAAGCAAAGTGGACTTATGGCTGACAGTCTGGTATTCACGTGAATTTTTAGTGAAAGTCACACGTTTCTGATAGTTAAAAATTCTTTCACAATACCTTCCGAGCGCTGATACGTGGTTGCAGTGATGAGGATAGACGGACAGACATTCCCTCCACATAAGGCGTTGTGTGTGTGTGTGTGTGTGTGTTTTTTTACTCTGCAAACAACGTCTAGTTTAGAGTGTGATGAATACAAAACAAAAGTGAGTGTAAAAAGCTTCCGTTGTTCGTGTTGTATCTCTAGCCTGTAGTGTGGACGTACCGTTAGCGCAGTAAACCAGTCAGAACACCCACGTCCACAGACACACTGCCCAAATTCTCCTTCTCAGCGCCCCTAACATGGCACTGGATCATGTGACGCATCGGTAAAGAACTGCGGTGTGAGGAGGAGCGAAGGTGCGACGTGGTGACAGTAGCATGGTAATAGGTCGCTTGGTATTCAGTACAAGAGCCGAGTGCCGTGCTGAAGAGAATCCTATATGCAAACACAGACAGAGAGACACACACACACGCTATTTGTTACGTGGCTGTTTACATCGGTGTGGCTTGATCTTTATTTCCTAAAATCAAACGTGTTTGCTGGAAGTGCGGAATGAGCAAATATGAAATATTTCAATAAAGCAACTTCTCGCAGTTTGTTTACTGTATTTGCAATTTGCGTCCAATCAGTACTTAAAGCTACTTGCTCATTATAATAACTAGGTTGCAGGTTGGACGACAGGGGAATCGGCGTTCTACTCATGGTGACAAAAACTTCTTCCTTTCTTCGCCGCCTCCAAGTAGGCTGTGGGTCACACCCAGCTTCCTAACCAATGGATGACGAAAGTTCAAGCAGACGGGATGTGAAGCCGGCAACTCGACAGTGTCTAGTTCCCCAGTCAAAAATGCATGGAACTATACCTTCTCTCCCCCACACGTGTTTATCGAGCGTTACTTAACCCCTTAAAGCCTAGCGGTAACTTTACGTACCACCAGGTTTAACATTAAAAAATTCTACGTGGTGCCCACATTGCGTTTTTGTGTTTTGTACGGATCTCAGAACAAACAGCAACTTTTGCCTTATAAAACATTAAGAGACTGGTTTTTATGACCGAAGTGGAGAGTGTTTACAGCGCGGTACGCGCTGAGAGTCCTTATATAAAACAGATACGCTTCGTCTTAAAGGGTTAACTCAGATCGGAGACGACTTTGCATTTTACCCACTTTCTGGGAACGTTTTGTGTGAACATATCGCTAGGAGGCTAAAGGCCGCCGGTGTGTATGGCTGACAAGCTTACCACCTTCATGTGCCGATTGTCTAGAAATCTGGGAGCCTCAACCTCCTGGAACCCTAAGGGCCTGTCCAGGCCTCTAATGGGATAGCTTTACCTTTCTGTATCGCTAAAAGATGGGCAGGGAATATAAGTCAGGAAGGAGTTCAGACTTAAAATTTCAATCAAGAAAGGTCATGAGAAAGGCCACCTGGGAGATCTAGTCGTAGATGGGAGTTTTCAGACAAGGGAGAACATATTTAGCCTAGTTAAATTTTGTGACAGACCTGCCAGTTCGTATTGTGCTGCCCTCACAGCGATCATGTTATAATTGCAGAACGTGGCGCCGCACAGCGTCGAATGTGCCTTCAATGGAAGGAACTGCAGGTGTTTATGAAAACATAGGCCTAAAGACTCGAACACGTTTGATATTCTTTGATGGTGAAGTACAGCGTAGGCCAGCAAAGAGGTAACAACGAAATACAAATTCAAAAATTAGGTGCCTGTAGAATATTTAATTGTATTGTTAATGGTATTGAATATTCTTAACGACGTGTTAATTTTATACAAACTTTTTACCCCGTTCCTTTCTGAAAATTACTTGCGGCCCGCTTTAATTTTCACTCTTATTCGTTTGGTTCGCCTACGCTTTGAATTTGTGACGCCTGAGTTCGAGCACATTTTTGGAACTGGTATTACATACACATTCAAACCGCTCCATATTTTTGGAACAGATGTTACGCACACACTCAAGCAGCTCCATATTTTTGGAACAGATGTTACGTACACACTCAAGCAGCTCCATATTTTTGGAACAGATGTTACGTACACATTCAAACAGCTCCATATTTTTGGAACAGATGTTACGTACACATTGAAACAGCTCCGTATTTTTGGAACAGATGTTACGTACACATTCAAACAGCTCCATATTTTTGGAGCAGATATTACATACACATCCAACACTTCCGTATATTTGGTACGCATTTAAGCCGCTCCATTTCGTACGGTTGCTCTGAATCATACCCATTCTGCACCCGCGAGCTATGGCGACGTCGAACGTGTCTTGATTTTTGCTCATGCTGTTATGTTAATGGCTACCAGCAATCTCTCAAGAGCAAGGCTATCTGGAGTAATTGTTGACGTTGGAGTACCAGATATTGCGCAACGCCCAGCAATCAGGGTACACACAATGTCACTTACAGAAGGAGTTTCCAGGAAACCGAATACTCTTCTTCTTTTTCTGATTACCTACTTCCTTTTGAAAATTTTACACTCAGTGGTACAGGAACTGTCCTGTTAGTGACATCGCAGCCATGTGTGTGACTTGGCAAAGGTACACATTTTGAATGTCTGGCAGCCCCTGCTTGTCACCTACCCGTTCCGTCTATATAGGATATAAGTGAACTAGGAGGCGGCCTGTAGCACCATGTTACATAGCGGGACACCACATTCGAAGGGAAATGCCAAACAATGTAGGAAATGTACGTATAACCTAATATTTTGGGGGGTTCGCGTAATGTTTATACTACCGTAACAGCCTGATACCATTTCACACGAAGAGAGCGCTTTTATGGTGATTTAATGTCGCCAGCAACGGTAAAAGGTACCTCTGTCTTCATGTAAAATGCCCGATTTTAACTAAATTTACGGTTTCTCGACAGATTTTCATGAAAGTGTTCAGTATCAAATTTTAAGGAAATCCGTCCAGTGGAAGCTACCCTGATACATGTGAAGAGACCGACGGACAGACGGATGGGCACACAGAAGACGGACGGACGGACGTGACGAATATAGAGGGCGGTTTTGACGACTATGCGAACGCGCGTAAATATTAAAAACACCAAGGAGGAAGTAGGTGCAAACTATTCCCTTTTTCGCGAAAACCCTCAGCTAGAATCTGACAGGCGGGGGGGGGGGGGGGGGGCCCCGAAGGCTTGGTTCATTTAAGGCGCCAGTTGCTGGCTGCGAGTGTAAGATCGCCCCTGCATCTAAGTTCCTCCATGTTTGTAAAGTGAAAATCATCATTACCTGCCGTACAGTGAACACTGAAGTAAAGCAAATTTTGAGGTGGTTAGAGCAGTGATGATGAAGGTCTAAGCGTTCTAGAACTTTGTGCCATGTCAATTGATCGTTATCGACGTTTTGGAAGAGTATTTAGTCGTGTTCAACACATAGTAAACGATCTGTTGTTGAACGTTCCACATTAATGGTTTATCGCGCTATTTCAATATATCGTCCCATTTTCGCCTAGGTCTTGTAAGACCAAATTGACGAAAATGACTGGGAATTCTGTGAAGGGAGTATTAGACATGGTCGAAATAAGTTTATTAAGGCCAAACTCGTGACGGATAATGATGGTGATGATTATTATTATGGTGATGTCTTCTAAGTGGTCCCTTTCCTACAGATTTACCCACCAAAACCCTATTTGCATTTCCTTTTTCCCTCATACATTCCAAATGCCGCACCTGTTTCTTACTTCGCCTGATCACCCGAACGATATTCAAGCTGTATGAATTCTGCAATAAGGATTGGTAGCCTGTCATCTTCTGATCCTTTTAACAACCAGCTAAAGAAGTAAGGGCGGATACTTGCGGGAAGCGTGATCCATACCTACGCACCTTGCAGCGAGAGGGTTTGAAGAGGCAAAGAAGCAACGTTGATGGCTGCTACGTGCGCTTGGTGGTGACGTTACGGTATGAGCCCCTTTGTTCTCCGGGTGTCTCCGCAACGCATTGGGTGGGCCATAGAGCCGTTCTGAATGTGGTTAGGAAGACAAAAATCCCTCTTGTTCTCAGTCATGGAATCATAAGTGGCCAGTCCACAGTAACTGACTTGCTTTTGTGACGCGTCTGTCCCTGCTTTTGTCAATTCACAGGCTTATTGATACGTCGACATGAACCAAAGATGGGGGTTCCGGTGCCCGTTAGTTGGCCTTTTATCTCTGCGTGCTTCGGATTTGTGCGGGTGCAAAACCCGGACATCTCTTTCAACACACCCACAGATTTTAGTGAAAACAAACACTCCTTAATGTGTAGGGTTCCGACGAAGGGGAGTGTCGTCAGTGCTGTACACTTATAATGCAGGGTTCTGAGGTTGGGAGATGCAGGGCTCTGCGTCTGCTAGACGGTAGGTTATTCCAGTGGTGTGGAGATGGCCTATTGTGCGATGTGACGCCGTGTAGTCTGGTAGATGCCGACGTAGAGTAACCTGCTGCTTCCATATTCAAGGTTGTCTTCTTTCGAACTGGTTTAGGTAAAGGTAAAGTTCGCCCTAGAGCGGCCTGTCAAGGCCCAGAGGGACAGTAGAGGTGTAGCTGTACTCTTTCTTTAACGTCATCACTAGAGGGGGTCGGTGATCAACGCTACGTCCCAACCGCATTACCCCCGGTAAAAAGAGTCGGTGCCCATTGTACAGGAGGCTGGGTGAACCCCAGGGCCGGTCTCGCCCCCACCGGGCTTCGGTCCCCGGACCTTCCAGCACGTAGCGAGCCGCTATACTGACTGAACTATCCCGTCGCACGCTGGTCCGGGACTGTCTCAGTAACGGTGTTCAGTTACCAGAATATTAAGCTGATGTCTCTTTGTTCACGTAGCACCGGTGCTGAATCTGAAACGTGACGTAATGCGGGTCCCACTGTAACGTAATCAGTTCCACTGTCTGTCTGTCTGTAATGAGGGACCATCAGACACGGGTTGCCCATTAGCCAAGTCCATTGTCACTGCCACCATAAGGTACAGTTCCTGGTAAAACATAGTCGTAGGTTCTAGTTTCGTGTGACAGGTGTTGAAAACTACAACTACAGGGAGTTTGTTTTTATCACCGCAACGAGCAGAGCAGGTTTACCGCATACAAAGCCTGCATACACCGGGACATTCCATGTAGACTTCGGTGTAAAAGAAACACTCTGTACTTTTGAATTATTTGAGGCTGTGACAGAAGTGACTATGCATATACAAGTATTACGGGATTTGACGCCGTATAGCTTGGTGTATAATTTCCAACGTTGCTAGGGACCTGTCTCGATCTTGAATATCTTCAACTGAAAAGTTTTTACCCCTCTGGTGTAATGTGACTCCCAGAACACCTTACTCTTTGCATGCTGCAGGCCCACACTGTTTAAACGTGTAAGATTACACGTTTGATTGAATGAAGAATAATTTTAATCGTGAAGGTAGAAATTTGCACGAAAAGTGAGGAGAACAGTAGAGTGGTTCATTTAATGACGCTGTCAGTTGCTAATATTATACTTTATCGTGGCTGGTATATGAATAAAATATGCATATGGAGCAAAAGTGGAATGATACCCACAGGCAAAAACAGAAGTACTGGGAGAAACACCTGTCTCAGTGACACTTTGTCCACCACAAATCACACATAGACTGACCCGGGCCTCCGTTATGACAGGCTGGCGACTAACCGTCGGAGCCAAGGCACGACCTTTAAGCAGTATCGAGGCTAAATAATTATGTAACGTAATAAATAATGCACGTGCGGCTATATAGGCCACTTGACACAAGCCGGTTTATTTCACTTCTAAATAACCTGATGCTAGGAGGCACATCTACAGAAATATGCACTTGAGACTCAACACATCTATTTTAATATTATAATTAAGTATAGTGACTTTGGTGCGGACTGACCTGCCGAAGAACTGATGTTCGATTCCCGACAAGAACACCGACTTTCACTTCCTCAGAGCATTAAAGATCGGCCCAACGAACCTCCTCTTCTTTGGTGACCGGAAGTGCCTTCCCCGGTATGGTACCGGCCAGGCCTTGAGTTCAACCACTCACCTTCATTTAGTGCCGAAGTTGAGATTGCTTGGATCCAGAGGGCGCCGGCAGGGAGGGGCAAGTTCGTGGCATTTTGTCATAATTTAGTTTTTGTGGTTAATAGTTTATTAAATCAAGCCATAAAAGTTCTACAAAAACAAAAATTAATTTCCTACAGTCACTGTAATTTTAGTGTAAGGATGACTTACATGTTTTCTGTCTCTAAATATCCTTGCAGTTTTCTCGGCTTCGCTGCAAGCATTACGATTGCTCAGTTTATAAAATCAACATCGCCGTGAATACATTTCCTATGTAAATCGATCACACATGAGACGGGCTGTCGTTTTTTTGATGTAGCTTTTCGTGTCTATTTCTTTGCCCTTCGTGAGCTAGTACATCCCCTCACTTTACATGCAGTTACTGTGCACCACCTTGCAAGTATTCCTGATGATTGTAGGTATACCTGCGCGTTTTTCCTATTCCTTCCTTCCTTTGTACTTAATTAAGTACAGGCATTGCTTTACATATGTAAATTGTTAGAAGAATAATTGCATTTTAATTGTCCAGTCACACGATATGTACGAAGGTTTGTGAAATTCAAGGACCCCAATGAATGTAAAATTGTGGAGTGAACTTGGAAACAAGGATTACTGGAAAGTGGAGGACGTCTGTCCAGTCTTGGTTCATACACGTGGAAATAAACGCGTGAAACGTGCAGCAAACCTACTGCACTGGCCTTATGCTGTTTTGTACAATTCTTCCCTGCGCTTCGCGTGTTTTACATGAAGGCCGATATCGCATATGCCCTAGTGAATTGTTTTTAAAAGCACTTGGATAAAAAAATTGTGTTTTTAAGCTTTGGGGTGAATAACATTTCGTGGGTTGCTGTTTGTGTTGTAGCAAGGACATATATATTCGTGGAAACCATTAATGTCCTGTGTCGCTTCTGCATGCAGCTCAAGACAGATGCGATGACCAGCAAATTGCATGGACATGCGGTCTATGGCTGACTACGCCAGGTGGTATATAGCGGTCCTTTCTTGTCGCTATATAAGCATATCCCTATCTGCTTAATTCCATGCCACCTCTGGGATGAGCATTAAAACTCATATAAGGGCACCGTCTACCGACGCTTCCTTCAACCTCAACAACAGACGTGGTCGTTATGGTCAGTAATCTTAAAGAGATGGGCTTAATTAGTTTAAACTGAGGCAGGTAGAAATCTCCCCATCTCTCATTGAAAGTAACCTAAGCGAGGGCGCACCCAAGCGGGGGACTGCTAGGTTGCAGCCCCCTTCCCAACCCCCAGAAACCGAAATTAAAAAAAAAACAGATTTTTTAGATTCGATGATATCAAACTTTCACATGATTTCCTCTCCATCCAAAATCAGCCACTGAAATCAGCTGATGACTAGTACATTAGAATTCTGAAAAATAAATTAATAAAATTAAAAAACAAGAAGATAGGACACTGTGATTGAGTCATGGAATACGTAGTTATATTTGTACCAGTATGTATATAAAGGCAGTTGCAAACAGTGGTACACTTCCGTTATACTTACGACGTGATTTTTATGGCATAATTTTTAAAATCAAACATAAATTACATATAGCCTTGGGGTCAGCCCTCCCCCCAAAATAAAAATTCTGTGTGCGCACCTGAACCTAAGCACCCTCTGAATCTCAAGAAAAGGATTCAAAACCGTTCTGGTACTTGAGAGGTTTCAGTTTTCCACAACGTTTATTTCTTCTGGGTTAGCTGGGTGGGTGGCACCTGACATTTCTAACGAAAGTGCCTTCATCTTCAAGGGTCGGGGATTCTAAGAAGACCTCAATCCGCCAAGGTAGCGGTTATTCTGTCCCCTGGCCATACAGGTAAATAACGAAATCCAGTTTTGAGACAATTCCCTTGTTGTCTTCTGGGTTTTAACACCTTGTAGTCTTTTAGGTGAAAACAGACATTCGAGGAAAATATTGCTTCCCTCTTCAGGGCACACTGATGATGGGAGCAGCAAGTGCCTCTAAAACGTGATAAATCTAAGGTTTCAGTGGCAGTTTTCGTCAGCTTTAAAGTATTTCTTTATTTAGTGCTTAATTTTTAATCAAGTATGGTCACAGGATGTTAACAAATTATTTCTCCACATTACGTAACCGTAACCGAGCGTGGTTTGGTTCGCCAATCCAAGAAGAGTCAGCCTCAACTCTTGTATGTTTGTTATGCTTTTCAACATATACAGCCAGGAACCGCCCGCAATCTCGTTATTAAATAGCCACATTTTATATGTGTATGTGTGCGCGTGTGTGTGTGTGTGTGTGTGCGCGCGCGCGTGCGTGTGAATCAAAGGCCGTAACTGATCATACCTTTCGACTACAGTTTCTGCTCCCTGTTTAAAGTACATTAAATAACTTAAATAACGTCCGGTTGTGCATGTTTTGTAATTACTGAAAGACTTGGCGTCAGAACTGTTGCTCTCTGGCATTCAGCCATTTGTCGTTATTCATTTCCGCGTCAGGCTGTGTGGGATAAACTGTCTGGATGTGGCACTTCAGGTTCATAATGCGTTAAAGCACTATATACCTTCAGTGAGATTTGGGGTTCTGAGGGCGGCGAAGATTCATGCTGTGGTATCATGGATTGTGACATCGTGCAGTCTGGTAGGTTTGTACTGATGTTTCAGAGGAACCTGCTGCGTCCATCTTCGTGCTGGGAAGTGACTTGGCTTCGAAATGAGTTGGGGGGAAGGCAGGTTTAGCATCATCCAGTGTGGAGGACAAGCATGCGCGGAGGTACACTCTTATGCCATCCACACGTGTGCATGGCATAACACTTCAAAGCCCATTGGTTATTATACGTACCACCAAGCTTAACATTCAAAAATTCTGCGTTCTGCCCACACAGTGTATTTATGTGTTTTGTGTGGATCTCAGAACAAACAGCTATTATTTCCCTATACGGCATTAACTGACTGGTTTTTACGATCGAGGCGGAGAGTGTTTACTGCGCGGTACGGACTGGATCTTTAAATATAATTCTACGTTCTGCCCACACAGTGTATTTATGTGTTTTGTATGGATCTCAGAACAAACAGCTATTATTTCCCTATACAGCATTAACTGATTGGGTTTTATAACCGAGACGGAGTGTTTACTGCGCGGTACGGACTGAATGCTTATATATAATTCAAGTTAATAGTAGCTTTTAGAGGCCGTTCCCTGCCTCAGGCGGTCAGTCGCCGGCCTCTTACTACAGGATTCCGTGTTCCATCCCGGGCCAGTCCACGTGACATCTATGGCATACAAAGTGGCACTGGGACAGATTTCGCTAGTAGTTCTGTTTTCCCCTGTCAGTATCATTGCACCAATGCTCCGTACTCATCTTCGTCTACATGTTTCTGTTATCGGAAGGGCAGACGGGCGAAGCCTGGGATCATTCCTGAAAGGAAATATGTTTGCGAAATCGGAGAACACTGCATAGAAAAACTCTTTCAAATTGATCTTTAGATGTTTAACCTTTTAAAGCCTAGCGGTAACTTTATACACCACCAGGTTTAATATTAAAAAATTCTACGTGGTGCCCACATTGCGTTTATGTGTTTTGTACGGATCTCAGAACAAACAGCAACTTTTGCCCTATAAACATTAAGAGACTGGTTTTTATAACCGAAGTGGAGAGTGTTTACATCGCGGTACGCACTGAGTCCTTATATAAAACAGATACGCTTCGTCTTTAAAGGGTTAATCATGTACAGAAACAGCTTTACTGGTACTGCTCCGAAATGCGCTTTAGTGACTGGACTCTGTCCAGTTGCAGTATGGCGCCAGTGAGACTGCGACTGGCAAGAGCAAACATGAACTCCATGACTCACTGAAGCGGAGACTTACTTCACCCTGGAACAGGCGACAGCAACCATTGATGTGGGACAGTTTTTGACCTGTACAAAAATGCATTTCACAACTAAACATCTGACCGATAGAACTAAGGACTGAAATGTGACTCTTATAACTGTTGTGTTTGTGTATAGTGTTTCTTGTGCTTAATTAACCCCTTAAAGACGAAACGTATCTGTTTTATATAAGAACTCAGTACGTACCGCGCTGTAAACACTCTCCACTTCGGTTATAAAAACCAGTCTCTTAATGTTTTACAAGGCAAAAGTTGCTGTTTGTTCTGAGATCCGTACAAAACACATAAACGCAATGTGGGCACCACGTAGAATTTGTTAATGTTAAACCTGGTGGTACGTAAAGTTACCGCTAGGCTTTAAAAGGTTAAGCGTCACATAATAGAAAAGTAGGTGGGACTGGGGGTGTAGCTCCACTCATTCTTGACTTGGGAAATACGTGGAGGAGGATGGTTACCGTCTCGCGTCTGTCACTTTATCGTCAAGAAAAGCGCCTTGGGTACGAAATGGATAGAACCTTTGGTGGGCCGCATGTCCGGTCTGCTTGTTGTGGGGACGAGACAAAGCTGTGCCACTGGCAAAATCGAACCCCGATCATTTGATCTTCCAGTTCGGAACCCGGTCACTAAACCGACTCTACTGTGCCTTTGAATGGTAATTGTCGGTTTCAAAATAGCGTGTTCGAAGAGAACACAAATTTCACATGTCTTTGTCTGCCACAAATCCCACATCAACTGTTCTGGCATTTTACCACGACTACAATAGCGGAGCGGTAATAAGTGACTTACGTTTTGAGGTATTAATGATTAGAATCGCAGGTAGAGCAACTGCCTGCTGCCTACTTAAGGGGCTGCTGTAAGTCGTGTGTGCTTCTTCTCCTTCTTCCTCCTCCTCCTCCTCTTCTTAGTCCTTCCCTCTTCTACCTACTTGTTCACAGTAGGTGTAGAGGGTCTTTGTGATTTCATTTGCTCACACTCAAGCTCACACCACAGTCGGTAGGACTCCTCTGGACGAGGGATCGGCCCGTGGCAGAGACCTCTACCTGACAACACAAACACTCACAAGAGACAAATGTCAATGCCCCGGTGGGATTCGAACCCACGATCCCAGCAAGCGCTCGGCCGCAGACCTACGCCTTAGACCGCGCGGCCACTGGGATCGGCAAGTCGTGGGTTAGTGGCGTTAATTGGATGAATTTTAGACGCAGTTCCTTAACCAACCACAGGTTCTACTGTTATGGAGTTAATCACGTGCATAACCAACGGGTTTCTGTATGTAGTGGCCTTTGTAATCCTGTTTTAAGAGCCTCCATGGAAGTTTCAAAGTATTTGTAAAAGTAAGCGTGTGTGGAAGGAAGTTCGCATATATATAGACCGATCAACTGCATGTCGTGTGTGTGAAATGTCAGTACTTCAGATTGTTTGTTTGGTAACGTGCATCTAAATTAACTACTGTTATTGCTAAAAAGGCCGATCCCAGTGGCCGCTCGGTCTAAGGCGTAGGTCTGCGGCCGAGGGCTTGCTGGGATCGTGGGTTCGAATCCCACCGGGGTCATGGATGTTTGTCTCTTGTACAGTGTGTTGTCAGGTAGAGGTCTCTGCGAGGGGCCGATCCCTCGTCCAGAGTAGTCCTACCGACTGTGATGTGTGTGTGTGAGTATGATCAAGTGAGAATAAACAACCTCGACACCTGCTGTGAGTGGGCAGGTAGAAGAGGGAAAGACTACGAAACGGGTTTACGGCTTCCCTCCAAGAAGTGCGTAATAAATTGTATCAGATAGTCGAAAAAGATATGCATAAAATAGTGAGTTTTTAATTTGTCATTATGTAAGAAAATAGCTGCGAACGGGAGTTGAAGATGGTAACTGTGGAAGTTATGTTTGAGTGTTTGTTAGTCTTCGTGTTTGTCGAAAAACCTGTGTAGGTAGCAGCACTGGCATTGCATATCCTGTAGTATGCCTACTGTCAACGACATTTACAAGAGCTTTTTTCCATTATGACAAAAACACTCAAAAGAATACATTACTTTTCGGAAGTAAACTGCTTCCTTCGTCATTAGTTTCACCTGACGAAGGAAGCAGTTTGCTTCTGAAACGTAATATATTTTGTTGAGAATTTTATGAAAAGTCATTGCAAAATGCTGCTGATACAACTTGTTTACACCCATTGTCAACAACATATATGTTGCAATTGCGTGTTCTTATTTTATCAGTTTTTATTTTCTTGGAATAAATGTGCAGCACTTTTCAAGTTGTTAGTGTTCGCTGTATTTGATGCAGTTCATTGTTAACGACAGACGCTTTAACGGGCCGTGCGATAATGCAGTGTAATAATGGTGTCAGTAATTACCGACGGGTCTTACAGAACGCTGTGCTGGCTGCCTAGTTAGGCCGACCGTAAGCGGTAAAGGTGTTTGTTCAAAACGGCAGTGCGCCGATGTTTGGGGGCCTGCTGTGTATTCATGGCGGTGACCGCTCGATAAGGCGACACGGCATGACATGCCGCTGTGCCAATACCCTATTGCCTCCGTCCGCAGGAGGCGATGGCCTCTCGTATCTACACTTACTTGCCTGAGGGTACCTTTATCTATTCCTTTGTGTTTTGCTCAACTCCAGACAAGCTTTTCGCCAAATATGATACGTGACTCAAGGATGAGAAGGACGGTGCATGTGACACGCAAGGTAAAGAATAGAGTTTTGGTGGAAAAACCTGAAGGTGAGAGACTATGTGCAGGACCTACGCGTAGATTGCAGGATAATATTAAAAAGGACGTTAAATAATTTAAAAGGAAGCGGGCTAGATATGTGGGGATCAGGACAGGAACAAAAGACGGGCTGTTGGGAATAAGGAAGGGTACCTTCATGTCCAATAAAATGTGGAGAAGTTTTTGATTAGGTGGGCAACACTTAGGTTCTCATCGCATGTTGCGTTCCTTCGTGTTAACTCACTTGGCAAGGTTTTCACAAACTCATATAATAGGCCCATAGCTGCGAGTGATTGGCTGATAGTAACTTGCAAATAACGCGGAAAGAAGGTGCAAAGGCAAAGTTGTCTGTCAACGCCATGGAGAAATGTAGGGGGGAACCAGATGGAGGTGAGCCCCGGCCGCTTTACCCCCCAACTAAGAGTCCCCCGTACCCTTTGAATACGTATACGAAGTATGAAGGATCGTCAGTCGTGGAATGCCTGCGTATATATAAATAATTTGTATATAAACATATAAATATATTTAAAAATGTGTGTATATATTTAAATATACGCAGGCATTCCACGACTGATGATTGTTCATACTTCATGTACGCTTAACTGGTTTTGTACATTTATAAGGTATTTTTAATGTGAAAGGGGAGATCCCCATCTCAAAGCGTTATATAATTTTTCCTGTATCGACGTGTATAAAAGGCCTAAAAATGGCTCGCAATTGCAGCCGAAACATGTAACCATGAATAAAGTGATAAGGGCTGGTGCTGTGTGTAACTAATTCAATACATACAGGCCTACTTGCCATCTGTTAGCGCCAACGGGATGTCTTACCTTAAAAAAAAAGTCTTAAATTAGGCTGTCTTGTGGTATTGTGGTCCCCTCTGGTTCTCCGCGTAAAACCGGGATTTACCTTGTAGTGGGCCACGACCGCTTCCTTTCATTCACTTTAGAATGTTTATCGTCACGTGATTCAGCGCTGTGCGGTCTGAGTTACTGGCAGCAGAGTCACGATGCTTGTGAGCTAGTGTGAACAGTGTGGCTCATGAAGTTTAATGTGCCCTAAGGGATGGGTGCTGCAGAAAGGCTGGTGTTAGCAGTCCCACCCTTTGGAACTGTGTACTTGACGCTGAACAAACACATGTTATTGTATATCATTATAATTACAGACAGGGACGTCATGTAGACAAGTGAAGCCGCTTCACGTTCCATTTTGGTCCCTACCGGACGGATTGAACAAGAATTCGTTTCGTTTCGCAGTCCTTACCTCTTCTACCTACTCACAGTAGGTGTGGAGGTTGTTTATTTGCACGTGATCACACTCAGACACACACCACAGTCGGTAGGACTCCTCTGGACGAGAGATCGGCCCGTCGCAGAGACCTCTACCTGACAACACAAACACTGTACATGTCTCCGGTGGGATTCGAACCCACGATCCCAGCAAGCGCTCGGCCGCAGACCTACGCCCTAGACCGCGCGGCCACTGGGATCAGCTTGAACAAGAATACGAGGCATTTTGTTTGCAAGTCTGTGCCGGAAGGCGATGGTGGCCACCGCAAACGGGACTGCAATTTTAGTTTGCCGGAAAGGCTAATGTTACAGCGTGGCATAAGAATTTGGTAACCCCGCCGGAACGTAAAGCTGGCTACAAGTCTGCTGGCGATCACGACACTTCGTGACGCTGTTTTGGAACAGAACTGCCATCTGTATTAGAGCCACGCATTTCAACAAAGACATTCGTTTATTTCGCCTCCAAATTTATTTCCACATTCCTTCTTTTTAGATGTTTCTGTGTTTCACCCTGAAGGCATAATAATAATAATAATAATAATAATAATAATAATAATCACAAAGGCTCTTTTGTTGTTTCCCGATGTGCTTCGCTTAATACTTCATTCAGTTTCTGTACGAACGTTTTCTCTTGCGGCTGTCGGTTTAACGCAGCAGTGTAATTTTAAATGATACATAACCGTCCATTGAACGGTTGGGCGTGGTGATTAAAACCCACAAATGCACACAGGTTTATGGAAATATAAACGTAGTAACATCTCCTGTATGTTTCGGTCACTCGTGTGGCCATCTTCAGGGAGGTGCCTTACGAAGACTGAATACATTGAGATGTTACTAAAGTTTGTGAACCAATGCACAAATGTAAAATACTTTACATCGTTGCACGGTTTCCCAAACTTCACCAAAAATGAATTGTGTAAACTTACATATGTGTATATGTATATCCCGTAATACCATAATACTACATGTGTATATAAGGCTATGAGAGTGATTGAGTAATTTGTCTTTATAAAAAGTGTCCTTCTAACTAAGGAGTATGTTATGGTAAGGGTGAAGGAAAAATATTTCAAGACAAAATACAGGCCTGTAGGCATATTACTTACATTTTTACGCTGTGATTTATTTAAATTGAAATTACAGTTAAAATTTAGGAAAGACAAAACTTACTGTAGGTAAATTTTAAATGTGCATCCATGTTTACAGTGAAAACATTCTTTTAATTAATTCGTTTCGCAGTCCTTCCCTCTTCTACCTGTTCACAGTAGGTATTGAGGTTGTTTATTTTCACGTGATCACACTCAGACACACACCACAGTCGGTAGGACTCCTGTGGACGAGGGATCGGCCCGTCGCAGAGACCTCTACCAGACAACACAAACACTGTACAAGAGAAAAAAAAATTCATGCCCCCAGTGGGATTCGAACCCACGATCCCACCAAGCGCTCGGCCGCATACCTACGCCTTAGACCGCGCGGCCGCTGGGATCGCCTAATTAATTCGTACCACAGAATATCTGACGACATGTAGGGAGTGTCGCATTAACCGATGACGTCGTAGCCGAGTTTGACTGTGTGTGTATACCGTGTATGTAGCTTTACCAAGAAAGTATTTTGTAAACTTAAATTTCGCCCCGACTGAAGGTATGCGCGTATGTAGCCAGTAAATACTCCACGGCGGCCTACACAATTTCTGAACGACCGAATTGGATTGTGTCCCTGCTGCAGAGGGTTCAAGGCTTTATTTTAAGGGAGGTGCACACAAATGCTGGGTGCCGGGTCGCCTGAACGACAATTTTTGTAAGGTTCGCGCTTAATATTTCTTGGTCCTCATTGTGGGACGTGGTATATATCACTGTTCTGTCGCCCAGAATCTTCAGTAGGCTTCTACATTTTTCGAAAATTTGTGGGCCCTGTTTTAACCTTTTAAAGCCTAGCGGTAACTTTACGTACCACCAGGTTTAACATTAAAAAATTCTACGTGGTGCCCACATTGCGTTTATGTGTTTTGTACGGATCTCAGAACAAACAGCAACTTTTGCCTTGTAAAACAGTAAGAGACTGGTTTTTATAACCGAAGTGGAGAGTGTTTACAGCGCGGTACGCACTGAGTCCTTATATAAAACAGATAAGCTTCGTTTGTAAAGGGTTAGGGTCAAATACATGCTGGTCATTAATCTCTTTTATTTATCAGTGTTTTAACTTCCAAGCGTCAATGAATCGTCTGTTTCAACAATAGCTAATAAATATTCGAGATGATAATAGCGAATTACGACAGTAGGATGTCATGTATTGCTAGCTAGTGAAGCGTGACGTAAACAATAGAGGATCGTAGCGACACGTCATCCTGTCACGTTGCTGGAGGGTGATGCTAATCTCCACGGGGAGGTTACCTCCAATCACGCTAGCCCATAATTGATTCTGTCACTGCTTTTTTGCTGCGAGACTAAACACTCTCTAGACTGAGATTTGCGCTCTTCTGGGATGTTACGTGGCGTCGTGTGGTAAATGTTTACGGACGTTTCGGGACAATGTATTGGTCCTATCTTCAAGGGTCAAGATGTCCAAGAAGAAGTGGAAACAATTACCACACGACTCTGCGTAATATGGGGCCGCGGTGGCGCAGTTGGTTGAGGCACTGCGTTACAAACCGGAAGGTCGCGGGTTCGATTCTCGATGGTGTCATAGGAATTTTTCATTGGTATAATCCTTTTGGTCGCACTATGGCCCTGGGGTCGACTCAGCCTCTAACAGAAATGAGTACCAGGAATATTTCCTGGGGGGTAAACGCGGCCGGTGCGTATGGCTGACAACCTTACCACCTTCAAGTGCCGACTGTCTAGAAATCTAGGAGCCTCAACCCCCTGGAACCCTAAGGGCCTGTCCAGGCCTGTAGTGGGACACCTTTACTTTTACCTCTGCGTAAAATCCCAGAACAGCGCAATCTCATCAATATCGGGGCAGAAGCCTGAAATCAGTGTGTAGGCTGCCTGTCACAAAATTCATGTAAGGTAATTTTGTTCCTGTCCACACCACGGGAACATATAGGGAAAATACAGGTATAACTCCACTCATTCTTAACCTCGGCACTAGATGGAGTTATGTGGTCCGCTTTACGCCCCGACCGCTTTGCCCCAAGAAAGAACCAGGACCCAGAGCCGGTCTGGGCGCTTTGGGGACGAGAAAGTCTCTTGCCTTTGCCTGGAATCGAACCATCATTTTTTCGGTTTTTTACCCGTAGCGTAGTCACTGTATCGAGTGAGATACCCGAGCTCGTGTAATGTGCCTTTGTGGGGCGTGATTTCTGGCTTCCGCCACGATCTAGATGAGATCTGCGCTCTTCTGGGGTGTTACGCAGCGTCGAGTGGTATTTCTGTACGGACGTTTCGAGGCAACCTATCGTTTGGACTTCTTGACCCTTGAAGATGGGACCGATAGGTTGTCCCGAAACGTCGGTACAGAACTACCACTCGACGCTGCCTAATACCCCAGAAGGGCGCAGATCTGTGTGAAGCTTATTTTGCAGGTTAGCACGCAGTCAGACAGGGCGTCATTAGGTCAGGCTGTTGGCTAGTTTGACTAGGAAGATGGAAGCGAAGGTCAGAAAATGTTGGATAAGACAGAAGTTGCCATGCGAAGTGTAACGTCGTACACATTAGTGCGGCAAGAAGCTGCTTTGTTTCATTACCAAGTCTACTTCTAGACGGCGGGTAGAGGGGGGACGCAAGGTACCGTTGTCCACTCAGCAGCCGGGTTGAGGGTCAAGGACAATATAGTCGCTTTCACTGAAGCACCTGTCTCAAAACACTTGTGTATTGGTATTGCTTTTAAAAAGATCGCTTGCTCACATTAAATTTAACGTTTTCCACGGCTATGAAAGTGTAGGTTGTGGGCTCTTGAGGTATGACACCTTGCATTCTGGCAGGTGGTTATCAACATATCGGCGGGGTCGTGTGTCTTAGCGACAGTCTCTTGAAGACGGCGTAATACACAGCATGGCCTAATGTTGGTCTAATAAATGAACCGTTGTTACAGACTTCTCGAAATCGCGAGTGTCCATGTTTCGTAATGAAAAGACACACTTAGCGGAGTTCACAGTGGGATGTGCGCTACACCTTAGTAGCAGGTTGCTGGTTCACGTCTTGTTCTGGTTGTCTGTTGCTCTGATTTCTCTCATTTGTGTCAGCCCTTCCAGGCATATGCAGAGAGCCTATTTAAAATAAGCCAGGCCACTGGACCATTTTGTCCAATTCAGTATTCATTAGTGGTCCTATCAACAGCATGAGCTACTGTCAGCATCGTTAAATAACTAACTCCATGGAGCAGAGGTCTTTTTGAGAAGCTAACAGTTTCTCAGGTAGTCAAGAAATTCCCGGCATTTTATGGAACCCGGAGGTTCATTACCGCATTCACAAGAGCCCGCCACTTGTCCCTATCCCGAGCCAGCTCTTTCCAGTCCATGCTCCCCCATCCCACTTCTTGTAGATCCATTTTAATATTATCCTCCCATCTACTCCTGGGTCTCCCAAGTGGTCGCCTTCAGCATCGTTAAATAAACTTTAAATAAATAAATAAATGGTCGGTAAGCTTAAGAATAAAAGAGATACCAGTAATTCAGTATGTCTGTACGATAAATTGTATTCTTTGTCTGTTGAGTGTCTATTCGTCTTCCAACGTACTGTTTAGGCACTTTTGCAAAAATGTTACTAAAGGTGACCGTTATATTCCTCGTGTCTGTAGCTTGCCTGTCCGTCCGTCTTCGCATGCAACAACTTGCCTATCATTGGACGGACTTCCATGAAATTTGATGTTGGAAAATTTTTGCTAACATCTGGTGACCAAGTGTAAGTTTGGATAAAATTTGACGAAAATAACAAAATCAGTGTGTTTGCTGTATGTAACTGTCACATGTCTATGAAAGTTCTTCAAAGAATACAATAGCAGACCCTAGTAATACCTAGTAGGTGCAGTCTCTAGTAACTTGTGTACAACACTGAGTAGTAACTGAAAGTGTGACTTCAGT
Source organism: Coptotermes formosanus (assembly GCA_013340265.1). Classification (NCBI taxonomy): domain Eukaryota; kingdom Metazoa; phylum Arthropoda; class Insecta; order Blattodea; family Rhinotermitidae; genus Coptotermes; species Coptotermes formosanus. Next base: position 208,107 of record BLKM01005747.1, read on the forward strand.
GGAATAAATATTTTGACCATCTTAGAAGGGTCCAGGATACAAAGGTTCCGTAGCACGTCGGTGTTAAGTTATACATACGTACGTCTCCTATCCTATGCTTATCCGGGGAAGAGGACAGCAGATTTAGTTTTTAAAGTAAAAGTTTTCTTTATGCATATATCGTAGACGGGGAAAGTGGACTGTTGATCCTTTGTTAGATAGAACGAAAGAAAAGAAAACCACAATGAAAATGTGAAGAGGGGAAAACGCTAGGGTGAAAGTGTGATAGTAAGCTACAAGAAGAAAGTGAAAATTTTTTTCTAGGGTGGAGTACAAAAGGGGGATCAGGTGTTACAGCCTTGATCTTGATGGGGCATGTACCCCCTGCCGCTCCGTGTACAGTTAGGTTTCTCTCCCACCCCACCGTCAAACTCTCCGTCTTGGACATGTTGCGGTCTTAGTAACACGTGTTCCTTGTGTTGGCCTGTTTGTTTTTGCTCTGAGTGCACACTTTGTGTAAATTACAGCTAATCGGCGGAGGGGCTTAACAAAAAATAAATTTCGGTAGAACGGACGTTTCGAACACACAGTTGATGTCTTTGTAAACATTTTTGGTGTAAGGGGCTCAAGATTTGCTTGAAAAAGAACAGAGTAGGGTCTTCTTAGGCTGTGGCACTGTTTACTGCAGCAGAGAGGAACCTTTCGGAGGAACCTGCTGCCTTTATTTCCAAGGTAAAAGATGAAGACTGGTTTCCTCCGAAAATTTGGTATTTATCTTCGGAAATCGACGGTGTCACATCTCAGAATATCGTAATTTTATTTTATTAAGCGCTTTTTGCCATGTCGCGAAACGAACTTCAATTTGCATACGAAAATAATTTCCGAAACCCTTCTAATTACAAGGTAAATGTGAAAAGCTTGATTTTCAAAAAGGTGTTTCTGTAGCGACTTTCGAAAAGGTTTTGTCTCCACTACGAAGGAGCACACGTTGAGTTTAAACTGTAAAGTATGGATTTAGTTCATATTTTATGTTATGTTTTGTCGTTCCTTCCGGTAAAAAAGCGGGAACACATACTTAGTTTCCTTTGCTCATATTTTAAACTTACTTCTTTGTTAGCATCTAAAAGCAGCTCAGGGTGTACTTTGTGATAGTTTTGACTTGCCCAGTGTATTATCCTTTTTAGCATCCATTAAATTCTCGTGTGCCCCCTGCCACCCGACTTAGTTGGAGATAATAATAACAAGATGATGATGATGATGATGATGATGATGATGACACGACTGGTATATATAGATTCAGATCTTGTGGATTCTGACACGATGTAGTTACTGCCGCAAATAATAAATAAACAAATAAATAGAATCTATGAGGCTTTCAATCTCGTAACCGAGAAGACCACGGTCTCATTTCCTTACGGTTTAAAATTTATATGTGATATAAGAAATGCCTTATCTCTTTGGTTTTAGGACATACGCAGTGTTGTTTCATCCACTGAAGAATCTGCTGAGGTGGAAGAGAGCAAAAGGAAATGCCGCTAAGTCTCTGGGATGTCAGAATGACGAAAGCGAAGAAAACGGGAGCAGAAAACACATACCTTGGTTTTGGTAAGTGGAAGCCTAGTATTTTATTCTGCTGCTTTCCTTGCGTTTGTGATCGTTCCGAAACGCAATGGTGACTCTGTCCTCATATATCACCTTTTGTAAAATTGAATACCTTGCATTTTTTTCTCACTGAGGTTAAACGTTGGTTCTGGGTTTTTGTAACGGAGCCACAGTGTTTTCTGTGAAGTGGTAAATATTATACAGCTGAAATCCATGTTCGCTGGAAGGCCATGCTGTAGCTCAGACAGTTCAGTCTTCGGACATTCAGCTTGCAGCTCCGCTTTCTATCCCGGAAATGTCCACGTGAGATTTATGGTGGACAAAGTGGCACTGGGACGGGTTTGTGTCAGAGTATGTCGGTTTTCCTCTGTCAGTATCATATCTCACCAATGCTCCATACTCATCTTCATCTTAATACTTCTCTTATCAGAAGGACAAGCGGGCGAAGCCTGGCAAGCTTCAAACAAATACATGCTGTGTCGTATGTCGGATAGCATTGAACAGAAAAGTACTTTATTATTGTTTCTTGTGAGCTTTAATTGGTTAAAAATTAACTTTTGAACATATTATTAGAATCCCACTTAGAATCTGTCTCTCATACCAGATTGTATGAAACGTTTTAATTTCATCTTGCTGATGTGGAAGATATTGTGTCTTGCCCAACAGTTAACTTCAGTATTGTATTGCCCTCGTGAAATAAAGTTGACAATCATAGCATGCTCTTATATTACGGTTTTTTTTAAGAGTATGACGTAGCGTAGTTTATTAGCTAGGTACCAGCATTTAGTAATGCCTCCATTTCTAAGACGTGACCCCGTTATTTAAGTAATATAGGATGAATTATTTTATCTGACAACTAGCAGGTGCCATATCGTTTATCGTATTAACCTTCACTGGCCAAACGGATCGCCCATGTCCTGTTAAATGTAATTCTTTAAGAACGAAAGGGAGAACGCTGTCTCAGTCAGGTGCAGGAATGGGCATTTAAAATGAAAGTAACTCCGAACATCAGCAACTGCAATGGGATTTAAAGGCCGGAAGATAAAGGTTACGATGTGGGCGTTAATAGGACCAAAAACGAAAGTTTGTAAGAAGCACAGGTTGAAATGCTGTGAGATTCCTTCTGGAAGTTAGAATATGGACCATCAAAGGGCTACACATATTACTGCAAGGAAAACGTAGCAAAGTGGGGTGATTGTTGTTAAAATTGTACAACACGTGAGAGAGGTTAAAAGGGTTTAACATTTATAATAAGCCCGCTAGAAAAAAACATACTAATCGTCCCAGAAAGAGATGGACATACTAATTCTTGGATGGGAGTTGGTGCAGCCAAGTGTTTTTAAGTCAAAATACCCAGATTATTGAAGAATAAAAAGAAGAAACAGACAAGTGTGTGTGTGTGTGTGTGTTACTGTCATCGTTTTGTGATGACGTGTTCAACGTTGCGTCAGAAATTCTACATTCTACCGCAGTTAAGTGCGTCTATTCACGTGTGTCCTTGGCGGTGAATCTTCGACCTCACGGGTTGCTTACATACACACACTTGCTAACCTTACTGCTCTTTGACATGGTGGCATCATTTAATTTCGTCACAATAGTACCGCTTCTGTGTTTGTTGTGGGCATTTTATTTGTAGAGATTGCTTAATTACGTCATATGCAAACTACTGGACTGAAGGATTTATACAGTTGCGTGTGTCTGTAGTTGACCCTATCTGCATACGAAAAGGTTTCTGGCTTGCTCGGCTGTTGAAATCTCTATAACTTGGCGCGTGACGTTTACTAAAAAATTTACTCTTCTTACCAGCACTGAAACCATCACTCCGGCCACCACCACTACTGATACGTATTATTATTATCCGAATTTCTCACTTCTCAGCTTTAGCTGGGAAATATTCACCTATCCTGGGATGTATCATCAACAGGATTAGGCTCGGTGGTCTTATGTGTGATTTAGGAAATTTCTTACAATTGAACATGTGCCAAGAATTACCACTTTTTGCATCTGTATATATGTGTTTGGGTGCATGTTATTATTATTATTATTATTATTATTATTATTATTATTATTATTATTATNGGGTGCATGTTATTATTATTATTATTATTATTATTATTATTATTATTATTATTATTATGTCACAGTTTCCGCTTTGTATGCGTAGATGGAGGAAAAATCTCAAATCTCTCCGGTATTCCCACAGTCCGTGCCTTTGATCTTTGGCCGGCTGTTTCTTTCCCGCGTGTCTTGTACTTTCTTGCTTTACCACCTTGCTCTGGGCTCTCCTTAGGTCTATCTTAGTGTCCTTGTACCCATTCTTCTTACGTGGACAAACCATTTGAATTGTTTCACGTCTTTTACCAAATTTTGTGTTCAAATTTTTTTCCCTAAAATTCTATTTCTTTTCCTGTGGCCCTTTCTTTACTGCAGTACTTATACAACAGGGGCCGCGGTGGCGCAGTTGGTTGAGGCACTGCGCTACAAACCGGCAGGTCGCGGGTTCGATTCCCGATGGTGTCAGTGGATTTTTTTCATTGGCATAATCCTGTCGGTCGCACTATGGCCCTGGGGTCGACTCAGCCTCTAACAGAAATGAGTACCAGGAATATTTCCTGGGGGGTAAACGCGGCCGGTGCGTAGGGCTGACAACCTTACCACCTTCATGTGCCGATTGTCTAGAAATCTGGGAGCCTCAACCTCCTGGAACCCTGTGGGCCTGTCCAGGCCTGTAACGGGACTGCTTTACCTTTTTTTTACATATACAACTCTAACCGAACGCTGTGATAAATATAAATAAATAAATATATATATACACCACCTATCCGCACAGTGTATTTATGTGTTTGGTATGATACAGCGATTATTTACCTATACAGCATTAACTTGTCGGTCTTTGTAATTCAGACGAACTGTGCTGTCTGTGAGATAATTTGTTAACCTGTCACCTTCGAGAACCCGGTTGAGTTCCGAGTTCGAATGTGGGATTTGTTGTGAACAAAGTGGCACTGGGATAGGTTTGTTCTCCGAGTACTTCGGTTTTCCGCTGTCAGTATCATTCCACCAGTGCTCCATAATAATGTTTGTCTTATATTGCTTTTATCAGAAGAACAAGCGTGCGAAACCTGGGGAATCGTAAAGCAAAGCAGTGTTCTTTCGACTGTGATACTGGGAGAGTTTTGAACCCGACTTAACATCAGTCTTCAAAAGGTTAATATCCATATCTGTGCTTCGTTTGTCTTCGTAGGTGCAGATGTTGGCGTTAAATTAATATTGGCTTAAATGTATGTCTAAATTACTCTCATTTCGGATTCGCGCCTTACCGAGAAAGACAATCTAAGCAATTACGGTTCTTAACTGTTTTCGGAAGGTTTCTATCGCGAATCTAAGGTGGGGTGCTCGCTAATCCGACCAAGAACGTCGCCGTTTTTGCTTGGTTCTTCCAGGTACTTCCCTGACGGTACCTCAATCATGATAGGACCGTTTTACTCACCAGTCAACACTGTAGTCTATGGTAGTGGCAGCCTTGTAACATGAATCACGTCATATCCGTTTCCGTGATCTGTTTGACTCTCGTTGTAGCCCTTTATACATTTATGACCTGTCACATTCTATCATTTTCTCCATTCAGCCTGTAGCCTACAGTTCCAATTTTAGCCTTTCCCATGTAACAGCTGTTGTGTATACGAAATTACTTCAATTTGTTTGATTCTCCAAACCCGAAGCGTTCGAGCAGTTGGTATTCAGAACACGACACTGTCCTTACAGAGGAATCAGTTGCTTGTCTTGTGGTAATACAATTAACTGGAACTATGAATAACTTGATTCAGCTCGTTTTCTGCGCTTGGAATGTTCTCAGTTTGTTGTTGTTTGTTCAGTTAAGCTTCGCTTGGCTGGGAGGTCAAAATCTGTTGTGTGAAAAGAACACAGCAGTATGTTGCTTCAGGTCCTGAGAAGGGAACGGGCTATGGGAACGATGGTCGCCACACAGTCGTCTCTCTGTAACTGCGTTGAGTACAGTCACTTTTAGGAAGCTAATACTTCCCCGGCTAGTTGAGAAGTTTCCTGCGTCCTCTGTAATCCGACGGTCATTGCCGCGTTTGCAAGAGCGCCATATTCCAAGCCACATCAATATACCTGCGCCCTCCACTTTTCTTTCTTTAACCTTTTAAAGCCTAGCGGTAACTTTACGTAGCACCAGGTTTAACATTAAAAAATTCTACGTGGTGCCCACATTGCGTTTATGTGTTTTGTACGGATCTCAGAACAAACAGCAACTTTTGCCTTATAAAACATTAAGAGAATGGTTTTTATAACCGAAGTGGAGAGTGTTTACAGCGCGGTACGCACTGAGTCCTTATATAAAACAGATACGCTTCATCTTTAACCTTTGAAAGCCTAGCGGTAACTTTACATACCACCAGGTTTAACATTAAAAAATTCTACGTGGTGCCCACATTGCGTTTATGTGTTTTGTGCGGATCTCAGAACAAACAGCAACTTTTGCCTTATAAAACATTAAGGGACTGGTTTTTATAACCGAAGTGGAGAGCGTTTACAGCGCGGTACGCACTGAGTCCTTATATAAAACAGATACGCTTCGTCTTTAAAGGGTTAATCCTTATTTTGATATTCTCACCATCCATTCGTAGGTCTTCCAATCGGTTTCTTTCCTTCAGGTTTTCCCACCAAAATCTTATACACATTTCTCTTTTCCCCGCATACGTGACACATGCCCTGTCAGTGTCATTCTTTTTGACTTGACAATCCATCAATCCATCCATGTGTGGCGCTACAGCCCCTTCTAGATCCTAGCCTTCCTCAAAAGGCGTCTCCATTTTTCCCTGTTCTCCAGCTCGTCCTTTCCATGCTCGTATTCGTATGACCTGTACTGCATACCAGTGGACAACGTCCTCGCATCTTGGTTTTGGTTTCACCTTTGACTTGACCACCGGAATAATATTTGGTGAGCAGTGAAAACTATGAAGCCGACGAAACCGCAAAGACACCTTCGACGTAAGTTTCGTGACACTACATGAAATTAGACAACTACCGCAGCCTTTCCTAGTCATTATTCAAGAATCGTCATTCGGCGCTATAAGGTCTGGCCTATTAAAAGCGTCATCGAATGGAACATAAGCGAACAAAGAGAAAACAGCGTAATTTTATTCTGCCAAGTGTCGACGTACTTTGATAATAGTTATGTTTGGTACCTAAAGATTAATGCATGCGATCTTGTGCTTCGGTGTCGCATGAGACACTTACAGCAATGAAATTACAAATGGCGACGGTTACAACATGAATTTTTCTGTACTTTACTCTTCCCACACTGGGAACAGGGTACACCGCTTACAAACATCTACGTAGCTTTAGTTTCACGCTATAAATAAGAGTATTTATTTGTAACACATTTTAATAACTCACGAGGCAATTTATGGTTTTCTGTCTACCAACAGATGACACAAAACACATGTTTCTTTTATAAATAATTAAAGCGTCCAGACGGTTAATAAAATCAAGTTTGTTCTTTAGACATTCCAAGTGTTCCAATTACTAAACTCCACAGTCAGATGCATATGTAATTTGGAGCAAGCAAGGGTCAGTTGACCCCAAGGTCACACATCTGGTGACTTGCAAACGACTCTAATGACACTGACATATTTTAATAATTCAGCTTTCTTGACAGTTGCTTATGAGTCACGTTTAAGTTGCGATGATAGAGGTCACGCTGTCAGCACCGAGGTTCAGTAACAAAACGGCAGTGCATGTAAAGCTGGCTTACCAGGATTACCATTGGATGAGAGGCGACGTCTTGTGTTGCGTGGGTAAAGGTAAAGGCGTCCCTGTCCACGACATGAAGGCATATGGGAAAGCAGAGGTATAGCTCCACTCATTCTTAAACTCGGCACTAAGTGGAGGTGAGTGGTAAACTTTACGCCCCGGCCGATTTACCCCGACAAAGACAGCTGGTACAATTTTAATAGCGGTTTTGGTTGGGCGGTAGAGTCGGTCTGGACGATTTGGGGAAGAGAAAAACTCTTGTTGCGTCCGGGATTCGAGCCCCGAATCGTCCAGCCCTTAACAGGGTCACTGTGTTGACTAAGCTGCCCCGGCTTCTCCATGTGTTTTGTACACTGTTGTCAACGTTTAGGAAGAATCTGCCCTCTCCATCTGTTTTCTTGAAGATCGAGACAGAATGCAGCTCCTCAGTGTTGCTAGCCATCTACCACACTACACGGCGTCATATCCAGAAGGCCGTAGTCTTCACTGTCATCGCCGTGACAGCCTCACATCTTGGATCACCAAATCATCGAAATTTGTGACATTCCTGTGAACAAACACGATGCACTCTAGCATTAGACCGGTCACTTTTAACGACACTGAAACGGGATTTGTACTTTGGTTTCTGTTGCAAGTTTGATCGTCCCCTGGGGCTCTGGGTCCAGTCAGGCTTTAACATGACCGTAACAAATGTCCGGATAACGGGCGCTGCTCTGAGCAACCTGTTATACAAGCTGGACACAACCTTCCGGACAGCAAACGTAATGTCACTTCTTCACCCTGGACATGGACACAGCACATTCCTGCCAAGAGTCCGTAAATTGACACCAGTCAGTGCAGTGAGTGGGCTACGAAATGGGCAACAGAGTGTTTGAGGATTGACAGCCAGACCGGCTCTGGGGCCCCCTCAGATCGGGGATTACCAGGAACTGTTTCTTCGGGGTTTTACTGTAAAGCTGACTGTATCTTTCTTTCGGTAATTAGTATACATTCCGTTTATTAGGGAATGCAATGTGCTGAGGGAAACAGACGTGTGTGGACAAAGAAGTGACGTACGGTTTTTCACCGGACTTAGCACCATCATGTTAAAATATTTAGCTTCAGTTACAAATAAGTGTCCACTCGATGTTAGGGAAGTGTTAAAACGTCTCTGAGCATGATTGGTCGCGCATTGTCGCTTAGACGAGCCGCACTACTTATGTGTATCCCTGTGTCCATATTAATGTTGCTTATTAACGTTAGAGTAGGAGATGTTAATCATGTGTATCATTGTCTTTGACGATAAAGGACTGAACATTTCGCCTGCAGAGAATCTGTTATTGGTTCTCAGAATAAGCACTAATGAAAAGCGTCGCTGTGCGAAGCCATTAAGGTGTATGGAAGGGTGGAGTTATTGCTCCAGTCATTCGTAATGTCGGCATTAGATAGAGGTGAGCAGTCAGCTTCATGTTGTGGCCGCTGAACGCCAATTATTTGAGGTTCTCACAGTGATATTGATGCGCTTTTGAAGATGAAGTCAGTTAATTAAGTAGACGTTAACAGAGTCAAACACAGCACGTTTATTGTAAGCAAAGTATTGTCTTTTTTAGTTCGCTACATGTTTCAGCCCGTCAAAGGGCGATCTTCAGGCGAGGCAATACAAAGTGTTAACAAAGGAAGGCAATGGTAAAACGAAAGACGCCTCTTTCTTACAAACATAGGTAATGTTCTCTTTGAAAGATATAGTCATGCAGCGCCTCCTCGAGTATTTTCAATGTTACAGAACGTTAAAACCTTAACACATTAAGATATGAACATAGTATGCTGTAATGCTAATGTTAGGGAATCCTTTCGTCTCTTAATAAACTGCGATGAATTTGGTGGCAAGCCTGCACGTTGAATTTCTTTTGCAACGAGACGTTCGATCGTGCGTGCATAAAACTTCGACGTAGACGTCTGTTATACAAGGGGTCTTCATATCAAGTATGGCTGTAGATTATACAATTAGAATGAAGTTTGGAGTTGCGAAGGACGTGATGTATGTTCGGTGAAAGTTAACATACCACAAAGGGGTGACCTCTCTAAAGGTTGTTAGTTCTTTCGAAACTTCGGAAAGCATTCACCCAAAGACACAGCATCAAATCCCAGAAGAAATGAATCCTTCATCATTAGGTTGTCTTTGTAATGTATCATTGTTGTGTTCTCCAGGCGGTACGGCTCCAACTTATGTAACTTACAGATGTATAATGTTGCCTGTGCCCACTTAGTCACCGAGCCATAGTGATGTGTAGGAGAGTGTTCTTTATCTGGAGCTTCAACCTTCGGCTGATTTATCCAGTTGTTAAACGTTCTCGGAGGGGAACCTGTCTCTTATGTCGACTTGAGGAGAATGCCTCTCACATATTCCTCAACGGTCAAGAAACACAAAGATGGAGGGAGGAAATTCTGGGCAAGAAGTGGCTAGACATGACTGAAGCGGTAGCTTTCAAGAAACTTGTCAGGTGCCCCCAAACAAGAGAGCTGAGACAATTAGGCATATTTTTATACAAATTCGGATGTAAATGGGAGCACCACACGAAACAGTCAGGACAAGAAGAGGTTGTGCTGTAGCGAGTGTAATTACTGGCAGACAAGTGCTAGTAGTTTAGTGATGTCTGTGTCTTTATACGTAGTTATTAAGGTTGAATTGGCTGCACACTGCAAAGAAACTGGTGTCAGTAGGAGAAACTGGTGTCAGTAGGAGAAACACCTCATGCATTATACTGTCATATGTACTCTTGGCTCAACTCATAAACAAATAACTAACTAACTAACTAACTAACTAACTAACTAACTAACTAACTAACTCCATGGAGCAGACGCCTTCTTGAGAAGTTAACAGTATCTCAGCTAGTCAAGAAATTCCCCGCATTTTAGGGAACCCGGAAGTTCGTCACCACATTCACAAGAGCCCGCCACCTGTCACTATCCCGACGCAGCTCAATCCAGTCCATGCCCCATCCCACTTCTTGAAGATCCATTTTAATATTATCCTCCCATCTACGCCTCGGTCTCCCAAGTGGTCGCCTTCCCTCAGGTCTCCCCACCAAAATCCTGTATGCACCTCTCTTTTCCCTATACGTGCTACATTCCCCACCCATCTCATTCTTCTCGATTTGATTACCCGAATAATATTTGGTGATGAGTACAGGTCATCAAGTTCCTCGTTATGTAGTCTTCTCCACTCCCCTGTCGCCTCGTCCCTCTTAGGCCCAAATATCCTCCTCAGCACCCTATTCTCGAACACCCTCAGTCTTTTTCCTCCCTCGGTGTGAGAATCCAAGTTTCATACCCATACAAAAGATCAGGTAAAACTACAGTTCTGTATACCCTAATCTTTGTTGGGTAGCAACTAGTAAATATTAATAATAAACTAGCAAATAATAATAATAATAATAATATAATAGGTAAGAAGCTTGATGGACCGCACAACTGATCTGTATGCAAGAAGAAGAATTATGGAATTTGTTGCGAATCGAATTCTGGTCTGCCGGCCCGTATCTAGTAACTGTAATGACTGAGCTAATGTCCTGTCTTCTTGCAACAGCTGCAGTCAGTTGTGACTCACATCATTTTATAAACGAAATGTGACATTTTTATAAGACTGCCACGCCCCAAATTCTTGCCTTCATTGTCCCATCGTCCAGTGGGCAGGCAGCTCCAATACAGCATTCTACCTGGGAGCATTCGTCCTACGCGGGCATGTCATTACATATTGGGATTGTAAGCATTAAGATGATCGTATTCTGATACATGATGCCGTGTAGCTTTTTTTTTTAGTGGTGAAGGGCCCCCAAGCAGACGCTACGGACGCACCGCAGCCATGAGGCTTATTGTGCAACCCTATGATGAAGGTGACGATGAGGATGATTATTTTTTGTCCTTTTCCTAGAAATGGAGCACCGGTGGAATGAAATTGAAAACCGAAGTACTCGGAGAAAAACCTGTCCCAGTGCCACTTTGTCCACCACAAATCCCACATGGACTGACCTGGGATCGAACCCGGACCTCCGCGGTGGGAGACCGGCGGCTAACCGCCTGAGCCATGGCATAGCTTGGTATGTAGGTACGGGCTTCGTGGAAGAAACTTCAGTTCCCCCCCCAGTT